>ML677435.1:0-95140 GCA_007922305.1 Dermatemys mawii
TGGAGGCACATTCAGAGCAGGGTTCCGTCCTGCCTGGCTCTGGGCCAGGGTCCCCCCCACCAGAACAGAGGGGTCCCTCCGCTCTTCCCCACCGGCGCTGGGAACATGGCCCAGGCCAGCGGAGCAGGGCACAAGGGTGTTTAACTCTTTGCTGGACAGAGACACACAAGGGAAGATTGTTCGGCTGGACCAGCTGCCAGCCCCATGCCAGGTATAGAGGCTGTAAAACACCGAGGGACCCTGCCCCATCCAGGCACAGACACATCCAGGCCCCTCCCTGCAACGCTCAACATTCTCCCTGTTCCTCCCGATTTGTCTGCAAAGGCCCCTCGGAGGCGCATCCGGCTCAGCCTGGGGAGTTCCGGGTGTGCTGTGAGCAGTGGGCCCTGTCGGGGGGCGGCGAAGGGCGACCAAGCAGATGAGCTCAGGTCGCACCCTGCATGGGAGGCCAGGAGGAAGGAGAGCTCCAAGATTGCCACCTGGCCTCCCTCCCGCACCCCATCCGCAATCCCTACAGGTCCCACGTGCCCAGTGGCAGGGAAAGAGCAGACACTTGAGAGCAGGCTCCAAGCTGGAGCTGGGGGTGGGGGGCTGCCGAACCCCCTGGCTTGAAGTGATCTCCGTCCTATGCAGGTTTTGCAGTTCGGTTCAGCGGCTCTCACTCCCCCGTCTCCTCCGTACGCCCTGTTCCAGCCCCTGCACGGCCATGCCGAGGGGAAAGGCCCAAAGGCTTTGGAGCCAGGCCAGGCCCCGCAGGCTCATTCCCGGAGGAAGGTGATCTGGGAGCCTGGGGGAAGCCGAGAACTGAGCCTCGCACTCTGGCTTTCCTGATTCAGAGCTCGCCTGGCCGACAGAGGCATCAACGGCTGAATTCAGAACAGCTGCAAAGGGCAGATGCCGCCCTCGCAGAGAAAGGCTGTTTCTGTGTCTGCCCACAAGCACAGGCCACGTGAGATCCTCCCTGCTGACCTGGCCCAGGCCCCCCGTCCTGGGGCGAGCCGCCCTTCGAGATCAGACAGGCCCTGCTCGCCAGGAAGGGGCTGCGGGTCTCCATCTGCTCCTGGCTGCTGGGGGCCTCGCCGGCAGCCAGTGGCAACGACCCCCCGCTGTCGGCATCTCCTGTCCACGCAGGGCAGGGAACGGTGCCCCTGCAGGCCGATGTGGAACCAGCGCCTCGAGGGGCCGCAATTGTCCGGTTTGTTTCCCTGCTTTGGGGCTTCCCTTCGCACCAGTCACACGGGGATCCCAGGGGTACCCCCGGGCCCAAGAACCGCTCAGGCTCCCCTGGCAAGGAGCCGGGCAGACGGTGCCGCATCCCTTGGCCCTGTATCCCCAAAGCCCTCGTGAGCACACGCTGCTGTCAGAGTCAACTGGACCTGGACAGGAGCCAGGGCTCGGGTGTCCGGCCACTGCACACACCGGGCGTGATCCCCAGGATGCCTGACGGTCCCGCCCCTGCACAGGGGCGAGTCCCCTGCCCTCCTGCAGCCTCGTTGGCCTCTCCTCGGACAATGGAGCCAGACAGCCCTGAACACACCTCGCTCCCTGGGCTGGGGTCAGAACAGGGTGAGAGCGAGTGAGTGGGGGCACTGAGACCGAGCGGGGGAGGGGCGCTGGGTGAGAGCGAGGGGGGAAGGGCGCTGGGTGAGAGCGAGTGAGTGGGGGGCGCAGGGTGAGAGCGAGTGGGGGAGGGGCGCTTGGTGAGAGTGAGGGGGAGGGGCGCTGGGTGAGAGTGAGGGGGAGGGGCGCTGGGTGAGAGCGAGCGACAGGGGCAGGGAGCAGGGTATACTGGGCGTGGGCCAGGCCTATCCTGGGCAGACTGGACCAGTCTCTTACACGGCCCTCGCACCATGGTCACGCTGACGAAGTCTGGCTGGGCGTGGGGGCGGGGGTGGGGCTAGCGGGTGTCGCTCCCGCCAGCAAACAGCCCAAAGCCCTATTTACATTTGGAAGTTAAGAGGAAATAATCACCAAAGAGCAAGTTTGCTGCACGTTCGCTCAAACACACTATGCCCAGCACACATGCTCACGTACACCCACTGCACATCTGGTAGACGTGTATTGCACACACACATGCTCTCCCACGTGCACTGGGTGGATGTGCATTTCATGCTCACGTGTCATCACACACATACATGATGGACATGCTTTGCACACTCACATGCTGTCACACAGGATGGACATGTCGCATGCTCACATGCTGCCCCATGCACACGCACAATGGCCATGTGTTGCACGCTCACACAGCTGCATGCACACGCACAGTGGACATGCATTTCATGCTCACACACAGTCGTATGAACACACGTTTTGCATATGTTGAATGCTCACATGCCACTGCATGCACACGCATGGTGGGCATGCATTGCACACTCACATGCCATCCCATGCTCACATGGTGTTGCATACAAACATGGCAGGAATGGCGTGCACATTTACACGGCTGATGCACACACCTGGTGGCCAGGCATTGCATGCTCACAGTCACATGCATACACACAGGAGGGGAATTCAGTGCACACTCACATGCTGTTGCATACACGTACACTCAATGGACATGCGTTGCATGCTCACACTGCCCCACATGATGGGCATGCATTGGACGCTCGCATGCTGTTTCACACACACACAAAGGGCATGTCTTGCACACCCCCTCACACAATGGACAGGTGTTGCATGTTCACACATTGTCCCTCCCACACACAATGGACATGTGCTGCACTCACACACTGTCACACACACCACGGGCACGTGTTGCACGCTCACATTCAATACCCCCCATAATGGACATGTATTGCATGCTCACACCCTGTTCCATGAACACACACTGGACATACATTGCACGCTCACATGCTGGCCCCCCCACAATGGACATGTATTGCGCATACACATACAATGGACATGTGTTGCACGCTCACAGGTTGTCGCCCCACACACACGATGGACATGTGTTGCATGTTCACATGCTGTCCCCCACACATAATGAACATGTGTTGCACACTCACACAGTCCTACACACACACACACACACACAGTGGATATGTGTTGTATGCTCACACGCTGTCCCATGCTCACAGGATGGACCCACGTAGTACTCTTACACACTAACCCACACATTATGGACATGTGTTGCACACTCACTTGCTATCCCCACCACACACAAAGGACATGCATTGCACGCTCATAAGCTGTCCCCCCCACATACCATGGACATGCGTTGCATACTCACACGCTGTCCCCCACACACAATATACATGCATTGCATGCTCACACGCTGTCCCCCCCACCAGACACGTGTTGCACGCTCACACGTCTTGCACCATGGACATGCATTGCACACTCACGCTGTCCCACATACACCATGGACACACATTGCACACTCACACGCTGTCCCCCACACACCATAGACACGCGTTGCACGCTCACACGTCTCGCGCCATGGACACGCGTTGCACGCTCACACGCTGTCCCACACACGCGCGTTGCAGGCTCACAGAGGCTCTCTGGCCAAGTAGCCGATTCCAACCTGCCCGCCCCGCGCCCCTTCCCCGACGGACCCGCTGTGCCGGGAGGGAAGTTGCGCCTCGGCCCCCCGCCCGCGGCCCCGCACCTGCAGGAGACGGTGAGCTCCAGCTTGGTGCCCGGCACGTTGGCGGGCGCCGGCTCCAGGGCTCCGGGCGACGCCATCCCCGCGGCGGCTCCTGCGCTCCGGGCGCGCCGCGCTAAGGCAGGCGCGGGGCGGGCTCCATGGGCGGGGAAGCGGCGCCCCGGGCAGGTCCGTGCGCCGAGCCGAGCCGAAGCCTCCCGCGGGCGCCCGGACCCCGCCTCCGCCCCCGCCCGCTCCGCTCCGCTCGCCCGGCGCAGCGCGTCTGTTCGCGGCCCCCTCCCCGCCCGGCGCCCTGCACCGCCCGTCCCGAGCTCCTGCCCCGTCGACGAGCCAGCCCAGCCCCGAGACCCGGAGCCCCCGGGACCCGCCCCGGGCCCAGGCAACCCAGAGTCGCCTCGTAACTCCCCCGCCAGCTCTGGTCCGGGCCCCCTTCCAGGCACGGGGAGCAGCAGGCCCAGGCCTTGGCTGGGGGGGGGGGGGAGGAGCAGACCCCCAGCCCTGCTGGCAGCAGTGGGGGGCAGCCAGGCCCCAGGGCAGGGAGTGGAGTTGCAGGGACCCCCCCCCCCGCCTCCCACCGTGCCAGCCCGATGGAGCCAGGGGATGCCCCCTCCCCTTGCAGCTCTGCCCATGGCCCCATGGCACAGCCCTGGCGCCAGGCTCCTGCCAAGCTGGCCCCAGCAGACAGGCCAAGAGCATTCGTCAGCCAGGCCCCAGGCTCAGCCCCCACGCGCTGCTAAGCAAACTGCAGCACCTGCCCCCCAAGGCCCTTCTCCCACCCACCCTGGCCTGGAACAAGAGACAGGGCGAAGGCCGTGGTGCAGCTCCCTTTACTGAGGCAGTCAGGGCTGGCCACACACAGGAGCCAGTCCAAGGTGTGCAAGACGCTCAGAGGGTGCTGCTGCTGCTTCCTCTCAGTCCCACGCCCCGGGCAAACTGCTCCAGCAGGCCCCCCAGGGCTCCGGAGGGGCTGGAGGGCACAGCCCTCAGGCCAATGGTGCTGCTGTAGGTGGCTAGGAACGCAGAGCGCACCTTCTCCAGCCTGGACTCCCGGCCTGCCCCTGGCACCAGCCTGCAAGACAGAAGTGGGAAGGGTGAGCAGCAGCCTTGCCTGGAGCCAGTGAGCCCCAGCAGTACCCCACCGTGGTACACAGCAGCCCTTCCCCCAGCAAGGCAGGACTTCCGCAGCCCCCCACGGCGGCTGGCAGCGAGCTCCTGCCAGCTCACACCAGACAGCTCCAAGCCTGGGAGTTGGCAGAGAAAGGTTCTAGCTGAGAGGAGCAGTTTACTAACCCCTCCCTGGCAGCTGGTGCTAGAGGAGGGGATCTGGGCTGGTGTCCTGGCCCCATGCCAGCCTCATCTCAGGGCTCCAAGCTGGGCCACAGTGCTGCGGGTGCTGCTTTCTCCTGCCTCCGAAGGTGGCAGAACCAGCCCCTCTCTCCACTTCCCTCCCTGACCCAACAGTCCCAGGCCATGAGCTGGGCCCCTCAGGCCATGAGCTGGGCTCCGCGCTTGGCTTTGCAGCTGATAGGCCAAGAGCTGGGGCTGCAGGTCCAGCTGGCGGGCAGAGCCTTGGGTAGCTACATTGTTCCTTGCCCATACCGCTCTGTTTGCTCTTTCTGGCCCCATGGGCAAGGCCCTTCGGAGCAGTTTGTGTGGAAAAAGGTTCACTCCATTTCTGAGTTCACAGGTCAGACTTTACCCTGGATCCTGACCCAATTTCAACCTAAGAGGGTCCCCCATGCACTCTGAGTGGCCACTACTCTGCTTCACTCCTCTGCAGTCAGGTGCACTGGGAGCCTTCTGGACTGATGATTGCAGCGAGAGCGTTCAGTGATCCTGAATGTCTGTCCCATATTCATCTGCCCCTCACAGCCAGCTCTGAGCAAGGACACGCGAGGGTGGGGGATAGGAGGTGGGGAAAGCCCCGAGGGTTCCAGCCACAATCACACGCGCGCCAAGATTTTTCACCTCTCTTCCACTGCACGCCTGCACTGTCCTGTGTCACTCTCCTAGAGCAGGCCTGGCTCCCGGGGGACCTGCTCCCCTTTCCAGCTGCTCCAGGTAGTGTCAGGGCAGCAGAAGAGAGGGAAGCTAACATGCTCTTCCAGAGGAGAGTGAGCACAGTTCAAAGGCGGCTGTTCTAGGGTTAGGACTGAAGCAGTCCTTGCTGTGTCTCCACCAATGGAGCCGTGGTTCCCAGAGAGAAGACGGCATTCCTCAAAGGTCATGCCAAGGGCAGAACACAAACCTTCCCCTAGAGACTTCCCTTTAATCTCGCTAGCGCCTGGCTGGCTCTCCCTTGGCAGTGTCAGTGAGTGGAAGCATTAACCACCCACAGCCAACAGCGTTCTCCGGGAAACAGCAGCAAGGGGGAGATCTGATGGGAGGCTTTAAAACACCAAGTGATACCGAGGCAGCCAACTAGGCTGCTAGTTCTGTTCCTAAAAGCCAAGCAGGAGGGCCTGCTGGAGAGGCACCACACTGAACAGACACAGGAAATCCTTTAGCCTGTAGGATTCCCTGGCACAGGATATTAAAGCAACCCGTTCCAATTCAAAAGAAGAAGAATTCCGTATTTCTATGACAAACACACACTTCCCAGTGTTCAGAGAATCAGATTCTTTCCTGCCGCATGGAAACCAGGGCACCTCTTTGGCTGTGCATCTCGACTTGTCATGAATTTACTTCCCAGCTTTCAACTGCTTACCTGCGCAGCTCTACTGAACTGCTTCCGATTTTGATTCCCCTGTGATTTTGGAAGGAAAAGAAGGTGGCCTGGTTTCCTTCAACAGAGAGGCCAACTAATGCTTGTTAGTCCTACAGACCACGTCACGCATACACTGACGAGCAGTCCAAGATGGGAGGCAGGCTTTCAGCTAGCCCCGTTTTCCACCGTATACTGCGGTGGGGTTAAACCCCAGCTAAGGGGACAAGAGACAAGACTATGTCCAGGCCAGAACTCCACTCTGAGGCCACCAGAGAGTCGGAGGGTATGTCGGCACTATCCGCCAGATCTACCCGGGGTCGATTGATCGCGACTCCTGTCAGCAGAGAGCAGGCTGGGGAGCTTGGTCCACGAGGTGCAAGCTGCAGACTCAGAGGGAATTAAAATGGAAACCGGTTCGTATCCTGAACTCGCAGACCGCTGCGACTGTTCCCAACAAAGGCTGCTCCTCTGCCGAGGAGGTCAGGACTCCTTACCTCCCAGTCCAGGCTTGGAGAAGTCACCCGGCTCACCCCACTTGACCCAGAGGCAGACCATGCCAGATGGTCAGTCTAGCCCTGGCAGAGTAGGTTACAGGTCTGCAAGCCATGGAAATCCAAGGCAGGTGGACATGGGGGCCGTGGTTCCAGTTGTGAGTATTTTGGGGGCAGCAGTGGTTAATCAAGGATACAGATCTGAGGAAATGAGCAATTCTCCCTTGGCTCTTGGGCTGGCAGGGCCCAGAAGTGACACACTCAGCACTTCATGTGCTCCATGTCCTGGGGCAGACCTGTCCACTGCAGCAGAGGAACCCCCCAGGATCCCCAAGTCCCAGCTGTGGAGCTAGTGACTCTTCACACTGAAATCACTTCCAGGAGACTGCGCTGGCTTGAGACCAGACCCACCTAGGGCTCCAGAGTGAGACTCAGCTGCAATCGCCCATTATTAGTGCTACCCGTCCCTGGATACTGCTGCTACCCCGGCCCAGGGCGGGGGGAGAGACTCACTGCCTAGTTGGGGAAGAAACCTGCAGCAATCACCAAAGGACAGAGCCAGATTAAACTCTCGTTCATTGACACCGTGTCCTTCAAGATTTCTCCTCCCCCCCTCCCCCCAGCCTGTCTATCACATCCCAGAGCCCCAGAGTGCTCCTCGCAAAGCGGACCTTGGATTAGACGAGGCCTTTCGGAGGTCATGCCCAGCATCCCTCCCAGGGCTCCTTGCTGTTAGTTTAGGGGTTGCGGCAGCTGCTGCTGTGGCTCTGGGCTGCTTGACAACAGCTGGTTCCATTTCATCAAACACGGCTGGTTGCATAGACAGGTTATCTCAAAAGAAACGTGTGGTCCAGGTCTCCTACCCGCCACCGCACCCCATTTTAGGAGCTCCCTGAAGCCCTCACTCGCAGTACGTTCGAAGGATGCTACGAGAGCGCAGGGCAGCTGCCTGCAAATCTAGAGCAATAAGGATTAGCGCACAGTGCGGCGCACCGAATGAATTCTCCACTTTGCTAGCACTAGCTTGACCATTCAGAGGAGAGAGGCACCAGCCGACATTGTTCTAGTTGCAATTAAAAGGCATTTCATGGCTTTGAAGTTCCCTCACAAGTAACTTTCTGCTTGTGGGGCAGCGTTTGCTTCACAACAGTTCGATGAAGCACATGTCAGGTGTTTATTTGGCACTGAACCATGCTCCGATACGGCACGAACAAGTGGATACTGTAGACAAGCTGAGGCTGGAGGGAAGGAAGGGGCAAAAAGCAGCAGCTCAAATATTTGTAGGGTCTGGAATCCGTGAGGGAAGGAGACCGGACTCTCAAGGTCCCTTCCAGTGCTAGGATTCTAAAGCATGGTAGAGCTAAAGGGTCTACCTACAAGCAAAGAAAAACCCATGGCTGGCCTGTGGGACTGTTTCACTGCCGTGTAGATTTCCAGGCTGGGGCTGGAGGCCAGAGATCAACTAGCAATGAAACAGCCCTGTGGGCCCGAGTCAGCTGGGTTCCTTGCTGTGTGGACAGACACAGGGAGGCTAAGTGGGATCCAGGGAAGGACACAGGCCTGACTCGCTCCTCGCATTTCCCCTAGCGTTCTGTGGCAGAACTGCAACCTCTCCCCCAGCCTGGGCCCAAAGGGTGCAGTCGCTCCAGTGAAGAGCCCAGGGTTCCTTCCCCTGCCTCAAGGCTGGGCACAGATCACCAAACACTAAGCAAGCCTGGCACTACCTAGGCCGTGGCTTAGTGCTCGGGGGCAGAATGCACGTCTGATAAGCGTTAGGGCAGGGGAGACTTTGGTAGCCCAGAGTATTCTTGAGGCTAATGCAGTCTCCCCAGTGTCATCGCCAGCCAACTGCTACCCACAGGGAGCCATCCACTTACAGGCAACTGTTAGGGAGCTCATCCGGGAAGCTGCCAGGGAGAGCGGCGTCTGTGCTCAGGATTGCATGCTCCTGAATACTGCCACACCCCGTTACCATCTGCCAGCTGCCAAAGTCTGTAGAAACGGAGGATCCAGGCAGGGTGGGGTCCACTGATCTGGGTCAGAAAGAAAGAGGGGACATGGGGCAGTCAGTGAAGTCATGCAATCACAGGCGTTTCTGCTGAACTCTTGTGCCAGTGGGCACCGGGGGGTTGACGGCCACCGTCTGTGCCGGGATGTTGTGATGCTGAATGTGAGGGTGTGATGACAAGGGATTCTGGCACATAGCACAAAGCAAATCTTCCTTCCAAAAGCAGGAGGAGAAGACAAACTGGTTGTGACGGAGGAAGCAGCAGATTCATTTGTGAGCTGGCAAAGCGAAGCTAGGAAGGAACAGAGGATCATGCAGGAACTGGGAAGCCCATCAGCAAGATGCAACAGCATGTCTTGCCCCCAGAACCAGAAAAATGGATGCTGCCCCACAAGGGCATCCCTCCACAGCCCACTTCAGCCGTTAGCACATCCAACTGCAACTGCAGGGACTTCGGGAACGTGACTGTGGCTTGTCCGGTGCCTTCCTGTTTAGGGGAGTCCTCGAGAGCCCTGCTTCTGCAGTCAGTGGAACACATGTGCCTGAAGGAACACACCTGATCCTGGGGAGAGGGTAGAGCAGCCCCACCAGCACCCAGTGTGCCCAGAACTGAAGACCTAGGAGATGCTTTGTATTCGCTCCTAGGAGTGGGATGCTGAGTAACAGGCAGTTAGGCCAGGAAAAGGAGCCAGGGAAAGAGGATGCACTCAATGCATGCAGCCTCCTACCACAAAGAGAACCACGAGAGACCCGGAGGAGCTCCTCCGACCATGTCCACGAGCAGACGCCCAGGACTGCCTACAGCCACTGGGCCCTGCAGTGTGGCAGTGCAGGCCCATGGCCAGATGCAGAGTCTTCAGCAATCAGGAAGGTGGTTCTGAGTTTGACAGCGCAATGAGGGAGCAGAGTCTGGGGGGTGGGGAGCAAACCGGCATTGCCATTTAATTGCAGATTTCACAGTAGCAACCTAAGGAAGAACTGAAGAAAAATCCCTAGGCTATTAGCGCACCAGCAGAGCCTGGAGCTTGCCAAGCTGTGGGCATAGCCAAAGGCTGGAGTTTGCCTTTGACCAGCAGTAGCCAGCCAGACTCTTAAAGGTCACCAGGACATGCAGGGAATAGTGAGTGTCTCTCCAGCACTAGAAGGCCACGACACCTACATCAGAGACACTTGCTTGGTTCTCAGTGCGACCACTTCTGGATTCTTAACGTGGCTCAGAGGTGGCACAGGCCCCTCCCAGAATGGGGCTTGGATCATGTGCCTTTTACATGGGGCCTGTGCTGAGAGCTGCACAGAACTCAGATCCAAGGCCCCCCTGTCCTCACACTCTCCAGTTCATTGATCTTCCAGGGATTCTGCTGCCCTCCCCGTCCCAGCAGATAAAAGCTCATGGGGACCCCCTCCCTGGAGTGCAGCTGCTCTTTCGAGGGTGGAAGAAGGATCTCCTGGTTCCCAGGAAAGGGCATGAATTGGAACGGGAAGCACTGTTGGTGGTAAGAGCAGAGCCCGCTGCCGTGGCTCCAGTGAGCACTGGAACACTGCATGTCACAGCTGGAAACACACAAGCTGAGTTCAGAGGGCTGATCCCAAGTGACATCTGCTCTAGGGAAGAATTCCCTGCTGTGGCCGGTGGGCATGGCGGAAGCCCAAGGTTTAGGAGACAAATGGAGAGAAGCCAGTTTGCTCCTCCAAGGCTACACTTACACGGTGCTTTGCAAGTCGATACCAAGGACATCCCATTCCCTAGCCCCAAGGAGTCACAGTTCAGAGGTGTTCTCCCTTGGGAGAGAAAGGAGAGGGGTCGGAAGGAAGAGAGGACGCTGGGCAGATGAGGACAGTGCAGTGCTGATAGTCAGAAGAGGGGACAGGACTGCACAGGACACAGGAAGCAAAGGGGAGCAGGTGAGGGCTGGCATCTGGGTGAGGACAAGGCTGTAGCGAGCAAGGGGACAGCGCTGTCCCTTTGGCAGGCATAAGGGGCAAAGAGAGGCAGGGAGGTGACGGCAGCTCCGGTGCCCTGCAGGCAGGGGAAGGAACGGTCAGTTAGAGCTGGACAAAGCAGCCCTCGGCCATGGGGAGAGGGGACATGTGACATGACAGCAGGATGATGGGAAGGATTGTGAGTTGCCAAGAGAGCCAGGCCAGGGGAGGGGCTGGGCCGAGAGGCGAGGAGACCCGTTCTGGAGGGGCTGAGTTTGAGAAGAAGCCACCGTGGGGAGGGCGGAGACAAGTCCCAGAGTGAAACCACCGAAGGGAGAGCAGAGGCCCCGCTCTCGCAGGGGAGAGAAGAGTGGAGGGCGAGGGGGCAGGTGGATCTAGTGTGAGGTCAGCAAGGCGTGACGAAGTGCAGCAGGGGCGTTACCAGGGACACACGCTAGGCGAGGCCAGGCTCATGGCAAGGTGAGAGGCTCCCGGCTGCAGGGGAAGGCCAGGCAGCAAGACAAATGGCACAGCAAGGGTTTGGAGGCAGAGGGAAGAGGAGAGACGGCTTGGAGGCAGACCAGGACATGCCAGGGCTCTGGAACCATCTTCTGCCACAACCCTTTGTTCTGTAGCCTCTGCAGACCTACAGTGAGATTGTACAGCCCACCGGGGTGTGTGTGTGGGGGAAACGGATCCAAACCGGGAGTCACAGCAGCCCCCGACCACTTGGGCCAATGGTCAATCTCCCACTGAACAATGTGTGTCTTATTTTGGACCCGAATTTGGCTAGCTTCAACTTTCAGCCACTGCATCTTGGGCTTTTGTCTGTTAGCTTGTTGAGCCCTCAGACACCTCGTCCCCATGTAGGTACTTCCAGAGTGACCAGGTCACCTCACATCCTCTTTGGAGAGCTGAATAGGGAGAGCTTTGAAGTCTCCCTGTACAGCAGGTTTTCAGGCCTAGGCAGAGAGGAGGCACTAACTATATGGCAGCTGTTGTGGTTATAGCCCAGGAGGGTAATTCTGTCCAGGCCACTGCCCGCTTCAGCACTGGCCACAGCTAGCGGAAGGGACAAGCCTGGAGCAGAATGACAGCAATGTACCACAGGGACTTTGGAGGCTCCTGGGGAAAACGGGGCATGCAGCCTGGATTCTCCAAGCCCATCCATGACATGGACAGGACGATTCTGGGCTGGACTCATTGCTGTGAACTCTGACATCCAAAACACTTGCACCAGGGAGCAATTTGCTCTTTTAGGTTTAGTCTTGTGGGAACCAAAGACGTCCAAAGGGTGCAAGGCTGTGCCTAAAACCCTCATATTCAGGAATTCTTAAAGGAGGCATTGCTGGCCAAAGAGGAAACGGACAACAGAAAGCACAGAGCATCACTTCCAAGGCCAAAGGGGAGACCACCACAATTCAAACTGGATCAGTGGTGTGGAGTCTCCTTATGGCCCATCCTGCCTGTCCCACTGCCCCAGAACAGCTGTATCCTCCAGAATTTGAACTTTTTCCTTCTGCTTGCTAAGGTCACGGTCCTCACCACACTCTACTGCTGATTCACCAGAAGGAAGAATCTCGCTCCCATTTCACAGTGGCTATTCCTGTGCTGCCTCACAAAAGCTCTGTACAGGAAACCGGGAAGTTCAGAGCAGTCAAGACATGGGCATGGAACTGGCACAGAGGACAGAGAGGAGGCCACTCTCCAGTTATGGTTCTGCTGAACAGAAACAGTGGCTTGGAGCCCTGAAAGACTGGTCAGAGACGCGAGGTAGTGGGCAGGTTCAGACATCAATTTCTCCTCTTGTAGAGCAGATCCTAGCCGCTCCAGAAGCTCCGAGCCAGAAAGCCAGCCCGGCACACGGCCATCAGGTCTGAGGTTCCGTCTACAATAGGCAGATTTGTGCCTTTCCTAACTATTGCTATGGGAACTGGGCTATTCCTACGACATGTGGTGGACTCGGATACAAGGGAGTAGTGGAAGGCAGGTGTATCAACCTCAGGAGGAGCAGGTCCCGGTTCCTTGGATAGTCAAACAAAGGTTACTCCAGGCCAATCAAGACACCTGATGCCAATTAACCAGTTAAGGGCGAGACTAATGCCAGCACCTGACCCCAATTAACTGACAAAGGGTCAGTGAAGGAGGCTAATGGAGACAGCTAGAACCAATTAAGGCCTGACTCATACTGCTTAAAAGCTCTCCTTTCCAGTTCCTTGAGGGAGCCCAGGTGAAAGGAAGTGGAGGAGGAGCAGCATTGCTGTAGAGCTGAGGTAAGGGTGATGCTAGGAAAAGGGGACCACAGGGACGAGGCCCCGGGAATCAACGCAGCATCAGTGGTGAAGAGAAAGCTGCTACCATTAGGGTCCCTGGGCTGGAACCCAGAGTAGAGTGTGGGACTGGGGTCCCCCCCACCCATACTCTAGAGATCCCCTTGAGAGGAGAAGTGAGACTCGGTCCAGTCCAGTCAGGAGGCCAAACTGCGCCCACTGAGCTCTACGGAGCAATGGAGACTGTGGGGTATTCCCCCCGACCCTTCCCATCTCCTGTACTGGCCGGCGATGTAAGTAACTCAATGGGCTGTCACTCTTCCCGCTACGCTGAGAAG
Source organism: Dermatemys mawii (assembly GCA_007922305.1). Lineage (NCBI taxonomy): Eukaryota > Metazoa > Chordata > Testudines > Dermatemydidae > Dermatemys > Dermatemys mawii. Next base: position 13,342 of record ML677435.1, read on the forward strand.
GGAACTCACGCGAGGGTCTTATCGAGTTTCTGAGGCCACTGAATCTGCCTGGAAGCACGGGACTCACCAATACAGGCTCGGAACTGTGTCACAGACACTGCACGAGAGTCCATTTCGCTTTCGGCAGAGCTTGGTCTGGATACTCTGGACGGTACAGCCCCACTCCTTTACAACAGCCCTCCCAACTCCTTTCCTTATCAAAGGGATGTGGATATAAAACAAGTAGAGCAACCTGCTGTCACAGAGTGAGGGGGAGTCAGGACCCAACACCCCCAACCTCCTGCCATCCACCAGGACTCTCAAGCCAGCCAGTAACACAGAAGGTTTATTGGCCGACAGGAACAGTCCAAACTAGAGCTTGCAGGTACAGAGAACAGGACCCCTTGGTCAGATCCATCTTGGGGATGGGGAGCCCAGACCCAGTTCTGGGTCTCCTTCCATTTCCCCAGCCAGCTCAAAACTGAAACCCCCTCCAGCCACTCCTCTGCCTTGTCTCTTTCCCGGGCAAGGTCGCCTGATCCCTTTGTTCTCCCACCTTCAGTTGGCACCTTGCACAGGAAGGGCCCAGGCCATTAATTGCCTGGAGACAGAGTGTCGGCCATTCTCTGTGCAGATGGTATCACACCTGCCCTCTTGGGCTCTTCAACTATCACACCTTTATCTCACCACCTAGATACTTAAGAAATGCATAGGGGAAACTGAGGCACCCACACAATATTCAGAGAAAACATTAAGAACATTCCCACTTCATCACACATGCCCTGTGGGTTGGCCTGACCATCAGCACCAATGCCTAAGCAGCCAATCCTCTCCAAGAGTTTTCTTGGAGAAAATCCGTTAAAGTTGGTGACAGCTGCATATCCTTTTGCCCAACTACACATGGCCACTTTTTGGAAGACAGCTCTACAATGTTTGTAAGTTGCCAGATTAACCCCGGATAGAAACTGTGGCTTTCACATATTTATTCCCAGTTGTAATCAGCCGTCCATGATACCGTAGTGCAGCAGGTTTCATGGCTGTAGCTCATAAGGGTCCTGGAAAACCCATGATGGCCTTTTGATTTTTGGTGGAAGGACCAAAGTTGAACTTTTGGAAACTCCTCTTACGCCAATCTACCTCCCAATTGCCTCAGCTTCCTGGGCCCCCACGCTCCATCTCAGATCTTTACAAACATCCTCCCCTGTAACGGAATCCATTCTCTCTTGGGTAAGCGTCCTAAAGAGAGAGGTGGTGGCAGGCGGAAGGCATGAGTATCCCAGCCTGAGAGTTTAGTTCAGTAGGAATATGTCAGGCAGTCACCAGGTACAATACCTAGAGCATAAATAATAAAGACCCAGTTGGACCTAAAGTCTGTAGCAAGAGTCCTGGATTCGGTGACTCCCTGCGGGGACAGACTCATCAAGACAAGAGTAGTTTTTAATTACACGGAAAGGGAGTGGTGGGAGCACAGCAGGCCACGTTATTTTAATACTCCACTGACCCCACAACGTTAACGATGCCAAAGAACTGAAATAATCCCCAGAGCACTTGGGAAAGAGGGACAAGAGCTACATCTCTAGTGCAGAGCACATCCAAACCACAGGCACCCCTTGCGGCCCCCGACACAAGCAGTCACGATGGAGGAGCAGGAGAGGGGAGACTGGGGGGCATGCGAGATTCAGGTCCACAGAAGGCAAGAGATCAGCTAGTTTAGGAACAAAGCTGTCTCCAGGGGTGCACATGACTATATGCTATCACAGTGGGATTTGCATCAGAGCTGCGCCCTTCTCACAAACAACTGAAGGCGGAGAGGGGACGCCAGGATGAAAATGAGCCTCAGGCCCCCCGAGGGGAGGAGAATCCCTCAGAAGTAAGAGACAGGACAGACAGAATACCAAGAGGAGCGGCACGCCTGTCCCTTTACGCAAGAGCAGCAGGGCCATGAAGTCTGCCGGCTCCCTAGGCGGGCCACAAAGTAGCAACCGCTACCCTAAAACGGTTCCATTTAATTAGGTCCCTTTCCCCCCGAGCGCGCTCTCTGGCTCTCTTCCACCTGCCCAAGGGAGTCAAGGCTTTCAGCAGAGGAGCAGTCAAGCCTAGTTCCTCTTCTACGAAATGTGAGAGACTCATGTCAGCCAGCCTGGCTCACACCTCACCCCTTTTCCGCCATTCTTCACATGCCACTTCTCCCTGCTGGTATAAACCGTTTGGAGAAGAGGCTGCATGTCCCTGCCCGCTTACACTAGTGCAAGCATCACCAAATTCAGCTGCAAAGGGTTAATGCTCTTCAGAAGGGTAAAATGATCACGATCCGGACTAGAGCACTGATTCCAGAGGAAGGACAGGCGGGTTTCTTGCAGCCCCTTCCAGCTCTCGATGGAAACAGCTGGCAAGTGGCACTTGGCAGCTACTGGCATTTACAATATTGGCTACGTCTCAAGCACCTGTTTACCAGTCGTCTTAATGAGGTCACATCCTGCAGCACAATACTGTGCAAGCACAATTCCCTTGCAGCATAGGCCACATGCCAATCACAGGCCCACAGGTTAGCAGGGACTGCAAAGATCATCTAGTCCAACCCCCGCCAAGGCGCAGGATCCAAGACAGATGGCTCCAGCCCCCGTTGGAAACCACCACTGGAGGAGCTTCCACAACCTCCCAAGGTGTCTGCTCCGCTGTCCTACTCTTCTTAGAGTTAGGAAGTTTTTTCTGTGCTTTAATCTAAATCTGCTGTGCTGCAGTTTGAACCCATTGCTTCTTGTCTTGCCCTTGGTGGCAAAAGAAAACCACTTTTCTCCATCTTTTTTGTGGCAGCCTTTCAAGAATCTGAAGACCACTGTCAGATCTCCCCCTTCATTTCCTCTCTTCCAAACTAAACATACCCAGTTCCTTCCGCCTGTGCTCATATGGCTGCGTTCCATCCCTTCGATCTTCTTCGTCTCTCGCCTCTGGATCCTTTCCGATTTCTGTACCTCCTTTCTAGACACTGGTAACCAAAGCTGGACACGACTACTCCAGCTGAGGTCTAACCAGCTCCAGATAGAACAGTGCTATCATCTCCCAGGCTTGCATGCTATGCCTCTGCTAGTGCAACCTATAATTGAACGGCTTTTTTTTTTTTGCAACAGATTTGCACTGTTGACTCATGCTGAGACTTTGATCCACCACAACTCCCAGATCCTTCTCAGCAGTGCTGCTGCCAAACCCGTTTCCCCCCATTCTGTATTGGTACATTTGGGTTTTCTTCCCGAAGTGCAGCACCTTACGCTTCTCTTTGGTGAATTTCAGTTTGACGACTATAGTCCAGTTCTCCAATTTATCAAGATCCCTTTGAATTTTAGATCTATCCTCCAAAGTATTGGCAACCGCCTCCCCTGCCCCCGCAACTTTGTGTCAGCTGCAAACTGGATCAATCTGCTGTCTCTTCCTACACCCAAGTCATTAATAAAGATGTTAAACACCACCAGACCGAGAACAGATCCCTGTAGAATCCCCTTGAGACCTCCCTCCAACCTGACGTTGTTCCATTAATAGAATGAGGACTACTTGTGGAACCTTAGAGACTAATACATTTATTTTGTGGTTGTTTAACTAATTATGTATCCACTTAATGATAGTTCTGCCAAGCCTGCTTTTCTCCAGCTTACTTATCAGAATGTCATGTGGGACGGTGTCAAAAGCCTTGCTAAAGGCCAGATATATTATGTCCACTGCATTCCCAAACCAATTACCCTGTCAAAGAAGGAAATCAAGTTGCTGTCACATGATTTGTTCTTGGTAAATCAATGCTGGCAGCTAGTGATCACCCCAGTATTTGCAATTGGGATGTTTTAGACATGGCTCTCATAGCTTCCCAGGTATCGTAGTCGGGCTGACTGGTCTACAGTTCCCCGGCTCCTCCTTTCCCCACTTTTTAAAGATGGCCAGAATGTTCACCCTTCTCCAGTCTTCTGGTAATTGCACACTCTTAGCCACAGAATCAGTTCAATTTGTAGCATAATCAAAGCTTTCGTTTTGGAAAAACTCATTTCCTTCTGCAGCCAGGTATTTCAATCCTGGAAATTTGGGGCCTGGTTTCAGACCCCTTTAGGATATAGAGAATGACACATGCCCAGCACAGACATGGTAAAACCTCTAGCTATCAAGCATCTCAAAGCAACTGTGAGACAAATTTCCCAAGGCTGGCTGAAGAGAATATATTCTGGTCACAAACTACAGCTTCCCCAGGTCCCACTGAGTAGCCACCCCAATTGGGGTGCTGCTCTTTGCGGTCAGAGCACATTACTGAACTGGTTGCAGTGTTTCCTGTGTTTCACAGCCACCAGAAGATCCTGGGCTGGAATTCTTGCCTCTTAACAGAACACAGCATGCCGGGGTTGGTTAATAGACTTGACTTAAAAGCACAGGCAAAGTTTATCCAGTCTGGGAATCCAGTGTCATGATGTGTGTGCTCCAAGGCAGACACACTGCATTTTGCTGCAGCTTCCCCGGGTATTACTCCCAGAAGCAGTGTGAAACACGAGCTTCAGGGCCCTGTATTTACAGCTCAGTTCACACAGGCACAGGGAGTTAGAGGCAACTTGTGTTGCTTTCTAGACACAAAGCATTTGGCTGGAGAAACCATCGTGCCCTACTCTGCAACTAATTCTTAGGCGTCCTCACAGACATCTGCCAAGCACGTTTGGGACACAGCCTATGCAGAGATGTGGCGGGACGTGGTTTCTGTCAACCAGAGACCTGACTTTGCACCGGGTCATGGGCCACTAATCACGATTGGTAGGAGAGAAGCTCCAGGGTAAGTCTCTTGTGATCAGCCCCTGGAGGAGCCCACGCACTGGCCAAGTAGAACATATGGAACATTTCCTTCTAGGATGCCCCAGGGAACCCCTCAAGGGTCATGCTGGTGTCCCACTCAGGTGCACTTCCCCTTCCTCCATGACAAGCCAGCATTACTCTGCTCTCCATTCTGGCTGCACCTGGACCAATGGGGATTGGCTGCTTGAAGTGCTGTTGGTCCACCAGGAAGAATCAATTTCTCCTCAGCTGTTGCTGTGGCAAAGTGTTTTGTTGCCATGACCACATGGCCAGAGGATTAGATAGTCAAGTGCAGCTATTGCATCAGCTTGGGTCTTCCCCAGGAACCAGCCTCCAGCTGTGGAGACAGGAGCCTGTTCTGTGCTTGCTCCCCTCTCCCTCCAGCACAGTGACGCTGGGTGGACAGGCCAGTGGGGAGGGTGTTGGCCTGGGCCACGGGAGACCTGGTTTCAATTCCCTGCTCTGCTGGGGACTTCCCTAGGACAAGTCACTTGGCTTCTCTGCACCTCACTCCCGCTTTGTACAGGGGGCGAGCCACGTTCTCCATCTCCCGGGGCGGAGCTGGGATAAATACACCGTGGGGGCGAGCCACGTTCTCCATCTCCCGGGGCGGAGCCGGGATTAATACACCGACGAGTGGGAAGCACTTCGACGTCTACAGGTGCAACACACTACATAGGAAATAACAATATCCCGTCCCCAGGCAGAACTTCAGCTGGAGATTGCGATGGATCCTCTGCTGGGATGTGACCTGGATTCAAGTGGCCAGAGTGGAGGCACTAGCAGTGCTAAGTGGGGCGATGAGACTCCCTCCTTCCCCAGCCATGGGAACTGCAGACACCATTCCTGGAATTCAGGACCGGGGGAAGGCCCCAGCCATGTCAGTCTCCAATGAGGCGGGGGTCTTTGGACCAGGCTCCCAGCTAGCCCACAGTGATCAGCTCAATCTCTGGAGGAGCGAGGGAGGATGGAAGGCAAGCTGTGTACGGACCAAGGGGTGGCTGGATTCAGCAGGGAAGTGGGAGCCAGAGCAGTGTAACTGGATCCAGGGGACTAGATCAACTGCTGCCCTGCTAACTGCACCCCTTACAGCTGGCTTTCAAGGGCACAGGGGTGGGAGGAAATCCAAGCTGGTTCTGTGTCGAGGGAAGCACATCTCTACTCTGTGCTGGAGCTGTTGGCCAAGAGCAGAGAGTCCAGTTCACTTGATCCCCTTGGCCTTGTTACTGATGTCCTCCTCTGTGCTCCTGACTCTAGTATTTACCACTGAGGAGTCCAGCCCAGGTTCACCCTACCCCACGGTCTGTATATTCTAATTGTCCCAGGGAATGAGAGCTCAACTCAGCCCATTACACATAAAACTGTCTCCACGAGGCAGCCAGGGCTGGAGCCAGTAGGAACAGAACTTGTCACGTTAGAAGAGCTGGGCTCTGAGTTCTCAAGGTGCCCGGGGAAGCCACGGATCAGCATGGTGACGAGCTGGAAGATTCCTAGTGGAAATCTTTTCTCCACACAGCACACAGTCAACCTGTGGAACTCCTTGCCTGAGGAGACTGTGAAGGCTAGGACTATAACAGGGTTTAAAAGAGAGCGGGATAAATTCCTGGAGGTTAAGTCCATTATTGGCTATTAGCCAGGCTGGGTAAGGAATGGTGTCCCTAGCCTCTGTTTGTCAGAGGGGGGTGACGGATGGCAGGAGAGAGATCACTTGATCATTACGTGTTAGGTTCACTCACTTCGGGGCACCTGGCATTGGACACTGTCGGCAGACAGGATACTGGGCTAGATGGACCTTTGGTCTGACCCTGTCTGGCCATTCTTGTGTTCTCAGTGTGCTCCTGCTTGGTCCCAGTTAATGGCCTAAGACTGCCATCCCTTCTGGGCACTGTTTATCAGGGCAGAGGAAGAGCTACCAGCAGGGCCAATGGATGGACAGAACAAACTTTACCCTACTGGCTGCACCTGCCTCTCCTGGCCATCTCTTGGGACCCCAGAATCCAGCCCGACTCTCTTGGATGTTCACCCCGAGTGGCACAGGCACCCTGCCCAGACAGAGCCAGGGGAGACAGGCTCCTGCTAAATCCTCCACAGGGGGGTCCTGCTGTCATCCCTCTGCCTCCCTAGGGTCACTTTCCTTCCCCCACCTTGTTGCGCTTCCTTCCCTCTTATGAGACAGAAGCAAAGAGTCTGGCTCAGCTGCCAAGACAGACTGGGAGCCTGTGACCGGGGAGCAGCTTAGCCAGGGTCAATGAGGGGCAGCGCTGCTGGGCCTATATTACTCCAGCAGGGAGGCTGCAAGCCAAAGCAGCTGCACTGCTCTTTGCTCCTTTCTCCTTCCCGACGTCTGATCCGGTTCATGCCACGAAAAAACGCCAGCAGCCACTCGAGACAACCGAAATGACCGCCGGCGGCACAGACAAGCTGGAGACTGGCAGGGATTTCTCTCCACACCCACCAAGTGCAGTCCAGGGCTCTACCTGTTTCCTTCTCTTTCTCTGGATTGAGGAGAGACCAATACAATTTCAGTGGCGGGTGTTGTGACGGGAGTCACCAGTGACAACTCAGCAGGAAACCTCACGTAACAGTGAACAAGGGTGTAACAAGATCTTCTCTCTCACGGGCCCTCAACACACGCTCTGCGCTGCAGTTCCCAGCTCACTGGTGCTGCAGAAAGGCAGGGATCAGACTCCGGAGGCTGCTGGAGCCCTTGGTTATGGAAAGCCACTCGCTTGGGTTTAGCCTGGGTCCTGGCTAATCTCCCGGCTCCCCTGGGTTCTCCCTATGCCCCCTACGCTGTGGGAAAGCACAGAGCCCTCCTGCCCGCTCTTAGCGATCCCCTCTTCCTCTTCCAGGAACAACAGGGCTGCTCTCCCTACGTGGCCGGCATGTCTCTGCATTGGCCCCTCTTCTAGTCAGACCAAAACTCCAGCCATGGGCCCCCAAGGGGAACAGTCTCTGACGTCCCTGCTTCCACAGGACATGTGCACACATCCTGAACACTCCCTGCCGGCCTCGGGAGAGCCGATCATGCAGGAGGGGAGACCAGAGACTCTGTACTTACGGAATCAGCAGGGCTGGGACCGCTGCCCCCGGTTCTGCCTCCGCACACTTAGGTCCTTCGTGGCAAGACTCACCACCCCTCATCCATTCTCTGGCCTGTATTCTACAAATAACGACCCCCTTCTGGGCTTCAGCCTACGAACCCACTGCACTCCAGGGCCTTCCCTATACCCCACCTTCCTTTTGCTGAGAGAGGGTCTGCTTTGGTGCACCTCACCTGGGCTTCGGGACCTCCAGGGGGCTGCTTCCGACCCTCAGGAAGGTGTCAGAATGGTTTGAGGAGGAGCTCGAGGACTTTGCTTCCTGGGAAGGCAGTCTGTCTTCCGCCTGTGGGGGCCGGCTCCAGAGCACCGTCTGGGGAGAGGAGGTACGGCTCTTCCTCCTGCAAGACAATGGGGGCCCTGGGTGAGAAGTCAGCTTCCACACGCAAGAAGCCATTCCACGTCCGGGCAGAGATCGCCCCTCCCCCGGCCCGATACAGAGATTCGGAGAACGAATTAGTCAGGTGTAATTGCCCCAGCAGAGTCTCTCCTAGCATCTGCTGTGCTCTCGCCCCCCGAGCCAGCTCACGCTGCTGGAGAGCTGCACAGCAGAGAAGAGAGGGAGCAAGAGCCCACCTGGGCCCATCACCTCGGGGCCAGAGCAGGATCGGCCCATATGGGCACAGCCTAATGTTCTGTCCCATCTCATTTTAACATGCCCCAAGTGCCAGGCCTCCCAGCAGGTCTCTGGAGAAAGACACCTCCAGTCTGACAGCAGTTCTCCAGTGGACGCCCAGAGGGACCGTGCAGTGAGTCAGAAGAGTACGTCTGCGGATCGGGACAGCTGACTCAGCCCGCGGCAGGGCTGTCAAACTGAGGTGTAGATGTTTGGGAACAGGGACCCCTCCCTCCTCATGGGGACCCAGAGCTTGGGCTACAGACTGAGCCCAAACATCTACACTGCAATTTTACTTCTCCGAGCGCCAGAGTTGCCAACGCAGGCCAGGTGTGGGTTTCACAGCAGTGTAGACATACCCAGGGGAATAAACCGGGGTAAGCAGCTAGGAGGGGAGGGATCTGAGAGGCCAACTGTGCCAGGCCTCTCACCGCAATTACTCCCCTCTGATATTCCTGTTTGGGTCTCCTCAGAGCTCGAGAGACAGGGCTGCTCTCCCTGCTGGGCCACCATGTCTCTGCAGTGGCCCCTCTTCAAGTCAGCCCACTATGCTGCCCACTGCCGCCTCCCAGCTGACTGCTTCCCTTGCACAGAGGGAGAGTTATGATCTTGCAAGTCAATCAGAGTTCTCCTCAGACACCAAGGATGAGCTACAAGCAGTTGGCCAAAGCCCTCTCTAGCCCTTACCCTCTTGCTGGGACGGCCGTGTTGTCCTCATGCAACCCAGCGGAGCGAATGAAACGCCCCAGACGGTGACAGCACTGAAGGAAGGTTTTTAAATCCAAGGCCCCCTACAAGCTAGTGTGGCCATGCTGGCTCCCAGCGAGATCACAAGCAGACAGGAGAGAATCCACAGCTCTTCTACGTCCCCCCTTCACCCCCAAAGCGCTTGTCTGTCCCACCAGCGGAGGTGCCCCAGCAACGCTGCTCTCACAGCCACGGAGGGCTTTTCCCATTGCTGGAGGGACTCCACCTCTGCGAGGGGCAGTAGCTAGGTGGAGAAGCATTCTTCTGTCGACCGAGCTGTGTCCACACTGGGGGGCAGGCAGGCACAGCGACGGACTTAGGTTTTTCACACCTCTCCAGTGCATCCTGGCTAGTCCATGCTTTGCTTCAACAGGAAGCGCCTGGGGCAGGGAAGATGCTATTGAGGTTTTGCGTCTGGGTGCTATGAAGCCCTGGCCACTCCCCAGAGCCCTGGGGTGTCACAGTCAGTTCACTGTGGATGGACAGTCACTCGTGTTAGAGGTGATCCTGCACTAGTGCGCTGTCTCAGACTTCTCATCCTGCTCTCCTGGTCCCCAGGTTCATTCCGCATTTCACTGCACGAGGCATGGGGAAGCCCCGGCTGCCAGAAGCCTGTTGCAGGTTCCTCTCCCCCAGAGCACTGCCAGAGGCCCCAAGCACAGCCCAGATTGCATTGAAAACAATGACAACACAAAATAGCATTGCTGCTTGTGTGTAGCGAAAGGAGAGAAAAAAATTCAACTCAGAGGAGCAACTCCAGAGACTCAAACCCCCAAACCCAGCTGGCCACACACCAGTGAGCCTGCCAGATACACCCCCAATTCCCCACTGTGGCTTCACATCAGCCAACGGGGTAACCGGACCTAGGAGAGAGTCTCCTTCGTCCCTTTTAAGGAGAAGTGGTCAGTAGCTGGAAGGAACAGTCTAGCCAGCTTGTGCCCCCAGGCCAGGTCCTTGGCTTTCTAGAGGCTGCTAGTAGCTTGGGCAGCCTACCATGGAGGGTTAACCCTGGCTCCAGCGGGCACCTCCCGAGTGTGGAAGTGGGAGGGGACACCAGCTGGGTGCATGGGCAGGGAGGACTGCTCCAAGAAGTCCTGCTTTTGGAGGGAGCATTCTTCACCCACGCCCCCTGGGAGATGCAGAGTCACTAATGGGAAGTAGCAAGGCCACTCCATGTATGGAATCACGGGGCAAACGGACCCGCAGCTCCACAGCGGGTGAGACACCAGGTTTTGACCCGATTTCAGTGCATTTCAGAAACAACCAAAGCAGACCTGGGCCATGCTAGCAGCTGCTCTGTCCTCAGATCATGGGCCAGGCTGTAGGCGAAGGCCTCCCGCAGAGCCCCTCACGGCAGGCGTATTCTCAGTGCCCGATGAACTGGGGGTCGGGTTAGCGAACTCCTTCCATCGCGCTCTGCAGCGTCCTGCTGGCGCCTGTGCCATATGGAGCAGGCGCCAGCAAGCGGATGGCAACTCCCGGCTCAACACGCCACCTTCTGAGCACCGCACAAGGCAACACCTGGAACCTGCCCCGGCCGGCTATGCCCTGGCCAGGTGCTTGGGTGGCTTCTTACCACGCGGCCTGGGTCTGCGCGCCAGCTGGCATCAGCTCCACGGCCTCCAAGGGGAAGCTCCCAGCTGCTCCTGGTGAACTCTCCAGGACCAGGGAGAAGTCACTGCTCAGGCTCGTGGTGCTGCCCCGATCCCTCTGCTCTGCAGGAAGGAAGACAGGAGCAGACTGAAACCAATCCGGGGAGCCTTGGATTAGCCGCACCCCATCCTACTTCCCACCCCCATCCCTTGCTTCACGGCTCTTCCCCCACAAACTCACTCAGCCCCCCGGGAGCAGCCGGCGCCGGGGGAGAGCACTCACTCAGCAGGCAGAGCTCTTCCAGAGTGAAGCCAGGCAGCAGGCTCTTCCTCCTGGGGGGAAAAGGAAACGGTTACCCAGGAGCAGAGCCTTGGGGATGTCTGAACTGACCCTCAACCTGTCCCCAGCCCGCCTGCCCTCTGCCCTCCGTCATGGCAGCAAAGGACGGCAAACACTATGGGGCGTCTCCCCACTTGCCTGGCATGTGACGCAACTGGCGTTTGCAGTGCTGTGGGTCCCAACAGTCCCCTTCCAGCAGAGCCGACATGGAGCAGTCCCTAGCTGGGGTGGTGGTAATGGACATGCTTCTACCCCCTCCCTATACACAAAGGGGCTGGTGTGCCGCCCTCTCTCCTCCCTTCACCTTCAGGGGCACAGACAGGACTTGCTGCGTGGCCAGACAGCGAGTCACAGCCCTCTCGGCCATTGGCTCAGCCAGGCTAATGGAGCCCCCAGAGGTTCGTTCCGTGGAGAGCACATTGCAGGCGGGCAGCTCTTCCAAGTGTGACGTGCGCACCTCACCAGCCTTGGCCCCATTCTTCAGCCTTCCGAGTGCAGAACAAATGAAGGGAAATTGGGCCAGGACACCAGGGCTTCCATCTCCCCATGGTAACAGCGCTAACGAGTTGCTGGGCTTTTAGTCCAGGCAGCGCAAGCTCCTTACCTCTGCAGCGTCACAGCGGAGAACTCCTCCGAGGTGATGTGCTTCAGAAAATTGAAGCAGAAAAAGAAAATCTGAGCAAAGTGAGAGAGAAGAGAAGCTTGAGAAAAATCCACAGGGGCCGCAGCCTCTTATTTTAATGGGGGGAGGAGGCAGCAATGCATCCCGAGAGTCCAGCATTAGCCACAGTCACGTTTTGGGCCTTCTGTTTCAGGGCCCTCTGCTGGCTTGCCCTGGATCTGAGCGTGGAAGCCCCCCCGGGTGAGGTAGCACCACCCTTCCCTGGCCCGGGGAGGTTCCCTTGGCCCCTGAACGGGCCAGCTGGGAGAGCGCATGTCAGAAGTTCCTAGCCAAGGACGGTCACACAAGGCACACACCAGTCGAGAAGGGCCCAGACGGGTTCTGTATCCCTGCCAATGCAACACCGGAAGGCGAGGGTCACCCAGCAGCAACTTGCCAAGAACAGGGATGCCCAGGAGAGCCGGGACCACCCCCAACACCAAATATCCCGGCACAGCCTGCTCTCTGATCTGGCTGTGCCCCACCCGGCTCCCACCACCCGGCACAAAGGTCTCTTGCCAGAGTGACAGGAATAGGGCAATTTACCTGCAAGGATCTTGGGTCTCAGGACTGTGGTGCCCCACCCCACAGCTCTGACAGCTGAACAGCAGCTGTGAACCCCTGGTGCCCAGCGCCCCGGAGAGAGGCGCACGGTTTAGCCACCCGGTTTGCGAACAACTTCCCAGCTAACTCGGTTTCAGCACACCGAAGTGAGAAGCCTGAAGCGTCCCTTCTCGGAGCCGAACCGTTCCATCCGAGCTGAGGTACGGCAGGCCCTTACTACCAGCCGACCCGTGGGGATTACAAGATCTGACCCACCCACATTTAGTACTTGGGCCCTGGACGGAAGGAGCAGATGTAACCTACAGTCCTAATCCTGCCAAGGCCTGGCTACAAGGGATGCCCAGGCAGGTCAATGAGACCCAAGCTGCAAAGGCTGCGGCTACCTTGAGCCTGCTGCCTAGTGGGTAGAGTCCTGCACTTGAGCCCTGCTCACCTACTGCCTCCTGCAGGGCCACTCACCTCTTCTCCTTTACTGAGCCGATCAACCAACATGTGCCTGGAAAGAGAGCAGGGGACGGAGATCACAAAGGAGGAATGAGAACGAGCCGTGCGGGACCTGGCCACGGGCCGTCAGGCCGAACCCGCACAAGCCCCTCCCGCCTGGCAAGCAGCTCAAAGCAGACGTGCAAAGGACCCCGAGGAAAACCAGCCCCTCACCCGCTCACCAGCCACGAGACCCCCCCCCCCCCCCCCGAGAGCCTGCCCACCCTCAGCTGACTTACCCGAAAAGGAACCAGTCATAGGCCACTGTCAGGTAAAGGATCTCTGCCGGCTGCAGGGAGGCATGGATAAGCCCATCCTGGAGTGGGAAAGAGGAGGGAAGCCTCAGGGCTGCAGTAGCCACTACACCTAGGGCTGAGGCCGCAAGCCAAGGAGAGTGTCTCCCAGCAACCCCAAGGGGACAACCCACCGGTTCTGCCCCCGTCTCCGTCACACGACATCTCATGTCAGGCTGCAGGTGCCTGGGAATACTGGGCCACACGCCAGGCTGGGCCGCCAGGCTGGGCCTCCAGGCCCCGTCCCATACCCTTCCCCAGACACTGCCCTGGCAGCTAGGAAAAGCGACTGCTCTTCACCCTCTGAGTCACATGGCTGCTCAGCCACCCCGGCGCTGTCAGCCCCCAAGACCATCCCATACTCACAGCCCACAAGGAGAGGCGCAGGAGGGCGACGAAGAGAGGGGTTCGGTCCCAGCCGGATATACAGTGGACCAGGAGCCCACTGTCATCTGCTCCGGGGCGAAGGAGAGGGAGACAGAGCTTTGTAAGGAGAATGGAGGGTTACTTGCGATTCATGGCACACACATCTCTGCGGCACCAAGGGCTGTTTGCAGGGGAGGGAAGCGAGAGCACGGCTGCCCTTCCTAGCTAGAACATCCTCTGCAGAGCAGGCTGTCTCCAGGAGGAGAACTCGGAAGGTCCCGGATTCAGCCTCATGCCAAGGTGTTGCAATCCTAGTCTCCCCCTCTGCTAGGACAGGGGTGGGCACACACACCGGGGTTCCAAATTGTATAGCGGGGGGGTAGTGAAGGCGATGCCTCCCCAAACAGCCTAGCCCCGCCCCCATCTGACCTCTTCCCACTTCCTGCCCCACTCAGAATCCCCGCCCCATCTAACCACCCCTGCTCCTTGTCGCCTGACCGCCCCCTCCCGAGACCCTCCGCCCCTAATCACCCTCCAGGACCCGACTCCCTACCCAACCCAACCCCCCTTGCTCCCTGTTCCGACTGCTCTTACCTCTATCCACAGCCCCGCCCCCTGACAGACCCCACCCCGAACTCCCACACCTATGCAACCCCTCCGTTCCCCGTCCCCTAACCCCCCTACTCCTTGTCCCCCAACTGCCCTCTCCCAGGACCCCCTGCTCCTAACCGCTGCCCAGAACCAAACTCCTATCCAACCCCCTCTGCTCCCTGTCTGCCCCCCGGGAGCCTCTGCCCCTTATCCAACCCCCCATTCCCCGCCCCTTTACCATGCCGCTCAGAGCAGCGTGTCTGGCAGCCGTGTGGCCAGCTGGAGCCAGACACACTGCCTCGAAGGCTTTGGGGCGGCGGGAGGGGTTTAGTGGTAGCCTCCGCAGCTAGGAGCTCAGGGGCCGGGCAGGATGGTCTCATGGGCTGTAGTTTGCCCACCCCGTGCTAGGAGTAAGAAACCCCCATGACAGGGGACCAACAGCCTGCCCACAGCCTAGAGCTGCCCGGTTCCACCTCCTCCAAGCCCCACGCCTGCCTGAGCGGAACATTTCCATCCTATGCCCACTCTGAATGAGCTTGAGATCAGCCTCCAGCCACCAGGTCCCCTTTCACCTCCGAGATGTGACAACATCTCCACCGAGCAGAGTGGCCAAGAACAGGCCACCCTCGCCTCCATTACACAGATCGTTCAAAGGGCACATGCACAACTTGGCTGCTAACCACCCACCCCCCCACCCGGCTCCTTCTAGGCTGTGGGGTGCTGGCCGAGATCTGAGAGCTCAAACTCTGTGAGTGTTGGGTGCAGGGTCGCACTCTGCCTTGGACCTACACACCACCAGCTCACAGCTGAGGGCCTTGGCAAGAGGAGTATGAAATGAAAACAGAAACAGACAAAAGGAGACCCTTTGGGAGCCCCTTCTGAGGCCAAACCCAGCAAGACAGGAACAGCCGGCTTTTCCCTTCAATGTTTACCAACCCACCTTAGTGCACAGCTTCCAACAGCACCAAAGTGACTTGGAGCCCATCTCATCACACAACGGAGGCTCAGAGCTGAGGTCTCAGTCACTTTGGGGGAAAATGGGACCTTGGCTTGGACAATTTCACTTTTATAACATCAGACGCCCTGCCTGTGGGGGAGGAGAAGCCGCATCCAGGGGTTGGGATTTTCCAGGGTAACAGGACTCCCCTTTGAGTCCTGAAGTCCAGGACAACACCCCCCACGGGGCAGGAAGAGAAAAAGAGTTGCGCTCTCTACAAGGCCTGGTCAGTGGCAGTGCTAGTGCCCTGGAGAAAGCCCATCTGCTCTGGCTACAGAGCAGCTGGGAGTGCAGAGAAGGAGCAAACCTCACCGTCCCCATTGATGAGCGAGATCAGCAGCTTCAGGTAGTTCTGTGTCTGCTGCACCAGGTCCCAGCTCTGTGGAGAACAGGAGGTGAGGCCCTGCAGACAGTTAACCCCTGCCCTGCAGCACAGGGAGCTGCTCTGCTCTCTGAGGGCGCTAGGGCTCAGACAATCCCATGGCAATGTCCATAGGGCAGTCCTCCCTCTCCCAACCCGGCCTCCCACTGGTGTGCCAGGGTGCCAGCATTGCAGTGCAGGCAGAGAGTGGGACCGGGGCTGGGCAATGAACAATTCTGCTGACCCAAGAGGCTGTTCAAACCCAGAACAGGGAGGACACAGAACCCATCTGGCCATCCCAAGCTGCATAGGAAACACAGATTTTCTGCTGAGCTCTCCCTGGGTCACGGGACGTTCAGGACGACAACCTGGAGCCCAGGAACTCCCTGCCTGGTGCCGACCCACTTCTGCCAAATGCGTCTGGGGCAGGGGGACTGAGTGGTGGTGTTCCAGCTCCAGCGCGCTGGGCAGGCATGCCGTGGTGAGGGGTACCTCCCCTTGACTGGGGCGCTCGGCCTGCAAGGCTCAGACAAGCCTGAGTGACCCCCTGTGATCCATAGCCTGCTGGAGACACACCATTCCCAGCAGGAGCACCGGAGGGGGTGAAATCCAGAAAGCTCGAAGGCTAAAGGGACACTGGAAGCAGCTATTTCTCCTCTCCCTCAACAAAACCCTTCCAGTGCCCTGTTAGCACCATCCAGCCATCAAGTGGTGACCGACTGCTGGGCTCTGTGCTCACCTCCCCAGCAAGGCTGCGTTTGGGGACAGCAGGGAGCGTGCAGGCAGCCGAGCCTTCTACTCTTCCCCACTGCCCTGGAATGGAGGGAGTCTCCTCTCAGCCCTGCAGCAGCAGCACAGAGCACTGCCAGAGCACCCAAGAGCGCTCGGAGGTGGTCAGACGTACAAAGACACAGGCCCTGCTCTGCAAAGCCTGCAACCTCAGAAACAGAGGAGCGGGGGAAGGGCTGCGCCATAGTCCTAGAGGGCAGGAGCACGTGTCCTCCCAGCATTTTAGGCTGGGCCTTTCATCTGCTCTCCCCCGCAATCCTGTTCAGATACCCGGGGTGAGCGATTCCCAGAGCTCATCTGCCTGCCCAGTGTTCTGATGAACAGAGCCAGCTGGGCTCCAGGGCATCCGGGCTCCACTGGCGCCGCTCTGAGACTGCTGGCTACTTTTAAGTCATGTGGTTTTGTTGGTATTTTAACACATTTGTTGCTGATCTGTTGACAAATAAAGGCACCAGCTCTGAGGGGCTGACCGAGTCTCTTAGCCAGGCGTTTCCATACTACCACTCGCCATGGAAAACCAGAGCGGCTGAGGGAGCTCGGGAACGTCAGAGAGTACCGCTGCGCTCTAATACAGCATGGAAGTGCTAGTGCTAAGGAAGCCATAGGACCCTCAGCGATAACTCGCACTGCTGCTGCAGTAGTGAATAAGGGAGCACACAGGCGAAGAACTGTCCATGTTCCTGTCTGAACTGACTACAGACACCTCTCCAATTCTGACCCAAGAGCATTGACTTCCTTGGCCCCGTGAAGGGCAGAAGGGAAGAAGCCCTGGCTGACCATCTTTCAGTAGCAAATGAACTCTGTCCAGAAGGGCCGTGCAAGGCACACACTTTCTGGCAGTGTCTAGCGAGCGTGGTAGGGTGTGTGTGCTATACTTGACATTTATGGAGCTTTGGCTCTTTGCTGGTAATGCATCAGTCTAACCGGATGAAATGCTGGAAATGCAGAGGTGTGATAGCACGGCATGTATTTTACAATCACTTGTATGGACACCGTTTTCACAGGCCATCACCACACTGACCAATCACATCTTGAGGGGTCTGTGGAGCAGGCTGGGTCATCCCTGCAGCAGTCAGTCAAACAGGAACACCTTCTCGATGGGCCCATCTGGGGAAGGCAGGTCTCATGTTCCTTTCACATGCAGAACTCCACAAACCCACTCCGTCGCCTACACAGGCTGAGATTGGGAGTTTACTGCAGCTACTATCTGGCTACTCTGAAGCCAAGGGATGTAGTTTTCAAATCCAAGAAGGGCCTCGTTAACCGTGAGTGAGGGACAGTAACAAAACGGGGCATGTTAGAACAGAACTGGCTATTGCTCTGGGGATTTTGAACCCATCTAGAAAACAGGCAGCCATTTTGCTCTCTCCCCACTACCCAGCTTAATTGGCAATGGTACCTATGCCAGGACTGCCCCATATTAGTGACATTTCTGGCTTGGGGCTGTAAGTCAGCTGCTTTTCCAGGCAATGCTGCAAGAGGGTATTGGAGGGATTAGACCAGATAAAGGTGGAGGGATGATTCCACAAGGCGGTTCTGTGCACACAGGACAGCATGGAGGTGCTCAGGAGAGAAAAAGGAAGTGGAAGGGGGTGGGGACACAAAGAGAGGCCACGCAAGCACACACACTTTGAAGGTAAGAACAAGTGCAGATGTGAGGACCCCAGTGAAGTGACCCCGAGGGGGAGGGAGACATGGAGGGCCGTGCTCAGAAGCAAGAGGCAGAAAAGTGGCATTTTGGATGGAACTGCTTCCCCTGCAGGGAGGAAAGGACTCATTCTGTGCGTGCAGCCCCCCCATATTAGATACAGGGAGCCACAGCCTCCTGACCTGAGCTCGTGTGTGACAGGGCTCTGCTGCCAGGGGAGCCAGCCTAGCAGAGCAAGGCACCTAGACTCACCGGGCGATGCTGCCCAACCTGTGCCAGGCAAACAGACAGACTAGAGAACCCTAAGGGCTCTTTCTGGATTCCCTGGGAGCCCCCATTCCTCACCTGATACTCGCTCCAGTCAATGTTCAAAGACCGAGTCAGAGACACCGGGATACTTAATGGAGCATCTACGTAATCCTGCAAAGAGACCCCTCAGTCACCCAGAGAGGAGACGTCAGTTACAGACAGCAAGAGCCCAACGATGCGTCTAGCAGAACGGGGCCCAGGAACACAAACTGTGGAGTGACCTGATCGTCGCTCCCCAGTGCTCGCCTGTCTCTGCCTCTGGACGGGGACATCTGCAGTGAGGGGAATGCCTAGGACTGCTGGGGTGACTGGCGTACCCCAGGGCTGTTTCCCTGACCACCAGCAGAGAAAGCTGGGGACAAAGCAGTCTCCAGGGGTTCTCCAGCGCCGCTCCCACCCAAGAACCCAGGCTGTCCGCAGTGTCGCTCACGTTCTGTGAGCAAAGAAGTGACGCCCTTGCACAGTGCTTGGAGACTGGAAACGTCATCTCAGCTTTGAGAGCCCAGCCCCTGCAGAGAGCAGCATCTTCCCCCCCGCCCCCCAGTACAGAGCAGCTCCCACAGATACTCCACCCATCACAACGGGATGCCTGACACCCACCCCCAGAAATGCTCACGACTTGGGTTCTTACCAGACCCCAGCCCAGAGCCTCCCCCACACCCACATTCCCCTTGTACTGCAGCGTGCTCCTCCAGACTAAGAGAGCCCAGGACTGTCGCTGCGAGGCATACGCTCCCAGTCCCCCTGCCCTGCCAGCGTCCAGGACATACCACATCACCTCTGTTATGCTCTCTGTCTGTCCCACAGCCAGGGAGTTCAAAGGTCCCCAAGGCCCATCCCCTGCCCTCCCATGAAGGACAGACAAAGCAAATACAAAGGGCGTCTATTGCATGATGACATCATGTTACCGGACCCCAGGACACCAGAGCCCCACCTTTGTCATAGGAGGCTGGATGTGATGTGACAAGCAGGGAGGAGGTTTCACTCGAGGGGAAGCTGCTCTGAATGGGGACACCTGGAGCTGTAACCTGAGATGAGAAGGGGGAGGGGAGATGACACCTAGGGCCCGGGAAGTGAACAAAGGAAGGGGGTAGACGGCTGCAGGGTTTGGACGGGAGTAGAAGCTGGCTGGCGAAGAGGAAGGAGCCCGGATTTGGGGTCTTATCTCCCTGCCCCCAAGAAGGGCCTGACTAAGGGGTCCTGTTTGTACTGACAAGCTCTGAGTTGGATTGTGTTCCTGTCATCTCCAATAAACCTTCTGATCCACTGGCTGGCTAAGAATCACTGGGAATCCCAGGAAGTGGGGGGGGGTGGGTGGGAACTGGACTCCCCCACCCCCTGTGACACTGGACCGTTGGCCTGAGCCACTCTTTAAGGAGTCAGCGTCCATTGGTTTGGTTTGGGGGCTACTGATTCCCTTCCCATGCCAGGGAGGAAGCACAGCCTTCACCTGCTACTTTGAAAGTCCAAATTCAATTGCTAGGTATAACAGAACCAAGAGCTACCCCATCAGCGAGATCTTGGTACCTGCTTCCAGTTAAATACGAGCCCCTCAGCTCTGTAATCCCGGTCCTTGTACTCCTTAAAAAATTCACAGCCTGCAAGAGACGAGGGAATGAATGACAGAGCAGACAGCTGATCGCTTTGGGGCTGGCAGCCGTAGCTGGGGAGCCGGAGGGGTGAAAGAGCAGCACTGACCCAAAAGCCAGCCCGTCTGGAGCTCGAGGGTCCCAGCTATTCCTTCCTTCCCAACGGCCCGTTTCACCTGGCGAGCCCCACTCCCAGGACCAGCACAAGGCTGTAGAGGGAGATCCCGAGAGGCGCTGCGGGCCGGGCTGAAGCACTCAGCGGAGCCCTGGGGGAAGGGCGGGCCGAAAGGCCCTGCACAGGAGGAGAGAGGTCCTCTGTCACTGAGCACCAGAGCCCCACAGCAGCAGTGACCTGAGGGGAGGTCCCATGCGCTGTGTTTCTGAGAGGAGCTCACCAGTGACTGGAGCCAGCTAGTCACAGGGAAGTGGGTACTGCATCCCCATCCACACTAGCAGGTCTAGAGGCAATGCCCTGGGGGAAGCCCAACAGGTTTCAGACAAGCTCACGTTTGGTCAGTGTAAGCCCTTGGTACACACTGACTGCTGGGAGGGGAAGAGTCCTCTCTCTTTCCCCCAAGCCGCGTGGACTGGGGGAATCTACCAGCTCACACCTCCTATACCTCTGTTCCTTAGGTCCTCTTCTCCCATGAGCTCCTTACTACTCTGCGGCCATGGTCACTACTGCCCAGAGTTCTCATGTCAACCTCGTGCTGCTGCTGCTGGGCAAAGCGCTGCACTGCAGAGCTAAGAGCTGTCTGCAGACTCCGGCAGACACCCTGCCCCAGGCAGGAGCTCTCCTGAACCACTCCTTGCACAGCAGGAGTGAGCAGAGACCCACTGGGGATCACAGCCCCGCTGTGTTGGCACTGAACACAAGATGGTCTCTGCCCCAGAGAGCCAATCCAGAGTGATGGCACTGCATGGGGGCACATCAGATGTCTGGGAGCCATCTGAATCAGGGGAGCAGAAGCACATCTACAGAGCCCTCTCCTTCAATATGCTTGCTCACGACATTCTGGAAACTCCAGCTCAGAGCAAGCCAGGCCAAGAACCTGAAATTCGTACAGCGCAACCTGAATTGAGTATCTGCACCCAGGTTTACCACCCGCTCGCCATGTCACTCAGCTTGTGTGTCTGCAGTGCACAGTCTCACGCCCCTTCCGCCCCACACGCTGAAAGAGGCGAGGCTGCACTCCAGTTACATTCAACTCAAGCTGCTCAGGGCAGTGGCTACAGGGGCACGAGGAGAGGAAGGAGCGTTTCGATGTCGCTGTGACTATGATGCGTGGGGTGTGCCAGGCCCCACAACACAACACAGATGCATTTCCTATTCACAGTCTCCAGGATAATTCTCCCTCCTCTGTCTAAACCCTTCACAGAATTAGCCACCAGACCTGGCCACGGGGATGTTATTGCTCACTGGGCCTGAACGCTGCTGCACACACAGGTACTCATAACTGAACCCAGCACCAACAGGCAGGCAGAGCCCCTCCGTTTGTGTTTGCATGATTAGCATAAACCAGTAACTGACAAGGGCCCTCGCCACGCTCCCAAGCGAACACAACCAGCCTGGCCAGTCAGAGCAGTTCACACCCATTGGCAGCCTAGGGGACTGCATTGTGGATGCAGCGTGGCAGCCTCGGGGACCACACTGCGGATGTGGCCCAGCGGCCTCGGGGACCGCGCCGCGGACACAGCGCAGCAGTTTTCTTCAGAACAACCAAGACTAGAAACAATTTTAAAATGTTTTTCCTTCCCAAGCATGCAGCCTGGAGCGGGGCTGCAAGATCCTGGCTGGAGACGCCGAAGAAGCTTTTGACCCCAGCTAGATCTCTGGGACCTCCTCCCTGCACTGCAGCCCCTTCTGCCACCAGCAGAACGGCTCCATGCAGATTGGTGCCGAGTTCCCCCTCCAGAGAAAAACAGAGAAACATCCAGCAACCCCCAGCTGCCTCCCCTCAGGCAGAGACAATTCCCAATCTCCCCAACAGATTGTACCCTGGCCCTTGGGAGTCCTTCTGGACATCAGTCCCGTACCTGGATATGGGATGGAGAGGAGGGTAAAATCGGCATAGCGCTGAGCTTTGTCCACTTTCTCGGAAGACGTCACACTGAGAGGAGAGAGGAGAACGGTGCATGTATTCAGTGCATTCAACACAAAGGCACCAACTCCCAGAGGGCGGGAGAGCCCCTCCAGCTGGCCTATTAGAAGAATCGGCCAATTCCTCCTCCAGTGCTACATGACAGAACAGCCCTGGCTCCGGCTGTGGAGTATGAGTTCAGCTCACCGACAGTCACACCCTCCCCTCACTGGCATTCCCCGTCACTCCTCCAGCCACAGACTGGAAGGACACCCCCCTTCAGAAATGAGTCTCCTGATCTTTGCACCAACTAGTCCCACAGCTGTGATGCCATGGGGGATTGTGCCCCACGGCTCAGAACACACCCCCACTCACTCCCTACTCAGAGAAGCCACAGGAACAACAGGAACCTATTGTGACAAAGTTAAGCAGCTATTCACCCCCATACTATGGTCTTCACAAAGGCACTGGCATGCTCGACCCGAGTATGGAAGAGAGGACTTGACACATGGCCACCTATACCGCTGGGTGTCACTTTAAGGCACTGGCGAACTGTCTGGCTAACACCTCTAGACGCCTGCTGTGAGGGATCTAGAACTCCTCCTGGAATGCAGCTGGGAAAGTCAGACTTCTGGGCTTGCTTTAGTCCCCGGTCTGAACAATCTCAAGAGCAGCTCCCTTCCAAAGCCCACCTATGGACAAAAGGACGCCCAACTCACTTTAAGCCAAACTTCACTTTCTTGTTCTCCACCATCAGGTCACAGATGTATCTGACAGACAGGTATCGAAGCAGCTTGATGTCGTGTCCTCTGACCTTGTCAAACAGCTGGGAGTCTGCATTTCTGTAACGAGGTACAAGAAAAGGCAAGAGTCTCAGGACCAGTCAGACAGGATCCATTTCCTTCCCAGGCTGCAGAGAGACTGGATTAGACTTGATGAATTGCTCTCCACTAGCAGTACTCGACCTGCACTGTCCAGAGCTCTCCTACCCTACACCACAGTAATGGCTTCTGGACCCCTTCAGCAGAAACCTGCAACCAAGAAGCAGACCATGCCGTTCATTCCCACAACCACTGCCCAGCTGCTCACTAGACCTCAGAGGGGCTAAAGGGCTAATATTATAACAAGGAGCAAGGCAGACTCTCAGAGAGCCAGCAGAACCAGGGTGACTTTCTGGGGCGTGCTTATCCTTGAGAGAAAGCGCCCAGCACCAAGCAAGAAAAGCAGATCTCAGTTCTTCAAGGGCTGGAGGCCTTTCCCCCAGGGACTCGAAAAGCAGAAGATTGGAAGGCTGAAAGCCAGTCCCTGCAGAGTCCCCACCTGCCCTTCTCCAAGGCTGCCACAGAACTCTACCATGCAAGTGCCAGACCGCGGTGTTGAGAAGCGAATGGAGCCCTCGAGCCAGAGCCTGACGAGAGCTGGAGAAAGGGGGTTAGCCACTTCCTGGTGTGAATCGCAGAGGTAACAGGCAGACGCGACCCCTCACAGACTGGTCTGACCTGCTCGACACAGACCTAGGACTTCCTTGAATTCATTCCTGCTTCCAGTCCAACGGTGTGAACGTGAGGCCTGGTTCAGACAGCTCAAAGTCGCACTGACTCTGCTGCCATATTGTGCTGTCTGGTTCTGTCCGCCATCACCCATTGCTGACCCACTCGGCTCTCCCATCCACCGAGTCTCAATCCAGCAGGCACATCGCTGCCTTCTGGTGCTACTCTCCGTATCCTTCTTCCTGCCCCGAACCATTCCCATGCTGCAGCCGGTGCCTCTAAGCGGAGACCTAGAACCATTTCTCCTCCGTCTGGATTTACACTGGCTTAGCCCAGAAGTACCACTTCTGTATAACTGAAGAACCTCTTTCATGAGTTGGAATCTGCCTGCCCCAGTCCCTCCCCTCTCAGCCTCCTGAGGGAGATTGGGAGGCTTTAGTTAGCTAGTTGGCCCCACTTTGCTAGCTCGTTAGGTTTTAGGGTTTGTACCTGCATCCTGAGACGTTCTGAAGGGCTCATCTTTATGAACAAGGAACAAGAGCCCATAGCCTGCAGTGACCCCACACTGCTCCCACAGTTCAGATTAGACAGGAAGGAGTTGGAAATTCAGAGGCTGAATTAGCCAATCAGCTCGTAACTCCTCTCCCCACACCCAAACACCGCATACAGACCTGAACGCAGAATCTTCTGAAAGGTCTTCGGTATCAGCCCACGCATCGTCAGAGCCTCCTGCAGGGACGCCACAGCAGGGACCATGCATTAGTGGCCAAGGCTTGTGTAACAACTCCAACCTCCCTCCCACTTCCCATCCAAGTGGGTTACAAGTTGGCTTTGTCACCTCACTTGAGAGTTCTCAGCAGTGACCATTTCCAGCCAGAAACAACCCCATTGTCCCACATACCAAGCCCCTCAGTTTCATGAGAGCAAGAGAGGGTCTAGACGAGCCAGGCAGGTCTGTTCCAGGGTGGAATCCAGAGGGGAAAGAGGCCATTCGATCACAGAGCCATTCCCTGGCAGCTACGGCAGAGAAATTCCCCACACTCACTAGTGTTTTGTCCAGTCTAGTTTTAGAAGATCCAGGTTATGGGTTCCTGCCACTTCCCCTGAGACTCTCACAGACTAATACGCATTACCATTATCAGAGTTACAATACTACCCCTAGATTTTATGCACTTATTCCTAGTTTTATTCCACGTAGTACAGCTGTTTTTCGCCCTTTTAGCATCAACACCCTTCAAAGATTTGAGATCAGTGCACTCCGCCAGCCACCCTTTAACTAAGCCAGATGTACTGATCTCCATAAGTCACCCCGCTCCATCCCCCAAACATGTTTTGCTACTATTCATTGAACTCTCAATTGTGTCAATACCTTTCTAGTAATCAGAAGCCCAGAAATAGATACCATATTCCAGGTGGTACCATACCGGACCGGGATTATTACCTACTGGCCCACACCCGCACCCCCAAAAACACACAGGTGCTATATTCACACTGATTTTCACACACTGGCCAGCCCACTCAAGTATGTATGCTTCCTCACTTACCTGAGAAAATGTAGTTGTACCCAGTACGTCCATACAGTTCCCCCCATCCCGCCAGGGTCGCTGACCTACAAACATGCTGGAGAAAATGTAGTTATTAACTACTTATAGAAGTTGTATTTCTCTGCAGCCTTCCTGCCCATTTACACTGAAAGCCCATGCCTCATTTCTGTCCACCTAGAGCCCTCTACCTCAGCATTCTCGCGTCACAGGTTTCTCCCGGGAACTGAGTCTCTACGGTCTGGATTACCTTTCATTAGCTTGCGTATTTTCCAGATAAACGTCAGGGTGATTTCTTACCACATTTCTGACCTCTAGTGCCTGTATTTGCCTCACTCTCACTAAATTAGGCATGTTGGAGTTTTGATAACACACTGGCTGAACCTGATCATCCCAATCGTTACTTCACTACGCCCTCCCCCAATAACTGATGATATCAATTCACTCATTCCTAAGGGCCAGCAAGGTCAGACCACGATAGTGTTCTAGCCAAGCCAAAATGAACGTGTGTCAGGTAAGACAGCATGGGACAAAAGACAGTTAACATAGTTCTTCAAGCTGTGCTGCACATGTCCGTGCATGTGCTACTCCTGGGGGAATTCTGGGCCACTGTGCAATGCAGAATTTTGCAGAAATTAACATTGTGCGCGCAGAATTTCCTGTTCCCCCACAAAAATGGCATGCAGTGCTGCTGGCCGCCACTAGGGGCTGCTGGACCCGGCCGAGCCCAGCTCTTACACAGAAGACACTGCTGGGAGGCGGGGGCGAGCTAGAGGGTTCCTGGCAGCCGAAATTCCCAGCACGCCCTGAGGAAAGCAGAAACTCTGTGCAAGCCTGGGACTGAACATCAGGCTATTTCTCTCTCTGGATCCCAGGGGGCGGGGGCGCACACAGGTGTCTGGGCTGGGGCAGGGGGGAAGGTGGCAGAGAAACTGGAACTGGGTTGTCATAGGGGTTTCTTTAACTCTCTACTCTTGGGGGAATTTTTGTGTGTGTCTATTGTTAGACATACAAAAACTCCTCACTTAAAGTTGTCCCGGTTAATGTAGTTTTGTTGTTACGTTGCTGGTCAATTAGGGAACATGCTCATTTAAAGTTGTGCAATGCTCCCGTCTAATATCATCTGGCAGCCGCCTGTTTTGTCCACTGCTTGCTTGCAGGAACAGCAGCCCCTTGCAGCTAGCTGGTGGGGGCTCGGAACCAGGGTGGACCAGCAGCCCCTCATCTGCTCCCATTCCCCTAAGTTCCATGTGCAGCAGCTCCCCAGCAGGCTATCAGTTGCTGGCAGTTCAGCTGTCCCTTCCCCCACTGCCATGTGCTGCTCCTGCCCTCTTCCTTGGAGCTGCTCCCAGGAGTCTCCTGCCTGATCTGCAGGAGGGGAAGGTGGGGACTAACGTCAGGGTGTCCCCCTTCCCCTGCACCCCGCTTACCCCTTCTGCATATAGAGCAGGCTGGGGACACAGAGGGAAAGAGACAGAGAGAACTTTGGGCAGCAGTTACTGTCTCAACTTCCTGATCCACTTAAAAAGACAACACACTTAAGAATGTGGTCAGCTTACTTAAAGGGGCAGTGCATATCTCTCTCCCACACACAAGGTGTGTGTCTGTATCTGTCTGCTATGCTGTCTCCTTGCTGTGCAGTGTGACAGGCTACATTAACAACAGTGTGTTAACCCTTTAGGGTTCAGCCATAGGCTAGTTCATCATTTAGCAGTAAGGCATTCCCTGAGAAACATCCCACCCTCTGGCTCCTTCACCTCAACCAGTCTTCACAATCATCATCACTGCGTATCCATATTAAATTATTTGTTTAAAACTTATACTCTGTGTGTGTGTGTGTTTTTTATATACATATATACACACACACAGTCTTGTCTGGTGAAAAAAATTTCCCCATTTACCCCCTCATTTACATTAATTCTTAGGGGGAAATTGGATTCATTTAACATCGTTTTGCTTAAAGTCGCATTTTTCAGGAGCAGAACTACTATGTTAAGTGAGGAATTCCCGTACTTTCTGACAGGTGTTTTGAAATAAATCACCAAAATAACTGAAACTGGTGGGATTATAGCGTGTTATTTTGACAAATAAAATGTGCAGAGTTTGAAAATACTGTGCGCAGAACATTTCACTTTTTGGCACAGGATGCCCCCTTGTGCACGGTTGGAGATTTTCCCCTCCACAGTACCTGTTGAGGCAGCTTGAGCGCCCTCTTGTGCCTCACACCGTCGCATGCAGCTCGAGAGGACCACACTGCCCCCAGCTCCTTCCCCCCCGGGATGTGGGGTGGAGGAGGGCGATTGTTGAATAGGAATGTGCAACACGTCTCAAACAACCACCATGATGGAAAGGTCGGGACCTGTTTTCTCCTCAAGCGATTGCTCATGTCTGCTCCACTGTAGGTGACTCGCACATGGTTTGAGCTGGAGGTGGGCTTGGAGTCTGCTCGGACTGTAGGAGCCCTCGTCCAAACCTGGCATTGGCTCTAAACTGGTGGGAGGTGGCCGAGCGAGAGACAAATGTATGGCGCGCTGACCAGGCTGCCAACCTACAAATATGAGAATATGACTAAAAGCCAGCCAGACAGGAAAAACTGCCTGTGACCTGCTCAAGTGAGCCATCACCTGCCCTGATCTTCCACCTCGGAGAAATCAGGGACAAACATGAATACAGGCAGAGACCCTCGGCGGGGCCTTTATCTGCCTGACACTGTGACGAAGAGTTGAGATCTAGTCCAATCCCAAAACAGCCAAAGCTCTTCTAACATCTAGACACCGGAGCTTTTCTTCCCCTTTACTCAACTGGCGCTTTGGAAAGAAAGCCACGAAATAAATCGTTTCATTCATGTGAAATTCGGAAACCACTCCAGACAGGAATTTAGGGTGCAGTCAAAGGAAAACCTAGTCCGTAAGGAAAGTTGTACAGAGAAGCTCTGATACTAAAGCTCGCAGCCCCGTCTCTCCTAGTCAAGGTTATAGCAACCAGAAAACCCAGGAGGGTGGAAAGCTGAGCTAGCCGCCAGGTGGATGCTGATGGCACTAAGAGCTTCCTGGTTCAGAAAGGAACAACAGTCCACGATAATGGTCATTTGGAGCTTGAGATAGGAGGCGTACCTCTTTGTATGGGCCAGACAGAGAACCTCTTCCATTTAGCAAGGTGACTCGCCATAGTTGAAAGCTTCCTGCATGCCCAGAGAGCAAACTCGTTCCGGGTAGTCAGCCATAAAGCATCCAAGCAGTCAGGTGCAGGGCTTAAAATTTGGGATGACGACCTGGGAGATCACATTCACATCTCTTGGGAGTAGCAGTGGAGGTCTGATCAGTGGTTTTCAATTCTACTAGCCCCAGTGTTGGCAGGGCCATGCAGGGGCTCTTAGAATAAGGTGAGCGGTATCCTGCTTGACCTCAGATAGGACTTTGGGCAGGAGAGGAAGTGATGGGAAGGCAGAGAGCAGGCCGCTCGACAGGCCAGGAAGAAAGCGTCTGTCAGTGAACCTGGGCTGTGACCCGCTTGGGAACAAAGATGAGGTTTTTGTTTTCTCTTGTTGCAACCATACTGGGGAGTTCCCCACCACTGGAAAATGGACCTGGACACATCTCATCGAAGAGACCGCTCGTGGTGACCTGCAAATGACCTGCTCAGGTGGTCGGCCGGGCATTTAGAACTCCTGGAAGGTAAGCGGCTTTCAGACAGATGGGACTGGCCATGCAGAAATCCAAAGGAGGATCGCCTCCCGGCATAACTTTGACTAGCCTCCTCCTACCCTGCCCCCCATTGCTTGTTCACATAGAACACAGCTGCTGCTTTGTCCATGAGCAACAACAAATTCCACCCCCATATGCAGAAGGAATGTCATGGAAGCCAACCAAAAGGCCCAGAGCTCCTTGATATTTATATGGCAACTTAGATCCTGGAGGGACCAAAGGTCCTGTATCTGACGGGGACCTAAGTG
Source organism: Dermatemys mawii (assembly GCA_007922305.1). Taxonomy (NCBI): domain Eukaryota; kingdom Metazoa; phylum Chordata; order Testudines; family Dermatemydidae; genus Dermatemys; species Dermatemys mawii. Next base: position 42,247 of record ML677435.1, read on the forward strand.
GCTCCCCAACCTAGAACCGATGCATCTGTGACTAGGGTTAGAGTCTGTAGTGGAGAGGCAGAAGAAACTCCTTGCAGATGTCTGTCTGTTCTACCCACTAGTACAGGGAGCACAAGCTCCGAGCAGGCCTATGTAATGATGAGCACATCCATGGCTAGCCAACCTTGTAGTGCTCTGGAGGGGCAGTGTGGCCTGCTGCCATGCCTCCTAGAAGACGGAGACTGTTCTGAACAGTGGTGACAAGGCACCTCTAGATCTAGAGCAACGACCCACTTTGTCTGGAACGTTGGCTGTGGCAGGAAAGTCTGGCCTTGGTAGAGCCCAGGACTCCCCAGGGAATTCTGTTCTTTGGACAAGAGACAGAACAGATTTAGCTGTACCCATTAGGAGCTCCAGCACATCGAAAGTGGTACGAACAGTAGCTACACTGGAGAGTACCTGAGATCTGGACCAGCCAGTTGTCTAGGTAAAGAAATACATGGACTCCCAACCTTTGCAGGAACTCCGCTGCTACAGCCACGCATACCATGAATACAAGAGAGGCTACTGACAGTCCAAAAGGCAGTACTGCAAATTGGTAGGAGAATCAGTTGAACATGAACCTCAGAAATTTTCAGGAGCCCTGGTGAATTGCTGTGTGAAAATAATAGGGCTGACAAGCGATTAAAAAAAATTAATTGCAATTATCGCACTGTTTAACAATAATAAAATTCCATTTATTTAAATGTTTTTGGATGTTTTCTACATTTTCAAATATACTTATTTCAATTACAACACAGAATACAAAGTGTACAGTGCTCACTTTATTTTTGATTACAAGTATTTGCACTGTAAAAAGCAAAGAAATAGTATTTTTCAATTCACTCAATACAAGTACTGTAGTACAATCTCTATCATGAAAGCTTAACTTACCAATGTACAAAAAAAGTGCATTCAAAAATAAAACAATGTAAAATTTTTGAGCTTACAAATCCACAAATCCAGCCAATCACGCAGATAAACAAGTTTGGTTATAATTTGCAGGAGATAATGCTGCCCACTTCTTGTTTACAATGTCACTGAAAGTGAGAAGAGGAGTTCGCATGGCCCTGTTGTAGCTGGTGTTGCAAGATATTTAGATGCCAGATGCACTAAAGATCCATATGTCCCTTCATGCTTCAGCCACCATTCCAGAGGATGTATCCATGCTGATGACAGGTTCTGCTCGATAACGATCCAAAGCAGCATGGACGGACACGTGTTCATCATCATCTGAGTCAGGTGTCACCAGCAGAAGGCTGATTTTCTTTCTTGGTGGTTTGGGTTCTGTAGTTTCCACATCAGAGCGTTGCTCTTTTAAGACTTCTGAGAACATGCTCCACACCTCATCCCTCTCAGATTTTGGAAAGTTCTTCAGATTCTTAAATCTTGGATCCAGTGGTGTAGCTATCTTTAGAAATCTCACATTGGTACCTTCTTTGCCTTTTGTCATATCTGCAGTGACAGTGATCACAAATCAAATGTGCTGGGTCATCATCCAAGATTGCTATAACATGAAGTATATGGCAGAATGCGGGTAAAATAGAACAGGAGACTTACAAAAAGGAGTTCAGTCACAAATTTAATTAACACTTTTTTTTTTTTTTAAACAAACATCAGCAGCATGGAAGCATGTTCTCTGGAATGGTGGCTGAAGCATAAAGGGACCAACGAATGTTTAGCATATCTGGCACATAAATACCTTGCAATGCCAGCTACAAAAGTGCTACGGAAACACCTGTTTCACTTTCAGGTGACACTGTAAACAAGAAGCAGGCAGCACTATCTCCCGTAAATGTAAACAAACGTGTTTGTCTCAGCAATTGGCTGAACATGAAGTAGGACTAAGTGGACTTGTAGGCTCAAGTTTTACATTGTTTTGTTTTTGAGAGCAGTTATGTAACAAACAAAAGCTACATTTGTAAGTTACACTTTCACAATAGAGATTGCACTACAGTATCTTTATGAGGTGAAGTGAAAAATACTACTTTATCATTTTTAAAGTCCAAATATTTGTAATAAAAACTAATATAAAGTGAGTACTATGCACTTTGTATTCTGTGTTGTAATAGAAATGAATCTCTCTGAAAATGTAGAAAAACATTCAAAAATATTTAATGAATTTCTATTGGTAGTCTATTAACAGTGCAATTAATCACAAATAATTTTTTTAATCACAGTTAATTTTTGAGTTAATTGCACAAGTTAACGGCAATTAAACTACAGCCCTAGAAAATAAGGGTCTTAAATAGAGCAACATACCGGATCCTGGAGGTTAAGGAAGTGATGCTAATAGACACTAGAATAACCATCCAAAACTGTTTTCTTTGGGTATTTGTTTAGCTGCCATAGTTCTAAAATAGATCTGAAATTCCCCTTTGCCTTTAGGATTAGGAAGTAATGGGAATAAAATCTCCTCCCTCTGAACAACATAGGAACTCTGTTTGTTTGCCCCCCACAAGAAGCCGCATGCTCTCCTGAGAGTGGCCCAGAAGAGGGATGGGGAACAGGCGTGGGAAGCAGGGACAGATATGTATTGAAGGGGATATCCCAGTTCCACTGTGCTAACACCCACCTACCTGTGGTGATGCGGGGCCAAGCACTTAGGACATGAGATAGAGGTTGGCAAAAACTGGAGTGGGGAAAAGTAGCAGTGGGGAGTGACAGACTCTTCTCGACCAATAGGTCAAAACGGTTGTTTAAGTGACCTGTCAGTTGCAGAGGAGCAACACCTCTTGTAGATCCTGCCCCCCACCCGCTTTTTTTGGGCGGGTCCTGGGAACCCTGCAAGAAGAGCAGAAACTGCTGGCACTGCTTTGGGCGGAACAGTTTTCTTTTTACCACCTGTGTACAGCTCCTGAGAGACTTAAGGGCTGCCCTTGAACCCTGGAGGCCATGAAGCCTCTCATTGTTTTACTGGAAAACAGCGAGGGGCTTTCAAATGGGAGGCCTTGAATTGTTTGCTGCACCTCCAGGGGAAGACCTGGTGACTGCAGCCATGATGAACGCCAGCTAGCGATGGGAGAAGCCACAGCTGGAGCTGCAGAAAGTCCGCCACCTTCAGCTCACCTTCAGTGCCGTTCCTCCACCTCTACTGCTTTGCCTCATCACCGGGAAGCGTCTCTCTGCTGGGCGGCTGTGATTTCAGTCGGCTGCTTCACAGTCCACAGCTGTAAACCTCCTGTGGAAGGAAGCTTCCTGCCAAACAGGCCCAGCTTTTTTGCTTTCTTTCCCGTCACTGCTGGCAGCAACTCCCCAGGAGTCTGCACAGGGTGGGTGCAGAACGGTTCACATCTGCGCAAAGGAACATAGTATCTCCTCTCCACCCTTTTAGCAGTGGGAGGAAGGGAAGATGGGGTTTGCCACTCCAGGATAGCCTCACAACTTGGGAGAACTACCCCAGAGGCCCTGCAGAGTCTAACACATCTCCTAGCACGTGGGACCTTCCCTGCACCTCTGCGGGTTGGCTCTCCAGAGCTCAGCCCCCCGCCTCCACAAGGTTTGTTGAGCTCTGAAAGCATCAGGGAACGGGTGAGGAGAGAAGTAGGCTCAGTCAGGTGACGAAGACCCCGAGACCTCTCCTCCACCTGAGCAGGTTGCTCCGCCTGTCTCGAACTGAAGGAGCGAAGGGATGGGCCTTCCTGTGTATGCTCCCAGCACCTAGCTGCTGCAGAAAGACAGGAGGGGAGCACTGAGGCTTTCCAATGTGGAGGGAAGCCTCCAGGGTCCGAAAAGGCTATTGGTATTGGTAAGGGTCACCGGCCTTAGAGTGCTATGGCTGGTGTCAGTATCATGCTGGGCCGGCACGCCACTGGGGTTGGGGATGGACATAAAACTGCAATTGCAGAGTCTGAGGAGGCAGTGGGTTCCTCAGAGCATGAGAGATCTGGCCCCGGGGGTCCAGGAGACCAGCTCCATCTGGTGAACTCAGCACTGGCTCGCCCCTAGACAGAATCCCACGTGGAGGTGCCACAAGAGGAGAAGCTGCTGGTACCAGTGCTGCAGTGGGGCTGGAGCTGGGACCACAGGAGCAGGTAGTTCCAGTAATGGAGCCGGATGAGGCTCCTGAGCCATGAGAGAAGCCAGCACCAACAGGTTAAGCAATCCCCTGGCTGCCTCGAACGCCTCTGCTGCAGACAGCCCTGGAAAGGGCTCCTGAGCCCACTTGTCCCTTAGAGATCGTCTCAGAGCCTTCCTGGGTTCTGGAGCCTGCAATCCCTCCTGGCCCACAGTGCCTTTCTGAGTCCCTGCACCCACTCAGTTCCTCCAAGTCCAGAGTCTTTAAGAGACTTTCAGTCTCTTCTTAGCCATCAGCAATGCAGCTCTGCCTGTGGACTCAGGCTGGGGGAGCACTCCGAACTAAATGGACGTCACACCCTGATCCTGAGGGCACTTCGGAGCTAGTAAGTTCCAAGCTGCTTCCCAGGGACCTGCGAACAGTTGCCAGAATAGAGGCTGATCTCCGCCAGAGGCTCCAATCCTGGACTCCAAAGGGCAGATAGCTGCGGGTCCTGACTGGTCATAGCTTCTCTATAAACCCAGCACAGGAACTTGTCCATGTGACTGGGATCCCCCTGCTTAGAGCTGCTTCCCCTGCAATACCTGCTCCTTGTGTGACAAGCAGGGAGAAGAGTGGACATGATCCCAAAAGTTTCACTGGGGGGTGGGGAGGAGGCTTTTCTGAAGGGAGATACCTGGAGCTGTAACCTGAGATGAGAAGGGGGAGGGGAGCTGACACCTACCCGGGAGGTGAACAAAGGAAGGCAGAGGGGTGGAGGGATTGAAGTCAGGTAGAAGCGGTCTGGGAAAGGGAGGTGGGGAGCCCAGATTCGGGGTCTCATCTCCCTGCCCCCCAGAAGGGCTTTACTAAGGGGGCCTGTTTGTACTGACAAGCTCGGAGTTGGATTGTGTTCCTGGCATCTCCAATAAACCTTCTGATCTACTGGCTGGCTAAGAATCACTGGGAATCCCAGGAAGTGGGGTGTGTGTATGTGTGTGGGAACGGGACTCCTCGACCCCCCGTGACACCTTGCTACTGACCTCCTAACACCTGACTCTCGATTCTCTCCTCTGGCCTCCTGGCATCTGCCCCAGCCTGACTCCTGCTCTGACCACTAGGTCAGACCACCCACGCTCCAGTTATGACACATGAACATGCTCAACACCCATTTGGGATGGGAAGGTTCTGACGGCGGATGAAGCACAGACTCCATAAGCAGGTACTCGAGTCTGGCAGCCCCGTTCTTCTTCGAGTTGGGGTTGAATCCTCTGCAAAGGTGCCATTTGTCATTTTAATGCACTTCTCCCCAACACTGAATGCAGCTGGGGTGTGAATCGCTCACTAGCATAGACCTGTTACATGAACGGCAGGCCCTGGAGCCAAGAGAATGGGACATCAGTCCGGTCCTGAGCCCGGCATCCAACCTGGCACCAGTAACCCTACGCTAACAACTTCTATTCTAAGCTTAGTCTTGTAACCAACTCTTCACGGGTATCTCAGACACGACTGAAAACTAACACTCCAGGCATCGTGTACCCTAACGGAGGGAAGACATGTAGATACAAAGATCACAGCTCCAACAATGGTCACCTGCGGTAGGAAGGAGTCGAGGCAGGTTGATGGCCTTTTATGCTCACATGCAGTAGCATGAGGTACCAAAGGATGCTCACACTGCCAAAAGGTCCTGGGGACAACCGTGCACAAGGCATGCACACACCTACAGTGGAATGGCTACGTGCAGTCACTCGAAGAAGAACAGTGGTACACACAGTGTTCTCGCAAACTTCCTCCTATGTAATGTCTTTTCCAAACACATCACTACTGCAGAATCACTTGGTCTTTGCCAATTAAGGAACGTTACAATTAAGCTGAAATCTGAACCTCCAGCCCCATCGCTGTGGCCAAGCAGAAGTTCAGGATGTCATTCCATACACTGGCCACTTCAGACCATAGCGCTCATCCCCCCACTAGCTCCATAATCCCTTTCTGTCCCAGTTCAAGAGATAACAAGCAAGAGTCCTAGCTCCCTTGGGATAATGGAAATACATGAATCATGGACATTGCAGACAAAGCTCCATTAGGCCATCTCTGTGATCTTGCCTTCCCCCAGTGCATACACAGCAAGCTACTTACTCTGGTCAGGAACAACCTCTGAGGCACACCTCCAGAATAAAGCTATTTGAGAGTACGTTTCCAGCAAAGACAGGGCTACGGAGAAGGGAGACCCTCCCTCTCAACCCCCCTACAGTTCCCTAGCTCTTCAGGAAGAATCTGACGCTCAGTGAGATGCCAGATGAGGCTTTGTTTGGCACCCTGGCACGCTAGTCTGGTTGTTTGATGAAGCTCTATATTGTACCCTCCAGTGCTGCTCTTAGAGTTAGCATGAGAGCTCCATCCATGCGCAGTGCTTCCCGGGTCCTAGCACAAATCCAGCCTGTTTGGGCCAGGGAGAGCAGATCTACCCCACGCAGTGACCATCTCCATCACTGCTCCAAGGCAACTTATCCGACTCTTTAGTCTGTGCCCGGGAATAGCCATGAAGGGGGCAGGAGAGCAGATGGCCCATAAAGACCTGCCTCTGCACAGCTCCAGTAAACACTACTCAGAATGCAGGGAGAAAGGACATTCCTGAAGTTCAAGCGAACAAAGACAAATGTGCTTATGCAGCTTTACCTTTCCCTTGTACAGAATGACTGGGCAGACAAATCGTCCTCTACATCTGGCCATCTTACTGCGGCTGATGAGGTCCTGCAGTTTGCTGACCTGCACGGTGCTCTCGAACCTATCAGAGAGAAGTGCCCCATTATCTCATAGCATCATGGTGGCCACATTCTTGGCTACAATCTCAGCACCCACATCCCTTTCGCTGAAAAGCCAGCTATGGAGTCAAGGAGAATCTAACTGGCTTGTAATGAGATGGATACGCTCCCACCACACAAGTCAATCCCTTGGTGCTGAAAAGCACCTGCCCGGTTTGCTCTTGCAGACACTCACTGCAGCAGTATTAGGTGTGTGGAAAAACTGTTGTCACAGTCAACACTCCTGGGGATATATGCCAGGCTGTCAGGCACTTTGCTACCACCTGCCCTGAGTGGGAGAGTTTCTTGTCTGCACCTGACAACCCCAGGCAGAGAGCACAAACGCTCCTTCGTCACCCGTGCTACCTCCAGCTCTGCTGCACCTCTACAGGTAAGCGACAGATAGATACACTCCACGTCTTCCAAACAGCCCCTGCTCCGCCAGACACACAATGAGCAGAACCGCTGTTCTCAGAGGAACAGGCCACAACAGTTTATTAGCCCACCTTAGATGACAGCTCCATTTTAAACAATATAAGTGGTGTATGTTTAGAGAAAGCATATATAAGTTTATTGAACAAAGAACAGAGATTCATGCAATAGAAAACAAATACAATAGAACCTCAGAGTTACAAACTCCAGAGTTATGAACTGAGCAGTCAACCACACACCTCATTTGGAACTGGAAGCAAAGATTAAAAAAGCAAATACAGTACAGAACTGTGTTAAACTCTGAGGTTTTTTGGTATTAGAAACAAAAGGTTAAATAGACAACAAACTCATAACACACTTTCTATGGTCTAACCTCACCTAACAAGTTCTCCTGTCCAAAAACATTTCTCACCCAAAGTTCTTGGCAGCATTTTCAGACAAGCCTGGCTGAGATCCCCTTTTCATGAAGCAAACCCACTGGCAGTTTACTTCCTCAGTAAAGAGTGCCAAGAAATACCAGATCAAACATCGGTCCTTCACCATAACAGGGTTCTTCCCCCACGCCCTGCTGTCTACCTCTCTCTGTTAACTTCCTTCGGAAATCTCCACAAGATCTTCGTTAGCATCTTAAGTGAGATGCTAACAGGCGTCTACTGTAACACACAATGAATGATACTCAGAGCTTAGCCAAGACAGTAAGCGTCTACCTCCTCCTGTCTGGCGAGGACTGTCTCAAAGCACACTACCTTTGAGTGACCTGCCTAGGATTAGAAGGCCCTAAGGACATAATTTTCCTTATACACACGTATCTTCTCACACACAAACTGCACACACCTCACACAATGATTGTTCTGACCAGTGAGAGACAGGCTTTCGTAGGAGACCTTCCATGACATTCTCTGGGGGACTAGCAGGTAGACATCAAACCCAGGGGATCTCTGTAACCCTAAGGCACCCCTGGGCCCAATGCCAATGAGTCCCTGGGTCACAGTGTCTGGGGCAGATCCTCCCGCTGCAAGCAGGTGGCAATGAAGGGTTGGAAGCCCAAGGGAACACTGCCCTGCCACTGGCTGCTAGTAACACAGGCGTTCTGCTTCTGGGCCCCGGAACCCCGCTCTTTCCCAATGCAGGCTAGTAATTTACACACTCCACCTTGCTACACTCGAGTGCTCCACCCCGTATCTTCTGGGCACCTGCAATGTGCACCGATCCACTGCCTCCATGGAAGCAGGCCTCCCAGCTCACTGGTTTCACCACAGTGCAACCCTCTCCTTAGCACAAGGCACTTAGGCATGTCTGTAGTGAAACCAAACAGATGGGTCTGTAACAGCGTTTGTGCTAGAGATTCCAACATAAATGAGTATAAGGATTTGGAAACACAAGATTGGAGGAAACACATAAGCTGCAATCTCTAGCCTATAATTATTACCAAGTTACTAACCGGTCTCAGAAGGTCCTTCTCAGCCAAGGCTGGCCTTTGCAGCAGCTGTCCAGTACCAAGTGGGACCCACTTTTCATGTGCCCCCTCCTCCCCTACTCACAGGGTCTCCTCCTTAATGGATAACCATGGGGGCCATTTCTTCTGCGCTTATTCACTCACGAGCTATTGTATCTTAGCCCAGGACTTCCTGGCTAAGCTGGGGCGGAGCTAGAGCATCGCTCCAAAGCCGAGCAGTTTAATGCCAACCCAATTTAAACCTGGCAGTTAATAAAATTCCCAGAGTAAAAGGCTCGTTACCTGATGGGTTGCCGAGGTAATATATACCCCTCTGCACAGGTATGCCACTACAGCTGCTTCCATAACAAAAATGTAATCCTTAGAGGCTGGAAGCAATCAGCTAAGGTAACCTCCTTAAAATTCCCACTATCCTTCATGGTTCTGACATCTGGATGGCAATACTGTAAAATGAGACATCACCTAACACAATTGGACAGAGTCCGAGACATGTACATCAGCAATGTATATGGTGAAAGAGTTCGTGGATGTATAATGTGAAAATTCACATAGCCAGGAACTAAATTCACAGATTAAGAAAGATTTGTTCATGCAGCGCACAGGTCTTTTCCTAGTTTTTGATCCATGACAGTATTTGGTACTTCTCCTCTCCCCCTAGGACTATTTCATTTCTTGAACAGTCTCTTGTGAGGGGCCTTCTTAAAGGCTTTTTTGAAATTTAAATAACTTATGTCAAGCTAGACCATCATACAATGCAAACTTTAAGCCATTAGTGTAAGACTTTGGTCAGGAAGCTTCCAACCAAGTACACTAATGTTACTGATGTGGAAAGATTCAGTATTTTGTTCTTAAACATAAACACATGGAGATAATAGGGTACAACACTAGAGACATGAGCAATCTGGGCACAATCCAGACAAGAATTTAAGGATATGCTTAACTTTAAACATGCAAATTGTTCCACTGAAATCAATGGAGCTATTCACATGCTTAAGCACATACTTAATTTTAAGCGCAAGCTGACCCCAATCCATCAAAGTATCAAGCTCTTTGCTCAGCAAGCGAAATGCTTCCTCCTGTGTGTTTATCTGCACCACTCAGGGTTACAGTCAGTTTTTTGGAACGGAATTTCTTTGTTTAGAAAAGAGTAAAAATAAAGGTAAGAGGAGATGATAACTTAATGAAACAAATCTAAGGGCAAACAGGTGGCCTGCGTATAAGGTACAAGCACAGAGTCTGTATCTACAATACTCAGAGAGATCTCTGCAAGGGGGGAGATGGTGGGGACAGTGGCGCAGATTCTCGCTTGCACCAAGACCGCACAGTGGGTGACTGGTTATAGCTCCTTCTTATCTGGGCCAGGCACGACATAAGTTACGGCAAAAAAGGGTCTGCTCTGATGGTAGGCAGTTGAATGCACCATAGTCCAGGTCATAACCCTTCTGTTGGTGTCTGTCATCTCTGCTATGGGAGCCAGCTATGTTGGTTTAATGGCTGCTGAGGACAGGAGTGGCAAGAATATAGCCCCCTTCTAATTGCTCAGTTTCTGATCTCTGATCAGAGGTCTAAACATACTCGAGACAAACGTAGATTATATCTTTACACGTGGAATTAACTGTCAGGAGATCCTAAATCAATCACTGTGAGACTGTATACTGGCACAATTTCCATTCTGTCACAGGAGACTATGAAACTAAGAATCCAGTAAAAGTTTTGTGCATGCATGTACTAAAGTGAATAGTGATTGATTTTATTTCTTCTTAGATACAACACCTCACAAAGGGCTGAGTGGACACCTACATTTGCAAAGAAAATGCACAGTTTTGTTTTCAAAACAATAAGCTGAAGTTTCAGACCAGAAAGTCAGTAAATCAGGCAAATGCTAACTTACAACTTTTGCAAAGCACAACCAGTCCATTCTAGCCATTCAACGGGGTCACCTGCCAAACTTTCAGTGCAGACTTAATGGAGTCTCTCGCATAGCTCACACACAGGCTTTTCAAAAGCTTTATAACTTAAGTCAAAATCAATGGTTTCCAACATATAGTAAGCTGATTCGTGAAGAGGTTGCAAATAAAAGCACAGAGTTTGAGTTGTTCTATGTGTCTCATGTGCCTCTAAATTTGTGTCTCCAATCGATGAATCCCAGAAGCCAAACAAGGTTTATCAGCAAATGATTGTCCAAAAACACATTATAAAAGTTTGAATAATTTTCATGTTTGAAAATTTTCAGTCATCTGACAAGGCAGCACAAATACCACGGAACTCAAATCACCAGTTATAACCTACTGCACATATGAAGAGAGCAGCTTGCTGACTGCCTGAAAGCGATTCATGCTTTGGAAACTCAGAGCCAAGTACTGGCCTAGCCTAACCAAGCTCGGTGATGAGATCTGACATGATCTTGGCCCAAAGTATAATGAGTTTCTTACTCCCACAATCAGTGACACAACACAGCAGCATTCTGCCCCCAACCACATGCTCCTCCCTTGCACCTACTTTTTACCTCAGCCTCACCCCCCAAAATAGGATCAAAAGTCAACTAACATCTATTGAACAACAAGAGTGCATTCATCCCTATACAAATACAGTGGAGTCATATCTTACACAGGGGTTAGGTTCCAAGGTCTCTGAGCAAGATCAAAATCGCATATAGTCGAGTATAGCCTGTTGCCAGCCCTGCTCAGTCCACTGCCAGTCTGGGATACCAGTGCCAGCCCACTCAGCCAGCGCTATTTAATTAATTAATTAATTTGGCAGAGCAGGTATAATTGAATTCACACGTTAAATCACCTGTAATGTGACTCCACTGTACAAAGGATGCTACAGCACTTACACCAGATAGTGTAACCTGAAAAAATTAGCCCACCTTTAACTGTTGTGCACCTAAAGCTGCCCTGCAACATATTCTGTTTCTCCCATGCAGCAAATTGAAGAAATTTAGCTTATTTCTTCTCTTGCTGAAAAGAGAAGAGTTTGAGGCAGCAGCTGCTCTGAAAGGGGAAGAAAGATTGCAAAGCTCCACAAGATTAGGAACTAGAGCAAAGTATCCTAATACCATGCAACAGCCTCCCCACTGCCAACTTCACAGTAAGGTGCAGAGACAGATCCCTGTTCTGTAGGACAAAAGTAACCTAGCGGGTGACCTGTCTAGCTAAAAATTGGGAGTTCATGCATCCAGTAGTAGGCAGTGCAGGCACAACTAGAACTCTGCAAAGAGTGCATTTCCAGTTTTCTCCTGCTTCTCAAGAGCCTAGTCGTGCAGGTAAGATGGGAAGACTAGCTAGCCCTCTGTGGAAATGTCACCTGTTGGAGCTACTCAACTTGGACCCATGGCTGTGTGTCTTGCAAGTGACACAGGGCTTGGGCAATACTGTACGGCTCTTGGCCTGCCAGGAGGGAGGTCGGGGCAGGAGTCACTTACAGATTCCGCTCCCTGTCAGTGCTCTCGTACTCTAGAAAGACGATCTGCCGGGGATAGTGGCCACAAATTTCCCCATTCACATTCTGAATCAGGCTGTAGCAATAGTCCCTGCCAAACAACTCCAGGCAGCGCTTCTCAATCCTCTCCACCTGCAAAACAGCCAGATTTACCACTCAGGAGCTGCAGCTCAGGCTGCCCCTTCCCCCTCAGGGCACCTCTGCTATACTCCCAACCATAGGCCTTGCCTTCACCACAGTGGGTGGGCCTGGTGGGGCTTGGCCCCTCTGGAGGGGAGGAGTCTTTCAGGGGAGAGAGTGTCAGGATCTCTCAGCCCAGGGAAAGCGGGAGGAGAGGGGGGCTGTCCCACGGGCACGTCTCAGCACAGCTAGGGAAGAATGGCGGCAGGGGCTCTCAGGGGCTGAGGGGGACACAGGACGTGTCTCGGGCCCGGCTGGGGGAGGGGTGGCGGGTCTCCCGGGGGTCTCACCCGGCCCCCAGGGGGCGGAGTCTCAGGGGCGGGCGGGGCTGTCTCGGGCCCGGCCCGGCGTGGGGAGGGGCGGAGGGTCCCGGCCTCTCACCTTGGCGCTGCTCCCGGCCCCGCCGCCCCCGTCCCGGGCCCGGTACTGCGCCCGGGAGAACTCGAGCAGCAGCTCGGCCAGAAGCCGTTCCCCGCTGCCCGCCGCGGGGCAGCCCCGGGCCCCCGCCATCCCCGCCCGCTCACGGCGCCCGGCCCATCGCACTCGGCCTCCGGGCTGCTTCCGCTCCCCACTTCCGGGAGCGCGGCGCGCACCGGAAGATCGTGTTCTACCCGGCCAATCCGCTGCCGAGAGCGGACACTGAGGCACCATCCCTTCCGGGCGCCTGTGTGACGTCATCACATCGCGACGCCGCAACTCGAGGACCTCACTCTAGGCCAGTCGCGCCGCTATAGCCACGCACGCGCCGGGCGAGTCCCCGCCTCCCTCCCCCTCTTCCTCCCCCCCCCCCGCAGGCTGCCGCCCGGCCCCTCCCATTGGTCGGCCCCGCTGGCCTGGGCAGCCGGGGTGGGGAGAGATTTGCGCATGTGCAGAATTTATGTCCCCCCCAGATTCCTTTGCTTCCTGGCAGAAAAATGACGCGCCCCCCCCGCCAGCTTCCTCCTGCCGGCCCTGCTCCGGCCTGCTCCAGCCCCTGTCCCCGGGCCTGGCTTGGCGGGTGTCAGTGGGGAGCGGCTGGAGCACAGGCCAGAGCCCTGACCTAGGGCTGGTCGACACTGCGGGGGTGTCCACGGAAACGCCTGAGGATCCCGCCCAAAGAACTGAACATCCCCCGCACAACCCTGTACAATCTACACCTTGTGTCTGTGAAGTAAATGGGGGGGGGGCTCCAGCCTGGCATGGGGCCATGAGCCACTGCCTGCAGGGGGGGGGCGGGGGAGAGCACTGTGCAGCCCCCCTCCTCTCCGGGATACAAACTCCATGGTGAGGCTGCACCCAACCTTGACACTGTGCAAGGACCGGGCCTGCCCCAGAACCACCCTGGGCCCTGCCCCTCCATGCCAGAGGCAGCAGGTGTGGGCAGGTCCAGCCCGGCAGGATCCACATGTGGAAGGGGTGGGGGGAGGTATATGTGTGGGTTGAGAGGGTTCTTGGACGGGGGGGGATAATCTGGGTGCAGGCAGCTCAGTAGAGGATCCAGGTGCAGGGGGGATCTGGATGCACAGGGGTTTGTTGCGGGGGGGGGCGAGGTTCTGGGTGCAACCGTAATGGAACTCTGCAGGGGGGTCCAGGTGAAGGTGGCTGGGGCTCAATGGGGGGAATGGTTGGGGGGATAGAGCTTGGAAGGGGGGTCTGAGTGTGGGGGGCTCTGAGGTGGGGATCCAGGCGCAGGAGGAGTGTGGCTCATCGCGGGGCTCCTGGGTGCAGGGGGGGTGAGGCTCATTGTGGGGGTTCTGGGTTCGAGGAGGGAGGGTTGTGGGGATGGGGGAGCAGCTCCCTGTACAGTGATCCCTCCCCCGTAGCTGAGGAACAATGGGTGCAAGAAGCGGGAGGGAGTTGGCAGAGCTAACATAGCCCCGGATGCCATTCAGGGGAAGAGGAAGTTCTGTCCTCCCCAGCTCAGCCGGGACTAGGAGCTGAGCTCTGTGCAGGGTAGGAGCCACCTCCCCGGTCCTGCCCCCTGCCCCATAGTGATTTACGTCTCTGATGGCTGCTCTGGACACCAAAAATGTACTGTTGGGGAGGGTCACATGACTGCTCTTGTGGCTTCCCTTTGCTTCCCCATCAGAAAGTCATTTTTCTGCAGAGAAGCAAAGAAATCTGTGGGGGACATAAATTCTGTGCAAGTGCAATGGCACAGAATTTCACCAGGGGTAAGTAGAACTGTGACTGAGCCATTCCCCGAGTGATGTAAGTTACACCCACCTCAGCAATAGGTCTGTGAAGAACTGTTCCCATCGAGACAGCTACCACCAGGGCTGTCCTTACCCATACGCAAAGCACACAGCAGCGTAGGACACCTGGAAATTTGGGGCACCACATTTTCTGGTGCCCTGCGCAGCTGTGTGCTGCTCCAGCTCTTCCCCAGGGCCCTTGCCCCAGCCCTGCCTCTTCCCACCCCTGCACCATCCCAGCCCCTCCCCACTTCCCTTAGCTCTGCAGCAGGGCTGGGCCTGCACTCACCAGTGGCAGGAAGTATGGCACAGTGCCTGCCATGACCACTCTGCTCACTGTTTTGACCTCTGCTGCCCTGCAGGCATGTGCCCCACCCCTTTGAAAGCTCCAGCTGAGCCTGCTGCTCTGGTTGGGGGACCAAAGAGCAAATCATTAATGTGGAAAGCTCCAATTCTGCCCTGCAGTAGGAACATGGGGGGTGCGGGGAAGATCCTGTTATGCTGCTTTGACATTCCTCAGCATGGAGAGCTCACAGAGCTGCTCAGGATGCTGCTCTGGCAGCTGAGAAAGCTGTCAGAGAACTCAGAGGAATCACAGAACCATAGGCAGACAGAGCGGGCTGCTTTGGGAGAAACATCGAGCAGAGCCAGGGGCTGACACGGGGCGGGGGGTGTCCCCGTTCCCCAGGATAAGTCGACCAGCCCAGTCTGCTGTCTCCCCCGGTCTAGACACTCCCCCATCTGCTCTCCCCCACACACACTTCAATGGAAAAAGTAGCTGAGAGTCTACTAGGGTGCCCCTGGAAGGCCAGGATTGAGAAACCTGCCCCATGTGTCTTTACAAACCCTTCCCAAAGCACTCTGCAGCCAGGTGCACTGTGGGATAGCTACCCACAATGCACTGCTCTCTGTGTCGATGCAAGACCTGTTAGTGTGGCTGCACTCTGCTGGCACACGGAGCTAGAGTGGACATGCAATAGGGGTTTTAATTAAAGTGGAATAACTGCTGCCTCCAAAACTCTGTAGTGTAGACATGGTCTGAGAGCGAGAGAAGTCAGACATCTGCCAGGGATACAGCTGAGCTTAGAGCCTCTCTCCACTTACACTTCACAGGGAAGGGGCTCTTCAGGGAGCAGGGCAAAGTCAACTGGCTCCAGAGGTCACAAACACATGCCTGCTGCTGAGCCAGGGATGAGAATTCCCAGCTGTTAGTGGGGACTGAGGGAAGGAGGCTGTGTCCAAGGGCCGGACCAGAACCACTCCTGAGCCTGCAGCAATGGGGAGAGATCACTTGATCATTACCTGTTAGGTTCACTCCCTCTGGGGCACCTGACATTGGCCACTCTCGTTAGACAGGACACTGGGCTGGATGGCTCTTTGGTCTGACCCAGTAGGGCTTTTCTTATGTTCTTATATTCCCACTCCACACACCAGTGTTAACGCCTGTTCAAGTGAGCCCAGGGAAAACTGTTGGGCACTAAGAAGGAGGGGAGGAAAGATCATGGGAAGAAATTTTCTCTGGATTACGACTGGAAATAAGGGTGAACTGTCTCCACCTGGTGTTTAGCTGAAGTCAGTCATTGGCAATTACATCACTTGATTGTTAAAGGAGATAAAAAGTGAACTCCAGGGTTCATTGCTAATACCTGCCTGCCCACGCTTGAGCAGACAGTATGGGTCAAAGCACTATGGGTTTTGCCCATTTGTGTGTCTCACTGTTATTTACTGTTTGGACATAGTAAATTCATGGAATTGTAAACTATCAGGATTAGAAGAGACCTCAAGAGGTTCTAGTCCAACCCCCTGCTCAAAGCAGGACCAACCCAACTAAATCATCCCAGCCAGGGCTTTGTCAAGCCTGACCTTAAAAACCTCCAAGGAAGGAGATTCCACCACCTCCCTAGGGACCCTATTCCAGTGCTTCACCACCCACCTAGGGAAATAGTGTTTCCTAATATCCAACCTAAACCTCCCTCTCTGCAACTTGAGACCATTACTCCTTGTTCTGTCATCTGCTACCACTGAGAACAGTCTAGATCCATCCTCTTTGGAACCCCCTTTCAGGTACTTGAAAGCAGCTATGAAATCCCTCTTCACTCTTCTCTTCTGCAGACTAAACAATCCCAGTTCTCTCAGCTTCTCCTCATAATTCATGTGCTCCAGGCCCCTAATGATTTTTGTTGCCCTCCACTGGAGTCTTTCCAATTTTTCCACATTCTTCTTGTAGTGTGGTCCCCAAAACTGGACACAGTCCTCCAGATGAGGCCTCACCAATGTCGAATAGAGAGGAATGATCACATCCCTCAATCTTCTGGCAATGCACCTACTTATACAGCCCAAAATGCCGTTAGCCTTCTTGGCAGCAAGGGCACACTGTTGACTTATTAGTGTGCTTTTTAGGCACATTTGTAAGAATTGTTTAAATACCGTTTGACCTTTGGATTTAATAAAGGACTTTGTGATTAAACTGGTGTTTGCGGGTTTCCCCTATCACTAATTCCAGCCTAGCCTCTCATTGCCATGAGTGCGAAGTAGCGGGGGCTGCTCTGAGAGTGACTGCTCTACCATGGCCCAGCTAAATCTCATCTCACCTGGGCTCTGCATCCAGGCGAGCCAACCTGGCATCGCCTTAGGCCCCTGCTCCCAATCGCTAATCATGCACCTCTTTGGGGGTGCTCCTGGACCATCAGTTCTCTCCCACTGTAAGTCTGGTGAGTGCCAATGCCCAATTGCTTACGCCAGCAACCCGCTGGGGCCTGACCCTGTACGCTCAGGAATCCCATGGACATCTAAGAGTGCAGAATTGGGCCCCGGCTGTGTATTTCCTTGGCTACCCTGACCTCTCACTCCCCACTTGATCCAGGACTTCTAAGCACCCAGTAAAATGCCAGGAATCCCAGTTACTTCATTTCTATCACCCCCGTCAAGCAGAAAGGAACCCAGCGACATAGACAGGACAACCACCGGAGTGGCAAACCTGAGAATTCCCATTGCCAACCCAGGGCATTCCCTTTCCAATGGCCTATGGCAGCACATTCCCAGCCCCCAAGCCAGACCTCTGTCCACCGACACAGGGACAGGACAAGCATTTTGTCACACTAACATTTTAAACAAATATTCTACTGGGGTTAGAGAAAATTTCTCCACAGATTCCATCAGACTTTGTGACTCGTTCTGAGCTCTCCCCTAAATATTTCTGGTCACTTTTCTGCTTTCATAACGAGGGGAGGGGGTAAAAACAGCACCAGTATTGGCTAATTATTCCCCTTTCTGCAGGAGAGTCATCCCCTGCCAAGGATCATAAAGATAAAATAAAAGAGGTAAATGTGGAATTCACGAAATCACGGGAAATGCCGAACAGGAGCCCCTGTGAGCCGTGAGACACATGGACTCCCTCGAACAGCGGACTCTGTGCCCAGGAGAAACGCCCCAGACAACCTCCCCAAAGGCCATTTGGAAACGCGGCAGCAGTTCAGAGCAGCAGCCCAGTGCAAGAATCTTCTATCCAACTGAAACAGCAGCAGAGCTTTAGGGAGACCACATGGAATCACGTGACTTGAAACGGGTCGCATAAGCCATCCAGCGCGCCCCATCTTCTTCCTTCAGTCGCTGAGCTCCTGTCTCCCTGCACACTCCTCCACTGCCCGAACTGACAGGCTTCTGACTCCCCGCACGGCAGGGGCTGGACTTTTCCCCAGGGACTGTGAGCCCCACTGGGAAATGCACTCAGTGAAACGTACATAAATTGTAGCTGTTGTGATTAAGAAGGGGGCTATGGTTCTAGTCTCAGGGAGGGGTAAGTCCTTCCCTTTGACTGTAGACAGATTGTGCCTGACGCTGGGTGGTAGGACACTCCTCAGAACACCCTCGTGTGTAAACAGCTCTCTGAGAGCAGAAAGAGGCCCCTGGGCTGTGCACAGCAGAGCGAATGGAGAAGTGCTCGGGTCATGTGAACTGAATGTTTCGTGTCACTGACCATGCTCACGCAGTGGGGATTCCCAGCTGCTTTAGGCCAAACACCTGAGTCCATCCAAACAGCAGGAATATCTACACAAAATGAAACACAAAACACTGACAGGAACCAGGGGAAGCCAGGCCTCTCCTTACACAGAATCCGAACTAAGGAACATGCACTGCCGAGCGTCCGAGCAAGGACTCCCCATTGTCCATGGCCCAGTCGAGGCCTGTTTTGGCTTTGTATCGGACGGGATTAAGATTTGGCAGTGGGAGCTGTGTGAATGGCTTGGGCGGATTAATCTGCAGACGGGGGATTGTGTGGTGATGTAGAGCTAGCAGAGGGGTTCACGTGGCCGACTCCCTCCTTGCCAGGAACAGTGTGAAAGACCAGGATTGTACTGTGTTACCCTGATCCTGGGCTGGGTGTTCACCCTTTATGACTGACGCCACCCGGCCGCTCTGTCTGTCCTCACACCGTACACACTGGGGATAGACAGAGCGGTACCAAGACTAGAGCAGCACAACCAGGCATTTCATTAGAACATCAGAATGGTCAGACTGGGTCAGACCAAAGGTCCGTCTCGCCCAGTGTCCTGTCTACCGACAGCAGCTAATGCCAGGTGCCCTGGAGGGAATGAACAGGACGGGGAATCACCCCGTGATCCATCCCCCATCGCCCATTCCCGGCTCCTGATAGTCAGTAGAGTTGCCATCTTTCTAACTGCACAAAACCAAACATCCCTGCCCCCCTTCATGCCCCCACCCTGCCACACCCCTTCTCTGAGGTCCCGCCCCTGCTCATGCATTTGGAGCATCTGCTGAAATGCCGCCAAATGCAACAGGAGCTCACGACCCCCAGTTTGAGAACCGCTGCTGTACCCCACGCTGAGTCACTTTCACCGGGGCAGGAGGTTGGATGTGGGAGGAGGGTGAAGGCTCCAGCGCAGAGTGCAGGTTCTGGGGTGGGGCTGGGGATGAGGGGTTTGGGGTGCAGGCAACAGCTTTGGGCTGCGGCAGGTGGTTGGGCTGTGGGGCAGGTATGGGCTCTGGGCAGGGGATGCAGTGAGGCCAGAAATCAGTGGTTCACGGGCGGGAGAGGGCTCTGGGCTGGGGCAGGGGTGTGGGGGAGGAGGGGAGGACTATGGCTGGGGGTGTGGGCTCTGGGGTGGGGCCAGGGAGAAGGGGGTTGGGGTACAGGAGGGGGACCAGGGCTGGGGGTCAGGGTATGGGGGATGCAGGCTCCAGGAGGGAGTTTGGGTGCAGGAGAGGATTCCAGGCTGGGGCAGGTGGCTGGGGTGCAGGAGGGGGTTCAGGGTGTGGGGTTCCAGTGGCATTTACTGCAGCTCCCAGGAAGCATCGGCCAGTTCCCTCCAGCCCCTAGGAGGGAGGTTCTGTGCTCTGCACTCACACCCGCAAGCACCACCCCCGCAGCTCCCATTTGTCACAGTTCCCAACCAATGGGAGCTGCAGAGCTGGCACTCAGGGCAGGGGCAGTGAGTGAAGCCTCCCTGGCCACGCGGTGTGCAGGGGCCACAGGGACCTAGCAGCCACTTCTGGGAGCTGCACAGAACTAGGGCAGGTAGGGAACCTGCGTTGGCCCCGGGGCCCCCTGCACTGCTGGCCAGACTTGTAACGGCCCAGTCAGTGGTGCCGTCTAGAGCTGCCGAGGTCTCTTTTGACCAGACATTTCAGTTAAAAACCGGATGCTGGGCAGCCCTAGCAGAACCCCCAGAGCACGGGATCTGTCCCTGCCCATTGGCTAGTGGCCATGGGCGGACCTGTCCTCCAGGAACTGATCCAGGCCCGGGGCTTGGTACTATAAGAACCAGGCAAATCCAAGAGGGCCAAGTCCTGCTCCACCACGTGCAGCCCCTTTGCCCACACTGGGCAGGAAATAGAGCTACGCTGCCCCTGCAGGCCAGTGTCAGGCAGTCTCCTGAAAGGACACGCAGTGGAGCTCCCAGTCCAGGCCTTGGCCGTCCTGCTCCCCTCAGAGTTCCTGACCTCCCACCTCCCATCCAGTCCCACCAGGACTTGTGATTCAGCCCCAAAGGCTCCTTTTCTTCAGGGGGTTCCCGCTACGGGGGTGCCTGAGCCTCCCCTGAGGGAGGGCTGCTGGAAAACCAGGCCAGGCTCCACCAGAGCTCCCAGCCCAGCACTGCCCTTTGGCAGGCCCCTGCCCCATGACACCAGTTCCCATCACAGACAAGGGCTGTGGTGGCCTGGCTGGGACCCTGCTTCCCATGGGCTCCCATCTGTGAGCCCCGGGCATGAGCAGCCAGGCCGTGCAGGGGCACTCTGGCAGGTGATCGCTTTGGTCAGCAGGGCAGGGTGCGAAGAACAGAGCTGCAGCTGAGGAAGAGCCAGGCTGGCAGCAGGCCCTGGGCGGTCAGGACTCCCAACTTCGGGGCAGTTGAAAGGTGGCCCCTCCTGCCTCCTGCCCCTGAGGGCAGGGCACAGACCCCTGCTGGCCCCGACACACTCCTGCAGCTCTTGGGTGTGCAGGGGCCACGGCACAGGCGGGCCTGGCTCAGCCTGTGTGCACGGAAGGAATCCCCAGGCAGGGGAGGGATCCCCAGTGGGATCACGCCACAGCCCCCACCCCCCAAGCCAAGGCTCACCTGCCTGGGGGTCCTGCCCCTGGCAGCCACAGGGCAGCGAGGAAGGGGGCGCAAGGGGCCTGGCTTGCCTGGCACAACAGGCCTGCAGGCAGGGCAGTGGTGGAGGGGGCTCAGACCCTGTACCCCAGGCAGAAGCACCTCCCTTCGGCCCCCCAGGAGCGCATTACTGGGCTCCGCCTGGGACCTTCTGGCCTCTCCCCAGGGCCTGGAGTCCCCCAGCCCCTCCCAGGATTTCCCGGCAGGGGAATCCCCATCCCGGAGCCGTGTGGTCGTGTGGTCGGGGGTGGGCAGAGCGCAGTGGGAAGGGATGGGGTTCGCACTAGAGAGGGGAACGGTCCCCCCACAAAACAGGCCCCTTTACGCCCAGTGAAGGACCCGTGCCCGTCCCACCCAGCTAGGAGCGCCGCCCCGGGGGCTCGGGTCCTTGCGCAAAGCCCGGGCCCGCCGGGACACAGCCCCCTCCCGCTCCCTGATCTGCATTGCCGCGGGAGCGCGCCCCGCCGCGGGAGCGCGCCGCACACTGGAGCAGGGAGGCGGCAGCAAAGATGGAGTCGCGGCTGCTGCAGCTGGTGGGAGCGAGCGGGCGCGTCTAGGGCTCCCCGCCCGCAGGCTCCCCGCATGGCCTGGCCCCTCGCAGGCCACCCCCCGGGCTCACCCTCCGCACAGAAGCCCCTCCCGGGGCATCTCCCCTGCGCTTAGCTGCTGCTCCGCTGCGGCTGCCGGCCCGTGGGCCCGGCCCTGCGCCCCCGGCCCGTGCGCCCCCGCACCCCGGCCCCTCACTCCCGGCCCCTGCGTCCCCGCACCCCGGCCCCGCACTCCCGGCCCCTGCGCCCGTGTGCCCCCGGCCCTGCGCCCCCGGCCCCGCACTCCGGCCCCTACTCCCCCGGCTCCTGTGCCCTGGCCCCGCACTCTGGCCCGTGCGCCCCAGCTCCTGCGCCCCCGTCCCGTGCGCCCCCGGCTCCGCGACCCCGGCCCTACGCCACCGGCCCGGCAGGATGCTGCCCTCGCAGGAGGCCTCCAAGCTCTACCATGACAACTACGTGCGGAACTCGCGGGCCATCGGCGTGCTCTGGGCCATCTTCACCATCTGCTTCGCCATCATCAACGTGGTGGTTTTTATCCAGCCCTACTGGATCGGGGACAGCGTCAACACGCCCAAGCCGGGCTACTTCGGCCTCTTCCACTACTGCGTGGGCAACGGGCTGGCCAACCGCGAGCTCGCCTGCCGCGGCTCCTTCGCCGACTTCAGCACCATCCCCTCGGGCGCCTTCAAGGCGGCCTCCTTCTTCGTGCTGCTCTCCATGGTGCTGATCCTGGGCTGCATCACCTGCTTCGCGCTCTTCTTCTTCTGCAACACCGCCACGGTCTACAAGATCTGCGCCTGGATGCAGCTGCTGGCGGGTAGGGTCCTGCGCCTCGCCCCGCTGGGGTCTCGGGCCGGGGCTGGCGCCGGCCGGGGGCTCTCGGCCCGGGGCTCGCTCTGCTGGCGGCGCTGGCGCTGCCCAGGCTGCAGCTGCCGGGTAGAGGGCGATAGACGTGGGTGAGGGTCCCGAACAGGCCCGTGGGGCCCTGGGGCAGGGGGCTCCGAGGCTGTACCCGGCGTGGCTGGAGTGGTGTCCCGCCCCGGCAGGATGCAGAGCGGGGCCGGGCGGGGGAGCCTGGCCGGGCACGGAGTTAGTACCCGGGGTTGGGGCTGGCTCGGTGCCGGGCCCCCCTCGGAACAAGGGCTAGTTTCGGTGCAGTGGGGTGCTCGGGGCACGCCCGGATCCAGCTGCTATTTCCGCCGGGGCAGGTGGGTCAGTCTGGTCTGGCCCAGGTGTCTGGCCTGGAGCTCTGAGTTCAAGAGTCACTTGCTCAGGTTGCCCAGAGTCTGAATCCTGCCCAGCAGCCAGGCTCGGCCATGGGGATTGAAGTCACCGTCCCTGGGGCGGGTGCCCTGTAGCTCCCTGGGTGCTGCCGGATGGGGGAGCCGGCCTCACTGTCTACGGCCCGCCCAGCTCCCCCCGCTCACACCTCAGCATCCCAGTCGGGTGGTGGAGAGCCAGGCCAGCTGGGCCTCAGGGCTGGGTGTGCAGGGAGCCCGGCGTATGGTGGGGGGTTCTGGCTTCTGCCACGGCACTCAGCCCCCGAGGTGGGAAGGACCCAGTGTGGTGTGAAGCATGTTCTCCCTCCCCCCTCCCGGGCCCCCACTGTCAGACACCAGCCCCCCGCCACCGTGCACAGGGAGCCCCTCCCTGCAGTCCCTGTTCCCTACCCAAGGCACAGGTACAGGATCGAGACATTTCTGCAGCAAGGAATGATGACCCAAGAGCCGGCCAGAGGTGACCCTACAGGGGCCAGGCCCTGACGAGACAGACCAACCCCACCCTGACCCTACAGAGGTCTGGGAACTGGTGAGACAACCCACTCCTGCAGGGGCCAGGCCCTGCTGAGAGGGTCCACCCACAGCCAGCAGGGAGCCAGGCCCCAGTAAGACAGCCTACTCTGACCCTACAGGGGGCCAGGCCCTGGTGAGACAGCCCACTCTGACCCTATAGGGGCCAGGCCCCAGTGACATGGCTCATCACCACCCAGCAGGGGCCTGGGCAGATAGCTTCCCTCCCCTCAACACAGCAAAGGCTCAGTAAAAGCTGACCCAACAAGTGGAATTTGGAGCAGTGCTTTCGGGCCTGAGGAAATCCCTCTTTCATGGAGCCAGGCCCTCCAGCTGCACAGGGGCCCTGTGGGCTCAGTTTCTGCTCTCTCCCGTCCAGGATGGGAGGCTCTGCTTGGCCACTGGCCCACTGGGCTGAGGAGGGTCCTGCTGCAGCCTCTGGTTTGTCAGACTGATGCAATCTAGTCGTGACAGGAAGCTCAAGTCAATGTGCCCAGCAGGCCTGGTCCTGTTCTCCAGCCTGGGGCCTGGCTTTCAGAGGGAAGCTGCTGTGGTGGGCATGGCTGGAAATGCTAGGCCTGGTCCATTAATGGCTTGAGAACCAGGCTCAGGTCCTTAAAGTGGCATCAGAATCGGCCTGGGGGCAGAGAAGGAAGCAGGGCCCAGGGGCCTGGGCTGGTGCTGGCCTTCGCCCTGGGGGAGGCAACCAGATGCATTCTGCATGAGTGAGCGCCTCTGCTTTGGTCAGTCCCAGGAAGGGCAGGATACGGGAATCTGGCTGGTGGTGGGGGTGGAGGCGGAAATGGGTGTGGTACATTTGGAACATGCTTTGAGAGCAGGTCTGGCTAAACCCTCAGGTTTTCGCTGCAAGAGTTTGTCTTGGCCCAGGCACCTGAGGCAGTGAGCTAAGGTGGATTCATGTTATCGGTGCCTTTAAACTCTGTTCAGCTAATGGGGAGCAGTTCTGCGAACAGTCCGGAGTCAAAGGCCATTATTCAATGCCAGTTCTGTTTACAAATTGCTCTACACATCCGGGCCCCGCTGCTGTATGGGAACGTGTAGTTCACAACACATGCTGCTTTCCTTGAAGTCAGGTGGAGCATCTTCAGAGAGCTAACGAAAACGAGCCTTGGGCCAGGGAGTTAGGGGCTGTTGGCAGAGGAAGAGAGAGAGATTTCTGGTCATGGCTTTCGGAGAAGAGGAAGAAGCCACAAGGGAGGTTGGTTCAGATGGCAAAGCCCATAGAAAAGGCTCATCGCCCCCTCAGTGGGCAGGTCAGTGTGAGTTAGCAGACGGTGGAGGAAGGGAGGAGGGAGACAAGGTCTGGGAATTAGTCTGGACTCTGGAGCTAGAGCATGGGCTGTTTTTAAAGACAAGGCTGACAGTACTGAGTGAGGAGACGGTGACAAAGGGTTCAGTCAGGGTGACTCGACCTGCTGGCTGTGGGAAGTGCAGTAGTCCAGGGGAGGTCATGGAAGCATGAATGAGGATTTCCGTGGAGAGGGAACTGAGTCAATGAAGTCCATGGGGCAGGTGGAGGTTGCACTACGTGGAGTTACAGACAGGGGCTGGGGGAGGAGGAGGCGAGATCGGGGCCTTGGCTGATAGACACCGTGTTATCGACAGGGGAGAGAAATGGGACGTTGTGGTGGGGGTGGGACCGTAGAGGAGATGACAATGTGCTCGAGAGTGTTTTTCTTGCCCCAAAGCAGCATTTAAGACTGGAGATACTGAGCTGAAAGCAGCCACGTCTTTCCCAGGCCACGGCAGGCGGTGAGGCTGAAGGTGTATGGGCGCACTGGCAAAGGGGTGGGAGGCAGATGAAAACAGCGAGAAAGGAGAAGTGGGCCCGCTCCCATTTCCTACCTGGTTTTCAAATGCACTCATGGATTGGAGCTAGGGCTCAGGAGCCCAGGCTGGGAAGTGTCGTGAGAGTGTTTCAGGAGGGAGTATGAGAGCCAGGTACACCAAATAAACAATCTCCAAACTTAGGCCAACAACCCCCCCACCCCGCACAAAACCCCACCACACCCCAAGAACAAAGAAAGAAAGAAAACTTTGAAGAGCACAACTCAGGCGTGCAGAAGCCCAGCAACGTCATGGGGGCTAGCCAGTACATTGCACTGACTGCAGCCTGACTAAGTACCTGCCCTGTGGGCAGGGGACAACCGGCTCATGGCCCTCAGAGCCAGTCCTCAGCCTCTGGAGACCAGAATGCTAAACTGGAGTAGGTGGGAGAGAGAGACAGGTACACAGGACACAGCAGAGTGGTCCCACCCCAGGCTGACAGCCCTGTGCTGTTGAGGAGGAGGAGCGCCTCAGAGAAGGAGTACATCAAGCTGGAATGCAGAAAAATGATCCTGTAGTTTGGACTCTCCTTACAGATTATGTCATAGTAGCTCTCTGGGGGAGGGGATCCCTGTTATTAGGAAGAGACAGGCAATAGTAATGGGGGATTTGGTTATTAGAAATCTAGGCAGTTCGGTTGTGATGACCAGGAGAAGCACATGGTGAATTGCCTACTGGCTGTGAAGGTTGTGGACCTCTGGAGACATCTAGACAGACTTATGTGCAGTCAGTGGTTGTGGTACATGTAGGTACCAATGACTTAGGGATAGGTAGGAGAGAAATCCTGGAAGCTAAGTTTTGGCTGCTGGGTAAAAGATTGAAGTTCAAGACCTTCATGGCAGCATTCTCTAAAATGCTTCCAGTTCCCAGCGCAGGGCCAGTTAGACAGTCAGAACTGCAGGATCTCAATGAGTGGATGAGACAATGGTGTTTGGAGGAGGGGTTTAATGTTATTAGAAACTAAGGAACCTTTTGGGAATGGAGGAGCCTCAACAAAAAGGATGGGCTCCACCTAAACCAAAACAGAACCAAATTGCTGGCATGTAAAATTAAGAAGGTCATAGAGGAGTACAGGAACTTCTCACTTAACGTTGTAGGTATACTCCTGAAAAATGCGACTTTAAGTGAAACGATGTTAAATGAATCCAATTTCCCCATAAGAGGTAATGTAAATGTGGCGGGGGAGGAGGTTAGGTTCCAGGGAAATTTTTTTCACCAGACAAAAGACTATATATATATATACACACACACACACACAGAGTATAAGTTTTAAACAAACCATTTAATACTGGTACGCAGTGATGATGATTGTGAAGCTTGGTTGAGGTGGAGGAGTCAGAGGGTGGGATATTTCCCAGGGAATGCCTTACTGCTAAATCAGGGGTTCTCAAACTGGGGTTCAGGACCCCTAAGGGGGTCATGAGGTTATTACATGGGGGAGGGGGTGTCGTGAACTGTCAGCCTCCACCCCAAAGCCCACTTTGCATCCAGAATTTACAATGGTTCGAAATATATTGAATGGTTTTAATTTATAAGGGGGGTCACACTCAGAGGCTTACTATTTGAAAGGGGTCGCTAGTACAAAAGTTTGAGAACCTCTGTGCTAAAGGAACTAGCAATTTGCTGAGCCCTCAAAGGTTAACACTCACACTCTTCTCCTCTAAGTATCAAGAGTGAGGTCAAAAGTACATTGTTCATTAGATCTGCAAGCCTCCCTCCCTGTGTTCCCTCTGCTCTATGGAAGATTGCGTAAGTGGGGTGCAGGAGAAGGGGGAAGGGAGACTCCCTGACATTAGCCCCCCTCTTCTTCCCCTCGCTCCCCACCCCCAAAGCAGGAATCTCAGGGAGCAGCTCCAAGGCAGAGGGCAGGAGTAGCACATTGCAGTGGGGGAATGGACATGAACTGCCCATAATTGACAGCCTGCTGGACAATTGAACTGTCCACATTAGAAGGGAGCACTTCACAGCTTTAAATGAGCATGTTCCCTAATTGATTAGCAACGTAACAACGAAACAACATTAACTGGGACGACTTTAAATGAGGAGTTACTGTATTTAAACTAAGGGCTGAGGGAAAGCCAATAGGTGCAAAGGAGCACACAGTTTGGATCCCTTTAGGGGAGAGGATATTCTACATTCTAGTAAAAAGAAGAGGATAGATGAGCTAGACATGCAGGTAGGAGCTGAACAGAAAGTCAAATGAAAAAGAGTCCAATTCAGTTATATCACATGATGGCAGACAATTGATCATTGACAAATATTATAAGTACTTCTATAGAAATGCAAGAAGTTTAAATAATAAGATGGGTGAATTTGAGTGCCTGGTGTTAAATGAGGATATTGATATCACAGGCATGACAGAAACTTGGTGGAACAATGATAATCAATGGGGCACGGTTACATCAGCACACCAAATATAAAGGAGTACGAGAGCAGGTTGCACTGGTGGGGGAGTGGCACCATATGTGAAAGAAAGGGTCAAATATCATAAAACTCTTCAATGACTCAAACTGCACTATAGAATCCCTAGGGAGAGAAGTCCCATGCTTAAATAAGAAGAGTAGAGCAGTAGGAATATACTGTCAGCCACCTGACAAGGATGGTACTGGTAACTGTGAAATGGTCAGTGAGATAGAGAGGCTTCAAAACCAGAAAGTCCAATAATATTGGGGGATTTCAGCTGTCTCCATTTTGATTGGGTACACGTCAACTCAGAATAGGATGTAGAGATAAAATTTCTAGACACCATTAATGATGGCTTCTTGGAGAAGCTTGTCCTGGAATCCACAAGGTGGGGCAGTTCTTGATTTAGTCCTCAGTGGTTCACAGGACCCGGTTCAAGAGGTGAATGTAGCCGAACTGCTCAGTAATAGTGACCATAACATAATTAAATGTAACATCCTTTTAGGGGGAAAAGTAGCAAAGAAGCCCACCACAGTACCACTTAACTTCAAAAAGGGGACCTATCAAAATAAGGAAGCTAGTTAAATGGAAATTAAAAGAACAGTCACAAGAGTGAAATGCCTGCAAGCTGCATGAAAGTTTTTTAAAATCATATGTGACGGAGTCAGACCAGAAGGATATAAGAGAGTGCTGGAAGTCCGGTATATTAGTCTCAGGATGTGCAGGTCCCTGTTCCCTGGATAGCCAAACAAAGGCTATTCCAGGCCAATCAAGACACCTGGGGCCAATTAAGAACCTTCCAGAAAGGAGTAGAAACAGCTAGCCTGATTGGGACACCTGAAGCCAACCAGGGACTGGCTGAAACCAGATAAAAACCTCTCAGTTAGTCAGGTGGCTGTGGGTGGCAGGAGCTGTGAGAGGAAGTTGTACTGTTGGTGAGACTGAGTGTTGGACAACATATCATACAGAAGGAAGGAGGCCCTGAGGTAAGGGTGAAGTGGAGTTTGAAGAAGCAGGGACTGCTGTGGGGAAGTAGCCCAGGGAATTGTATTGTGTTTTGTGGATAAAAGGTCAGCCATCTTAGCTGGTACTATTAGGGTCCCTGGGCTGGAGCCTGGAGTAGAGGACGGGCCTGGGCTCCCCCCACCTTTTCCATCTTCCATACTGGCCTGTGATTAAGGTAACTCACTAGGCGATGACTCTTGCCAATTATACTGAGAAAGGGAGGTCACTCTGGGGCCTAGATGAGTTTCTGAGGCCCCTAAATCTGCCAGGAAGCGCAGGACCCACAAGTACAAACTTGGAGCTTTGTCACACATAATAAAGGCTCAAACTAAATGTATCAAATAAATAAATAAATAACCAACCAACCAGTAAGAGGACCAAAAAAAAATAAAATACCCACCATGGCTAAACAAAGTAAAAGAGGCAATTAGAGACAAAAATAGATCTTTTAAAAATTGAAGTGAAACCCTACTCAGGAAAGTAGAAAGGAGCATAAACTCTGGCAAGTCAAGTGTAAAAGTACAATTAGGCAGGGAAAAAAGGAATTGGAAGAGCACTAAGCAAAAGACTCAAAAGCTAACAGCGAAAAGCCTGTTTTTAAGAACATCAGAAGGAGGAAGCTTGCCAGTCAGTGGCCCCCAGGATGATTGAAGTGCACAAGGAGTATTCAAGGAAGACAAGGCCATTGTATAGACACTAAATTAATTCTTTGCATCAGTCTTCACGGCAGAGGATGAGAAGGAGATTCCCACACCTGAGCTATTCCTTTTAGGTGACAAAGCTGAGGAACTGTCCTGCACTGAGGCATCCACAGAGGAGATTCTGGAACAAAGTGATACATTAAACAGTAATAAGTCATCAGGACCATGTGGTATCACTCATGAATTCTGAAGGAACTCATATGAAATCAAGGAGATACTAACTGCGTTGTGTAACCCATCACTTAAATCAGCCTCTGTACCCCATGACTGGTCCATAGCTAATGTGATGCTGATTTTTAAAAAAGACTCCAGAGGCGATCCTGGCAGTAAACCTAACTTCAGCACCAGGCAAACTAGTGGAAACTATAGTAAAGAACAGAATTATCAGGCACATAGATGAACATGATTTGCTGGGGAAGAATCACCCCCTCTTTTGTAAAGGGAAATCATGCCTCACCAATCTATTAGAATTCTTTGCAGGTGTCAACAAATGTGTGGATGAGGATGGTCTAGTGAATATAGTGTACTTGGACTTTCAGAAAGCCTTTGACAAAGTCCCTCATCAAAAGTTCTTAAACAGAGTAAGGAGTCATGGGATAAGTCAGGGTCCTCTCATGGATCAGTAACTGCTTAAAAGATAGGAAACAAAGTGGAGGAATAAATGGTCAGTTTTCAGAATGAAGGGAGGTAAATAGTGGTGTCCCCAAGGGGTCTGTACTGGGACCAGTGCTGTTCAACATATTCATAAAGGATCTGGAAAAAACGGTAAATTGTGAGGTTGCAAAATGTGCAGATGAAACTAAATTACTCAAGATAGTCAAGTCCAAAGCTGACTGAAGAGTTACAAAGGGATTTCACAACCAGGTGACTGGGCAACAAAATGGCAGATGAAATTCAATGTTAATAAATGCGCACACTGGAAAACATAATCCCAATGCTACATACAAAATGATGGAGTCTAAATTATCTGTTACTATTCGAGAGAGAGATCTTGGAGTCATTGTGGATAGTTCTCTGAAAACATCCACTTAATTTGCAGCAGCAGTCAAAATAACTAACAGAATGTTAGGAACCATCAGGAAAGGGATAGATAATAAGATGGAAAATGCCAGTATATAAATCCATAGTACACTCACACCTTGAATCTGCTTGCAATTCTGGTTGTCCCATCTCAAAGAAGATATATTAGAATTAGAAAAAGTACAGAGAAAGGCAACAAAAATGATCTGAGGTTTGGAACAGCATCCATACATGGAGAGATTAAAAAGGCTGAGACTTTTCAACTCAGAAAAGAGACAACTAAGGGAGGGATATAATAGGAATAATGACTGGTGTGGATAAAGTGAATAGTGAAGTGTTACTTATCCCTTCCCACAACACACAAGCCAGGGGTCACCCAATGAAATTAATAGGCAGCAGGTTTAAAATAAACAAAAGGAAGTATTTCTTCACACAACGTACAGCCAATCTGTGGAACTCTTTGCCAGTGGATGTTGGGAAGGCCAAAACTATAACTGGCTTTTCAAAAAAGAACTAGATACATTCTTGGAGGATGGGTCCATCAATGGCTATCAGCCAAGATGATCAGTCATGCAACCCCATGCTCTGAATGTCCCTAATCCTGGTGGCCAGAATCTGGGACTGGATACCAGGGGCTGTATCATTCAATAAATTGCCCTGTACGGTTCACTCCCTCTAAAGCATTTAGCAACGGACACTATGGTCTGGCCATTCTTATGTTCGTCTAGTACGACAGGGTTTAACATAAGTTTATTCTGATTTCCTTGAAGATACATTTCTGAGTCTACATGCGTCCGACGAAGTGGGTATTAGCCCACAAAAGCTTATGCTCTAAAACTGTGGTTAGTCTTTAAGATGCCACAGGACTCTTTGTCACTTCTGCAATTCCAGACTAACACGGCTACCCCTCTGATTCTTTCTGAGTGAGAAACTTCATAACAAGGGATTCCAGCTTGATACATTAATCCTGGGAAACACATGGGTGCAATCTGTGAGGGACTTGTCATTTGCTTCAGAGACAGCAGAGGAAACCTGGGTCACAAAGTGGGTGCGGGAAGGGGGACATATTGAGAGAGAGAATAGTCTGAATCCAGGAGACAGCACCTCTTTTAGCAAAAGGGTTAAACCTCCAGTGTCTGATTACTGGACAGCAATCAGGGAAGGGTTTAATTAAGGCATCACAGAAGGCCCAGCTCAAAACCACTGCCCCTAGGAGGAAACTGGATCTAATTAAGAGGAAAGATTCTCCTTCATCACAAATAGAAACCCAGCCATCTGCCCCGTTCACAATCCCAGTAACACAGAGCGGGAGATTTTGCTAAATCCTTCTCTGTTATAAAACCCGCTACAACAGCCGTATGAAAGACAGTGTCCTATATTGCCCCATAACACCACATCTGGCAATGGAGGCTGCGGTTCCTTCCCAGCTGAGTGGATAGAAAGATCTGTGGGCCAGAACTGATACTTGTTTGAAAAGAAATAGGTTGCACGTTTTATTCCTCTTCCTCACCCTTCATGTGTTGTTTGTCACCTGAAACTGTGAGCTCTCTGGGGAGGGACGTATCTGTTTGGAAAGTAACTGGCCCATTGTGAGCACTACCGTCATCTGGGTACATAACTACTAATGACAGAGGAAGTTCCTCTAGGGGTAGAATGGAGACCAGACCATTTGAATTAGGCTGCAAGTAGTTTGGCCTCAGCTGCATCTGGTGTGGAGGGAGCCACCAGGTCATTTGACTGGCAGAAGGGCAGAGAGAAGGTGCTTATACGAAGCAGACGGAGAAGGGAGCTAAGACAGCTGGACTGATAGTTTCAGTGTCTTACCTCTAGACATATTGCCCACTTCCCCCGTGACCAGCAGAGTTGGAGACACTTAGAAAGGCTCAGAAGATACCTTGGCACATTGGTGACACGCAAGGATCATGGAGCAGGAATTGCTTGTCCCTTGTGCCACAACATTACAGGGACAATAGGCCATCGACAGGCCTTGAGCATCCCCATCTCCCTCCCAGACACAGAGCTGGAAACCTTAAAATTTGATTCTTTTGTGAAGGAAACGTTCAGTTTGAAATAACGATTGTCTCCTGGTATTTGATACAATGTTTAAGAGCGTATGATCCTTCAAACCAGCCTCATGAGCTTCAGCCCCCACACTTCCCATTGGAATCTAGCTCCATCATGACTATGTGGCAATCCCCAAGTGCAGGATAAATTGGTAGCATTACATAATCTCCTACTGTCTGTTGGGTTCATCGAGCTAATCCACAGAGCCACTTCTGAATGCTGAAGTAGCAGAATGTTCCTGGGCCAGTCTTCCAGCCATATATGGGCAATATAACATCAGCAGCATCACTCAATAGCCATGTTTTCAAAAGGGCCTCAAGCAGGCCTGTGATTTTGTGCTCACAATCAATTGGGGGGGTGGAATGCAGCAGATGCAGCCAGCTAGGTCTATGTGCTACAGCTTGCCCCTTGAGTCAGTGGGGACAAAAAAATTAGAGCCCACATCTGAAAGGGTGTCCCCATTAGTTCTCCTTCCTAGCAGACATTAGTCTGTCTGCTGTAGTCTGCAGGTCCTAGATGGCACCAGATGGGAAGTCTGAGAAATATGGATCAGTCTTGTTTGCACAGGGTCATTTCATTGGCCATTTGATTAGTCGTCTCCTTATCTGTTGCACTTTGGACTGATTATATTAGTCTCATCATGTCTGAGTGTTCAAGAGGCTGTTATGGGAAGCATACATCCGGGTGGGCAGCTCAGGGGTTACGCTCTCTTGCTGGGCCAAACAAAGCAGAGCAACACACTCTAGGACTGCCTTAGCTGCCAATCTAGAGTGGGCAATTGCTCACACAACAGCCCTGTGACTGCTCCATGCTGTTCATTTGACCTTACTGACAAGTGAGTGAGCAGCCTACTGCATCCCAGGGGCAACCCCTGCCTGGGGGAAACCATGGGGGCCTTATGTTTCCCCAAGAGCAGGAGCAAACTGACTACCAGAGGTCTCCCCCTCCTCAATGAGGCCATAACCCACTTTCCCAGGCTGCACTGACATCTCTCAGGCAGGCCCTGACCTCCAGAAAGTGAATGGGTCAAACACTGAGACGCAGCCACTGAGTAGTATCAGCCACTAGCCAAACTACACCAAGGCAACATCTTCGCATTGCCAGAATGAAACCCTCCATGAGGCATGGGTGCTGGGGGGTCAGCTTCCTCCATATTTGTGGAAAAGGAACCTTTTGGAAGGATTCACCCCCACAGCAGTTCCTTATTACAGCTGTGGAAGCCACTGCTTAAATAACTGGGTATTTCTACAGCCAAAGGGACCAGATCCACTTCCCAGAGCCTCAGAGGTAGAGTATGCTTTTATGCCGGAATGCACATGGTGAGTCAGTGCCTCTTAAGACAAAGAGGAATGGAACAGTCATTTACTTCTCCTGGCATGGAGACACAGTTGCAGACTCAGTTTCCTCCCTGACGAGAGCCTTCCTGGGCAGATGTGGTGAGGTCATTTGTTTTCCAGTCTTCTGGTCAAATCCAGGAAAAGGGGAGACTCTCCTTTTGCGGGGAAAGGAGAGTCCAAACAAAGCCCCCAGAACCCCACCTTGCCTTCAGGGCTGGCTTGTTCCTGCTGCAGGCTCCGGAGTCCTTCAGCCCTCTCCAAGGACTGGATTTTTTTACCACTGCCTCCAAGTGGCACCAAAGAGGTGCCAGAGAGCCCCCACCCCCACTCCATGGGCTGTAAGGGTATGTCTTTGCAAATTATTGCTTTATTACAAGTTTACACCAAGGTACAGAGGGGAGGTCAGGTGCCCTCTGTACCACTGCAGAGAAAAGGAATCAGGTTAACTCCTCTTGCACACTGAGCTAGGTCAAGCTGATCGGATGGGCGTGGGAAAATGGAGGGAAGCTGGAGTAAGAATCTTTGTGCAGAGCTCACTGTGGTGCTACACACACTAGAGAGTTGGCACTCACTAGATGCCAGGGGAAAAGAAGAGCTGGCAACAGTGTAAGAGGCCACTAAATATTCGTATGTCTACATTTGTGAGGAACAGATAGGGAACTGGCTACTTGCACACAGGTGCTGGCACAAAACACTAATGACAGATACAATCAGACATACTAGCTCAGCAGAAAATCCTGCAGCGGCCCCCTCCAGTGCATTTCTGCTGTTGCTTTCATCAGGAGATACAGAAATAGCAAGTGCCCTTTCTCAGGGACTTTGGCTGGAGTGCTGGCAGAGCAGAGGAGGGTGGAGGGTGTTATTTCCAGAATCAGTGATGTTTATGTCAGAAGGTAGAAGCTATTGTTGAAGATGTTGAGTTTAAAAGGCAGTATATTTATTTATAGCCTGGCCAAACACAAGGCTCAGAAATTATCTACAACACCCAGAAGGGATGCCCTCTGCAGAGGAACGCACCCCAATGCCATCTCTACATGCATCACACTGTGCCCAAGGAGCAATGGGAGAGCTGCCAGCCAATGTGGTAGAGATGAGACTTGGGCCT
Source organism: Dermatemys mawii (assembly GCA_007922305.1). Lineage (NCBI taxonomy): Eukaryota > Metazoa > Chordata > Testudines > Dermatemydidae > Dermatemys > Dermatemys mawii. Next base: position 77,181 of record ML677435.1, read on the forward strand.
CAAGTCTGGACTGCGGGTGGGAGACTGAACAGTTGCCTACACGGTCACACCAGGCGTCTGCCTTTTTGTAGTGCAAAACACTTTGTCCTTCTGATTCCAAGGGCACATATTAACCAAGGAATCCTGAGCATTCCCTGACTCACTACAGAGGCAAAGCACTGACCAACCAGTACATAGTAGCCAGTGCTGGTGCTTGGGGGCATGGCCACCCTTTGCTGTCATACACGGAGAGTGTTAACCACAGGATAGCAGAACAACTGTTAGTCTTTGGTGCCAGCAGGGCGTTCCATGCCGTAGGGACAGCTCTGTCACTCCCTCAAAGACGGCAACACCTTTTCATGTTCTCTGTATGTATATATATCTTCCTACTATATGTTCCATTCAATGCATCTGATGAAGTGGGCTGTAGCCTACAAAAGCTTATGCTGAAATAAATCTGTTAGTCTCTAAGGTGCCCAAAGTACTCCAGTCCTCCCTAGGAGCACCTCTTAATAACACTGGGAAGCCATGTGCATTTCAAGGGCTGCACATGGGAGCCTTACTTGTGAACACTACTCCATTAAGCGGGCAACAGAGCGAAGTGGGCAGCCTCTCGTGGTCAGGCCGAGAGGGGCCAGGTAGGTGGAGCAGTCATCTGGTTCTGCAGACCCCTTGTCCTCCCTTGGGGTTGTCTGGACCGTGTTGTCACAGTGTCATCTGCAACAGTTGACATTTCCCTGCTCACCCCCATTTCTAAATCACAAAAAAATAAGATAAACACCAGCTCTAGTACAGACACTTTTGCTATGATGGAAATTGACCATTTACACCTGCTGCATTTTCTGTCTCTTAGGCAGTTTCTGATCCATGAAAGAACTTCGCCTCTTCACTCCATTTCTGCTTAATGTCTATAATACCCTCTCCTGAGGGACCTTGCCAAAGTCTAAATCAGTTATGCTGATCAACTCTCCTTTATCTATTATTTATATTTCCCTTTACCTATCATGGTGGGAGGCCTCAGCTGCATCTGTGCCCATTTGTCCTGGTCACTACACAGCCACACAGTGCGAGACAGGCCCCGCCTCAAAGATCATCACTGATGTATTCAAAGAATGCGGGTAGAATATAAGATACTATTTTTCTTTGCAGAATCCTGGCAGGTTAGATCCTTTTGTATCATAATCTTCTAGGTTTATTATGCTACCCTTCAATCTAACAATTTATTTTATTATTTTATGAGTAACAAGAAGAGTTTCTACAGGTATGTTAACAAGAACAAGAAAGTCAAGGAAAGTGTGGGCCTCTTACTGAATGAGGGAGGTAATCTAGTGACAGAGGATGTGGAAAAAGCTAATGTACTCAATGCTTTTTTTGCCTCTGTCTTCATGAACAAGGTCAGCTCCCAGACTACTGCACTGGGCAGCACGGCATGGGGAAGAGGTGACCAGCCCTCTGTGGAGAAAGAAGTGGTTCAGGACTATTTAGAAAAGCTGGATGAGCACAAGTCCATGGGGCCTGATGCGCTGCATCCGAGGATGCTAAAGGAGTTGGCGGAGGTGATTGCAGAGCCATTGGCCATTATCTTTGAAAACTCCTGGCGATCGGGGGAGGTCCCAGATGGAAAAAGGTGACTGTAGTCCCCATCTTTAAAAAAGGGAAGAAGGAGGATCTGGGGAACTGCAGGCCGTTCAGCCTCACCTCAGTCCCTGGAAAAATCATGGAGCAGGTCCTCAAAGAATCAATTCTGAAGCACTTGGAGGAGAGGAAAGTGATCAGGAATAGTCAGCATGGATTCACCAATGGCAAATCGTGCCTGACTAACCTAATTGCCTTCTGTGATGCGATAACTGGCTGCGTGGATGAGGGGAAAGCAGTGCAGATGCAAAGCTTTTGATACGGTCTCCCACAGTATTCTTGCCAGCAAGTTAAAGTAGTATGGGCTGGGTGAATGGACTATAAGATGGCTAGAAAGCTGACTAGATCATTGGGCTCAATAGGTCGTGATCAATGACTCCATGTCTAGTTGGCAGCCAGTATCAAGCAGAGTGCCCAAAAGGGTCGGTACTGGGGCTGGTTTTGTTCAATATCTTAATTAATGATCTGGAGGATGGTGTGGACTGCACCCTCAGCAGGTTTGCAGATGATACTAACCTGGGAGGAGTGGTAGATACACTGGAGGGTAGGGACCGGATACAGTAGGACCTAGACAAATTAGAGGATTGGGCCAAAAGAAATCTGATGAGGTTCAGCAAGGACAAATGCAGAGTCCTGCCCTTAGCACAGAAGAATCTCATGCACTGCTACAGACTAGGGACTGAATGGCTAGGCAGCAGTTCTGCAGAAAAGGACCTAGGGGTTACAGTGGGTGAGAAGTTGAATATGAGTCAACAGTGTGACCTTGTTGCCAAGAAGGTTAACGGCATCTTGGGTTGTATAAGTAGGGGCATTTCCAGCAGATCGAGGGACGTGATCATTCCCTTCTATTCGGCATTGGTGAGGCTTCATCTGAAGTACTGTGTCCAGTTTTGGGCCCCACATTACAAGAAGGATGTGGAAAAATTGGAAAGAGTCCAGCAGAGGGTAAAAAAATGATTAGGGGGCTGGAGTACATGACTTACGAGAAGAGGCTGAGGGAACTGGGATTGTTTAATCTACCGAAGAGAAGAATCGGGGGTGGGGGGGATTTGATAGCTGCTTTCAACTACCTGAAAGGGGGTTCCAAAGAGGATGGCTCTAGACTGTTCTCAGTGGTACGAGATGACAGAACAAGGAGTAATGGTCTCAAGTTGCAGAGGGGGAGGTCTAGACTGGATATTAGGAAACACTATTTCCCTAGGAGGGTGGTGAAGCACTGGAATGGGTTCCCTAGGGAGGTGGTGGAATCTCCTTCCTTGGAGGTTTTTAAGGCCTGGCTTGACAAAGCCCTGGCTGGGATGATTTAGTTGGGTTGGTCCTGCTTTGAACAGGGGGTTAGACTAGAACCTCTTGAGGTCTCTTCTAATCCTGATAGTTTACAATTCCATGAATTTACTATGTCCAAACAGTAAATAACAGTGAGACACACAAACGGGTAAAACCCATAGTGCTTTGACCCATACTAGACTAGACTAGAACCTCCTGAGGTCCCTTCCAACCCTGATATTCTGTGGTTCTATGATTTTAATACAACTCAGCTGATGCATTCTTATGTTCCTTCAGAGCTCCTGTATGTAGCACATGCGTCAGGGGTGCACAGTTCCTGTAGAGGGAAGCAATCTTCTCAGAGAACAGAGAGGTGGGGCTGTAGTTACTTCCTGGAGGGACTATACATCTGTCCATCGTATCCTAACTGACATCACATGTTCTCAGGTAGCTCTACAATCTGAGCCATGAGGACCAAGACTGCAAACAGATATCACCCAAGAGTTCTAAAGGAACTCAAATATGACTTTCAAAACTACTAACTATAGTATGTAAATATTCGCTGAAATCACCCTCTGTACTATCCTCTGACTGGCGCATAGCTAATGTGACACCACTTTTTTTAAAAAGGCTCCAGGGGTGATCCTGGCAACTATAGGCCAGTAAGACTAACCTCAATACCAGGCAAACTGGTTGAAACTACAGTAAAAGAACAGAATTATCAGGCACATAGATGAACATGATATGTTAGGGAAGAATCAACACAGCTTTTGTAAAGGGAAACCATGCCTCACCAATCCCAATCTATTAGAATTCTTTGATGGGAGTCAGCAAGCATGTCGACCAGGATGATCCAGTGGATATAGTGCACTCGGGCTTTCAGAAAGCCTTTGACAAAGTCCTTCACCAAAGGCTTGTAAACAAAGTAAGGAGTCATGGGATAAGAGGGAAGGTCCTTTCATGGATCAGTAACTGTTAAAAGATAAAAAGAACAGGAGTATATGTGACACCTTAGAAACTAACAAAGATGCCACAAATACTCCTGTTCTTTTTACGGATACAGACTAACACGACTGTTACTCTGAAACCTGTTAAAAGGTAGGAAACAAGGGATAGGAATAAATGGTCAGTTTTCAGAAGGGAGAGAGGTAAATAGTGTTGTCCCTCAAGGATCTGTACTGGGACCAGTACTGTTCAACATGTTCATAAATGATTTTGAAAAAGGAGCAAACAGTGAGGTTTCAAAGTTTGCAGATTACACTAAATTACTCAAGATTGAAGTCAGCTTTAGACTTAGCTAAGGGAGCTCACAAAACTTGGTGACTGGGCAGCAGAATGGCAGATGAAATTCAATGTTGATAAATGCAAAGTAATGCACATTGGAAAACATAATCCAAACTATACATAGAAAATGATGGGGTCTGAATTAGCTGTTACCACTCAAGAAAGAGATCTTGGAGTGATCATGAAGACAAGTTCTCTAAATACACTTGTCCAATGTATAGCAGCAGTCTAAAAAGCTAACAGAATGTTAGGAGCCGTTAGGAAAGGGATAGATATTTTCAGTCCCATTATCATAATGCCACTAAATAAATCCATGATATACCACACCTTGAATACTGCATGTTGCCCCATCTCAAAAAAAAGATATTAGAATTGGGAAAAGTACAGAGAAGGGCAACAAAAAGGTATGGAACAGCTTCTGTAAGAGGAGAGATTAAAAGAACTGGTACTGTTCAGTTTAGAACAGGATGTCAAGGGGGAGATATGACAAAATCAGGAATGGTATGGAGAAAATGAATAGGGAAATGTCATTTACCCCTTTATTTACCCATAACGCACAAACTGGGGTCACCCAATGAAATTAATAGGTGGCAGGTTTAAAACAAACAAAAGGAAACATTTCTTCACACAATACACAGTCCACTTGTGGAACTCATAGCTAGGGAATGTTGTGAAGGCCAAAAGTATAACAAGGTTTAAAAACAATTAGATAAGTTTATGGAGGATAGGTCTATCGATGGCTATTAGACCAAGATGGTCAGGGATGCAATCTGAGTGTCCCTAAATCTCTGACTGCCGGAAGCTGGGACTGGACACCAGGGGGTGGATTGTTCAATAAATTGCCCTGTTCTGTTCATCCCCTCAGAAGTATCTGGCACTAGCCACTGTCAGAGACAGGATACTCAGGCCACTGATCTGACCTACTATGGCCATTCTTCGGTTTTTCTGCAATGTGCAGGCTCCCACTGAAGACTTGGCATGATGCCTGGCCCTTTTTACAATTGTTTTTTAATGTGTGTGTCTGCCTTCCTCAAAGTGTTTACAGCCCTTATTGATAGTTGTTCTCCATTCAGATCTGTCTGCGGCTGTGTCATCGAAGTTACCAGTATTTATGCTGCAAGAGGTGAGATTCTGTTAAGGGTATCTTTAAAGTGTTTTCACTGACCAAGCCTCCTGTGCTTTCTGAGTTTCAGCTCATCATAAAAAACATTTTTCAGGAGTCTGTTATTATCGCCTGTTGTGGTAACACAATCTGTCAATCAGAGCTTGGCTTAAATGAACAGATGATCATTGCTTAAGTGGTGGTTAGTTTTGCTCTTTCAAAGATGTTAATGTTAATGTTTTAGACTTTGTCTTGCTAGTGGACCTTTACAACAAATCAGAGACAGCACATGTGAAATTCTTCCAAGTCGCTTAACATGTCTGCCGTAAATTGCCTCTGCTTCACACCCATGTAAAAGGGTCTGACCACTACTGCATTGCATATCTTCCGTTTTGGTGACTGTGTGGTGTGTGGTGTAAGTACCCTATAGTGAAATCTTCTGAAGGCCTGACTTGTCTTTCATATTCTATGATATTTCTTGACTCAGGAAACTCTCACTTGAGATAGTACTGCCAAGCTATCAAGCTCTTTACATGCTCTTTGGTTCTGTACCATCAGCAGTGAGTTTGGCTCAGTGGTAATGGTTGATGGAGCTGGTTGGAAGAGGACTTCAATTTTTTTCCAGGCAGATGGTGAGATCAAACAGTTCAGTTGCTCTTAGAACCTGACAAGGACATGCTGTAGGTCACTTTCGCTATAACTAAGTAGGCCACAAACATCTGAAAAAGGACTTCACACATGAATTCCTCAAGAACTTTTTCTTTGCTGTAAGCCTTTGGAGACCGAAGAGATTTCCGTCAATCCTGTAACTTATGTAGGTCCCCCTTTTTGAAGTTGCCTGTTGTATAATTCAGACTGATGGCAAAGAAGAGACCAAACAGTGTTGGTGCCAGCACACAGCCTTGTTTCACCCCATTAGCTATTGGAAATGGTTTATACAAGGCCACTATCTGAGAGTACTGAGCAGTCATGTCTTCATGGAGTTGATGTATGACACTAACAGATCTGGTAGAACAGCCAAACTTTTCTAGAATTTTCCAGAGGCCATTTCTGCATAGTGTCAAATGCATTTTTTAGATAAATAAGATATCATACACTTCTATGTGTTGTTCAATACTAGGGTAACCAGATATCCCCATTTTATAGGGACTGTCCCAATTTTGGGGCCTTTTTCTTATATAGGCATCTATTACCCCCCAACCCCATCCCAGTTTTTTATATTTACTATCTAATCACGCTATTCAGTACACTTTTCCTGAACCTATCTCACAACAAAAATCATGCTTGTGGTGTTCTGATCTGACCTAAATTCACACTAGGCCTCTGGTAGAAACTTCACTGATATTCTTCGACAAGCCAGTTGATTGAAATATGGGCCAGGCTTTTGCCACCTGTAGCTGGTGGGGAGATGCTGTGACAGTTCTTAGGGCACCCAGGACTGAGTTCCCTTGTTACCCTCCCTGCCTCCAGCCAGAGGGAGTCTCGCCTGTGGTGGCGGAGGGTGGACTCCCTAACGCCACCTGCTCATCAGCCACTCCAGCCCTCTCCTCTGCGCTACATCAGCCCTGTCTTTGCCTGCCTGCCTCTTTCTTTCCATCTCCATTCTCCGCCATTCCCCTGCTGCTGCTCATTTTCATGCTACATCCAGCTTGCACATCTCTCTCCTGTCTCTGGAGTTGACAAACTGGTGGTGGTCTCAGGCAGGTTCCCTGAGTCTTTCGGGACCCTCGGGAAGTTTGGTTGTCCTTTGTGCTGCTTATCATATTCCATGAGGATGGCTTTTAACCCATTCATATCTTTTCTTGCAGATAGTAAGCAGTGTTCTGCACAAAACCCTTCTAGTCACTTTCTGGTAGGTTTAGCGTGTATTTCTCTGCTCATCCTGCCTTTTCTGTTGTTCTAGTCCCTTCCCTGAAATAAACAGAAAACAACAAACTTTTCTTTTCTTCTCACTCTTTAGTTTCTCAGTAACTGGTTTATAAGTGCTGGGAACATGGTTTTGGCTAGCTAGTAAAGACGGTACAGATCCTGCCAACTATGCCACTGGGACAGTTCTCAGTACCCAGGACTGAGAGTTCCCTGGTTATTCCTGCCTCCAACGAGAGCAAGTCTTGTCTGTGCCCGGCTGGCTGTCAGCTCCCTGATACCACCAGCCTGTCAGCCACTTCAGCACTCTCTTCTGGGCTAGGCCAGCCCTGCCTTCTGTTGGCAGGTTAAAAGGAACAGAGGATCCTTTTCCAAGGGATCTCTGTTGCACATGCCCAGAAGTTCCTAAAATCAGATTTGTTTCCTTTATTTGTGTTTGGTACAACTGTTATTACATCTCTGAAGTCCTGAGGAATTTCCTCCGTTTCCAAGAGATCCTTAATGATTTCATGTAGATAGGGGACAGTTTGCGTACCTGCAAGTGTAAAGATTTCAGCTGGTTTTGTGTCTAGGCCGGATGATTTACTTGACTTCATTTGTGTGATAGTTTTTGGCACTTCCTCAGCGGTAAGTGGCTGGGCAATTTCTTCATATATAGGTGCTGGGACAGTTCCTCTAGCATTTGTGTGTTGACAGGAGAGAGATGGTTGAATAGCTCAGCAAATAGCTGCATCCATCTTTCAGAGATTCCTCTAATTCTGATTAAGGGACAAGTGGAATACACCATTTTAGAATTGCACAAGTGACATTCCATAGAGCGCCTGAAGTTCAGGAATAGTGACTTGCTGTAGAATTAACAGACATGTTATTAAAATGGCTAAACTTCCTTGAGACTCATTTTAATCTGATTCCAACAAGACTGCAGATCATTGGCCAGTTCAACAATGTATGCTCAAGGGGGAAGATGCACCATATGGCATGTTCTCTGCATGAATTCCAGCCAGCACCACTTGCTCAAACTCTGGAAGCATTTGGGGACCTTTCTGTTGTGACTTGCAAATTGGAGCCATGTCCTCTTTGAGTGGGACAGCTTAGCAGGGGGACAGCGAGTCCATTATTGGAGGAGAACATCAATGCCTCTTCTAAAAGAGCTCGGTGTTAGCATCACTGAAAGAAGCTCTTGTTAGCGCTGCTCCAGAAAACATTTCCACACAGAGCCTTGCCAGTCACCGCCCACCCTCAATCTCTCTTCTTTAGGGAATAATAGGGTGGAGCCTGAGATCTCCATAAGCGGGTTTGAGGCCTGGAACAGCTTATCCCATTGGTCTGTGATTTCCTGTTGGCAATGAAGATCACATGTCCTGGCTGATTCCTTTAGCCTTTCTCAGCTGACTGGAACCATCAGTCATGAGCTCTTGCTGACATGCATGCAGGCCCTGGCAGGGATATAGAGATGTGCTCAAGGGCTCACATGCTGGTGTCGTAGGGTCCTGTTGCATTTCTCCTCCTGTACAGCATGTACTCAAGCCCCAGGGAAGACCCTGAGCTGGTATGAGCTGTGGTGCTGGAAGCATGCAGAAGGCACTTAGCTCTCCAGCTCCATAGCTTCAGACAAGGATTGTGCAGTTGATCTACCTGGCTGAGGGGATATTGGTGGGCTGGAAGCAATATCTGCACCCACCTTTCATTACTGAGGGCCTCAGCGTAGGAGGTTGTTGGGTCCCTAGCTACATCTGGATTTCAGATAGTACCAGTAGCCAAGGGGGTGCTTTCCATCTACTGTTGACAAGAATTAAGGTCTGTCTTTGTGTGACTAGGCCTAGATGGTTCCTTGTGCTGCATTTGGGACTACCCCTTAGACCTCTCAGAACCTTCAGTTGCTGTAGGGGACAGCTGGCAACATCCTTCGCATGGTTTCTCAAATGAAGCATCTTATGATGCAGGGGCCTTGTTGGCTTCCAGTTCACACTGCTGTGTGGATCTAGTAAATTCCTGTATGGTTTGGGTTCTGGATTCTTTAAAGACTGGTGGTGTGGGTGTCTTTTAGCCCAGAGACTGTCAGCTGCCAGTCTCCATCTTATAGTCCCCAGAGGCATTACGTGGAGGTGGGGTGAGCTGAGTGGAGATCCTTTGACAGTGGAACGTACTCCACATTCTTGGTTAAACAAAGCGAAAAATCCGTTGGCCTGTAGCGCATGTTTACAGGCCTCTTTCTTCATTTATCCATGGCTTTTAGAGAGTGGCTGGAGTAAGGAGGAGGGAGTGTAAGAGATGTAATATTCCTACTGGGTCAAGTTGATCTTATTCTGTACTTTTGTGTTGAGTTGTGCATGCACCCAGAGCACTGGAGAGAAGTAAAATAAAATGTCCAATGTGTGTCTATGTTTTAGAAAACAAAAGTAGGTCATGGAAAGCATAGTCTCCTCTTCTCAGGCTCTAGGACGGGAGACTAATGTCTATTCTAGCCTAGAAACGCAATCTTCAGGCCCTTTACAAACTGTGTGTGGAGTGCTCAGTGGAAAACTAAATCAGATCTAAACCCTGCCAGACAGCTCCCAGTTCTGTGCAGCTGCACCTCTGCTTTGGAATAAGCCTGATATTCTGCAAACATGCAGGTTACTCAGACATTCCAAATTAGCTAAATGCCTCTTCTACCAAGGGGATTTTAGTCCTGTCAGTAAGAGCCTCCTCACTGTAATTTGCTAAAATCCTGCTCCATTGTCGTAGCTTGAGTCATAACATTAAATTCCCTTCATTTAATTAATTTTGCTAGGCTAAGAAAAACCCTTGAGATGTGCATCTCATTTCCAAAGGGCCTCTGACAAGATGGTACCAAAGTATGTGAAACTAGACAGCCATAAAGTGTCTCCAAAAAGAAATGTAGCCAAGAGATTCCAGCTAAACAGAGCCAAAGATGTCAGGGCAGCCAAAAGAGGATTCAGGAACCAGCACAAGACACTCCTCAATGGAAGTGGACTTTTTAAAAATGGAGTGAATTTGAGATAGATTTCTGAAGTCTGGAAAGGGACAAACAAAGGTTATGACACCAGGAAACCAAGAGCAGCCTGTTTCTGAACTCTCCTGAAGGACCTGGATTCAGGCAGCAAAGCGTGTGTGTGTGTGTAACGCCAGGGGACCTGGGCGGGTCTCACTGCCAAGAAAGGGGAAATCAGGGATCAGCAGAGAGTTGGTCTAAACAACGGACAGGATCCGACATCCTGCACAAACGGCTCATGGCAAAGCGCAGGAGTAGAACGAGAAACAGGGGAACTGTCTAGAAAAGTGTGGGAGCACGAGTCAAAGGGTCTCTTAGTAGGAGCCTCATCCAGCTCCAGAATGGCTGAGTGGAGCATTCAGGGTGGTTTTAGGACCTCTCCTCATAATGGAACTGCATTGGATGTGAGGGGATTGAAAACAAGCTCTCTGGGCTCACAGGCCAGATTAACCCAGGGGCACTGCTCATCATAAGGACGCAGGGAGATTCCAAAGAGATGCCAGGGTTTCGAGGACTGGACAGCAGTGGGGAAATGCAGCTCAGTGGAGACCAGTGTAAAATCATGACCCAAGGAACAAGAACTCCCTCTAGGAAATATGAGCTAACTGGACCAACCACAGAGCACCCAGGTCTTGAGAAGTTCCCAAGATGATTGTGAGGAAGCAGCAAACCTGGCAGCCTGGTAAAAAGGCAAATGAAATACTAGGCATAAAGGCAGAATCCCAGACAAGAGGGGCCACTTTTAGTCCCTGTCTGTGAGCGCTAGGTACCATCTGACAGGAAGGAGATTACGGCCCTGCGGAGATCCTGGGTCTGAAGAAAGGATGAGTCAAATTTCTTCTGCTTGGAACAGTGGAGACTTGCCTCATTGGAGGCCTTTAGAGCCTGGAAAGAGGTCAAAATTCATTCAGAAACACTTGGGGCCAAGACCGAGCAGTGAAGAACGAGGGATAAACAGGTCAGGAAAAACCTATGGGAAAAGATGCTGGGGAAGGCAGCTGCAGTCCAGAGCATGGAGAAGTTCAGGAGGGGTCAAGATAAACCTACGGCTATGTGTAGTGGGGCGGCTGCCCCACTCCTGCAAAAAGTGGCTTAAACAGCCCAGGAAAGGATTGTGGCTGGGAGCAAGCAAGCTCCCAGGCTGATTGGGCAGAACAGCCACAGCTGTGGCTGAGTCAATGAGAGCCCAGCCGGCCCTGATAAAAGGGCCTAGAGTCTGGTGGAGAGACAGAGTCTCCTCTGTCTACAGAGGCAGACAGGCCTGGCTGCTGGGAGCTTGAGCAGGTACCTAGAGTGGTGCAGGGCTGGGGCAAGGCAAGAGGAGCTGGGGAAGCTCCAGCCTGGGAACCCCCAGGCTGCAGGGCCTAGGGGATGGCCCAACTAAGGGGTACTGGGGTTGCAGGGGGCAGCCCAGGGCTGTAGAGGCAGAAGCAGCAGGCCAACCCCCCTTGCTAATGATGAATGGCAAAGATACTACAGTCTGCCCAGAGAACGGGGGCAAGTGGTGACTGGCAGTTGCCTAGACTGAGGCAAGGTGGGGATAGTGGATGAGGGTTCCCTAGGGAGGGGGGACCCAGAGTGGGACTGTGGGGGGACTGCAGGAGTGCAGCACCCTAGGTAAGAGGGCACTGGGGTCCAAGGAGGGACATGGGGGCCAGTAGCAAGCAGGACTATGGACTGCAGAGGGCACTCGGGATGCTGGAAGAGCTAATTCCCAGACAGACCAGTGGGAGGTGCCACAGGGTGCGTTGCCGCTCTGCTACACTATGTCTTCACTACCTGCCGGATCGGCGGGGGGCGCTCGATCTATCACATCTTGTTTAGATGTGAGAAATCGATCCCCAAAGGTGCTCCCTGTTGACTCTGGAGCTCCAGCTTGCCAAGAGGAGTAAGTGGAGTCAATGTGGGAGCCCGCTGCTGCGGTGAGGGCACCAGGTAAGGCGATCTAAGATGCACCGACTTCAGCTACGTTATTCACATAGCTGAAGTTGCGTATCTTAGGTTGACCCTCCCCACCACTAGTGAGACCAGGCCAAAGAGGAGCAGACAAGTTGTTTTTAATATTGCAACCCCAGCACTTAGGGCTGGTCTTCACTAGCAGGGGGGGATTGGCTGGAGATGCGCAATTTCAGCTACGTTAATAACATAGCCGAAATCGGCATAACTACAGCCAACTTACTTGCCGTCCTCCCGGTGGCGGCGGGCAGCTGCGCACTCCCCCCTCGACTCCAGCTTGCGCCGTTTGGCGAGCTGGAGTTCTACAGTGAACGGCGGCACCGCTGGGGATCGATTTATTGTGTCTTGATGAGACATGATAAATCGATCGCCATAAGATCGATTCCCTCCCCACTGTAGTGAAGACAAGCCCTTAAAGACCATGAAATTTTTAAAAGATAACAGAAGTTGGGTTCCTTTATTTGCATTCTGGTTTCTGAGCCACATGGGTTCACAGCCATGAGGGCTAGAAATGCATTCCTTTATAAATGAAAGCCAAGATTCTCACATAACCACAGAACTCGAGCAGTGAAGGCTTTAAGAAAACATCAGACATTGTGAGGCTGGTGATAAAATCATGAGCTGGCAACAGAGAGAAGTGTTCTTGCCTTGGCAGGAAACATAAGCACATCCCAGGCCAGGAAGTCATCAAACCCAGTCTGACTAGGCTCCTTAATAGAAACAGCGTTGTAGTTGTGCAGTGTGTGCATGCGCCTTTGCAGTAGGAGAGGGGAGGTGCTGCTCTCTTTTCTAGAGCAGGGATGGGCAAACTTTTTGGCCCCATCTGGGTATGGAAATTGTATGGCAGGCCATGAATGCTCACAAATTGGGGTTGGTGTGTAGGAGGGGTGAGGGCTCTGGCTGGAGGTGTGGGCTCCGGGTTAGGGCCAGCAATGAGGAGTTCTGATTGTGGGAAGGGGCTCCGGGCTGGAGCAGAGGGGGTGAGGGTTCCAGTTGGGAGTGCAGGCTCTGAGGTTGGGCTGGAGATGATGGGTTTGGAGTGCAGGAGGGTGGTCTGGGCTGGGACTGAGGGGTTTGGATGGTGATCAGGCCTGGTGCAGGGGGTTGGGCACCAGGGTGGGGGTGGGGGGGGGTTGTGGCTCTAGAATACAGGCTCCGGGTGGTGCTTACTTCAAGTGGCTCCCAGAAGCAGCGGCATGTCCCCCCTCTGGCTCCTATGCAGCAGTGCGGCCAGGCGGCTCTGCTGGGTGCTGTCCCACCCACAGGCAGCTACAGGGGCAGCACTTGGGGCAGGGACAGTGTGCGGAGCAGAGGCCCCTCGCTGCCCCTATGCATAGGAGCCAGAAGGAGGACATGCTGCTGCTTCCATGAGGTACACAAAGTGGCCCTGGACCCTGATCCTCAGCATGTGGCCCGCCAGCCATAGTTTGCCCACCCCTGCTCTAGAGCCTGCTGTGTCTGCTTAGAGTACCTTATATCACTGCCTGACCTTTCTGAAGCATGTAGCTGAGTTGTCTCAATGGGCCAGTGTCTGCATCTGAGAAAGGTTCGGTTTGCAGTGGCAGCATGGCTGAGGTATGCTCCCAGAATGTCAGCATTAACTCTCTGAGGGCTCCTTGCCTCTCCATAGGGATCTCACAGGAACAAGGTTCTGTGTGGGTCAGACACTGGGCCTGGCAGTTGACCACAATGCTGCTGTAGATCATGGTAGTTCTTCTGCTGACAATGGTGTGGATCCAGTGGGAGGTGCAGTCCCACTGGTGTCAGTGAAGATACCCCAGATTTACACTGCTGGACCGGGGAGCAAAGTCCAACCCTAGAAGTGCTTGGAACTTGCACTGAATTATTGTCAAAGAAGCTTTATGCAACAAACTGGTGCATGGGAAGTGGAGCTCTAGAGATGTCAAACATTCAGGGCTTTAACAGACAAACTGGTGAGTGGAGCCATGTTGGACCTGGACAGGGCAGAGCTTGGAGACTAAACAGTATTCACCAGATGTCATTGTTGCCATTCGTTATTTCAGTTACAAAATTAAAGGGTTAAGCTATGTAGAGTCCTCCTGAGAGCTAAGGGTCTGATTCAAATCCCACAGAAATCATGGGAATGGGTTTGTAGCAAAGCTAGATGGAAACTGAGTTATAATTAGCCACATACACACACTCCCAGATGTCACAGCCCAGCCTTAATCCCCATCTCTCTCTTACACACATCCACAGATGTGCCCCAACCCAGCCTTTTGTGCCCATCACTTTTGTTTAGCTTCCTGGAACAGTCCTCATGTTTCAGAGTCTCAGTTTAGCCTAGATCCCCCAATTCATCTGGTGCTTCCAGTCCTGCCAGAGTAGATCGCCACTTTGCACACCAACATTTCATGTTGGTGATGTAGAGGGAATAAATCCAGCCATGTGCATAGAGTCCTCATCTTGTCTGCCTACCATACAGCCCCTTCCTCCTACCCACAGTGCTGCTTTGGCTTTGCATCTACCCCTTTCCCCACGAAGTACAGGAGGAATCCTGCTTTTGTCTTCCATCCAGCCTCTAGCTCATTCCTCCTTGTCTCCTCAGCACTGTCCTGCCTACAGCTAGCATACACCTAGATCCTATCCATCAACCCCACACATCCATACACATGTAATTACCATTCATCTCTCTATTCCTTACCCATCATCTTTCCATCCTCATACACCTACAGTACAGTCTTTGCCAGCCCCTGAGTCATTCATTTGGAGTCCAGCCCACCTGCCTTCCACTCAGACCATCTATCTAGTCATCTGCCCACAATCCCACTTGTGCCCACCACTTTCCAGTGGTCCCAAGTGCTGTTCATCCCCATAAGTTGACACTGATGAGAAAGGGAAGGGTGGTGATCCAGGGCAGTTACAAAGAGCAGAAATAGCAGGAGACTAGGAAGGTGTCCTCCAGGACAAACACCTACAAAGTGCCTCCCACAACCACTCTGAGGCCTGATCTACACTATACATTTACATTGCTATAATGACGTCATTCAAATGGTTGGGAAAAATTCACCCTCTGCCCTGAGTGAGAGCATTACACTCACCCAGCCACCAGTGCAAACAGGGCTATGTCGACAGGAGGGCTTCTTCCGCCACTGCAGTATTTTAAGTATAGACTTATCCTGAGGCACCACAACTGAGGGAGGCACCCTGGATATCCCATTGTACCTGGTTTATATTGGTGAATCACACAGCCCTTTCTCATGTGCCACCAATCCCTGGGGCTGGACACTCATGGTCTCTCTGGGCTTCACAAAGCTTGGTCTCTAAGTTACAGAGAATCCTTTGGGGTTTTGCCTGGGAATTCCCAGGAGAATCCTCCCCCATTTCCAGGAGGAAACACAGGGAAAGAAAAACCCAGTTTTTGGAGAATTGGCAGCAAGCTATTTTGGGAGGTGAGATGGATGGAGAAAGCAGCACAGTATTCCTGGGAGGGGTCTGGGTCAGATAGAGAGGTTGCAGCCTGCCCAGAAAGGAGGAGAGGGAAGTTTACAGACCAACAGTCACCCTGGGGAAGGAGAGGGGGATACAGGAGTCAGGGGAGTCATGTAGAAGTGATCATCCAACTGAGATGGAGTTGCCGTTGCCATGGAGACAGGACTTCAGAGGCATCTTGCTTGAAGAGAGCATGCCATTCCGGTGACCAAAACCCCACTGCTCGCACCCTTCTGGAATTGTGAAGGGCAGCCTGCCTTTGCTAGGGCATTGTCCTCTGTTCTTACTCACCCGTCAGGAGTGTGGGGAAGAAATAAGAGTTGAGAAGCTCTTGGGGGTATCTCTGGAGTGAGGAGGGATGGGTGTAGCGCGGGGAGAGAGTGTGAGTGACTCAGCACAGGGTGTCTCATCCCTATTCTCATGGCAGGTGCTCTCTGTTTCCTCTTCTCTGCAGCTCAAACACCTCTGAACAGAAAGGTCTCCATCTTCTGCAGGGATGCAGAGACTTTGGTGGATGGGGCAATTTGAATATAAATGAGATTTCACTGCTGAAACCAGAATTGGGAGAGTCAGAGTGTGGGGGTGGGGTGAAGGTGGGGGGGCGTCCTGCAATGAAGGATGATGACAGAAAGGAGACCCTTGTGAGCATCTCCTTGACCATGACAAGGGAAGCACAAATTCCTGATGCTCCTTGCAGGCTGCTAGCTCCTCATCCATGAACAGAGACACAATCTGCTTAGCACTGGGCATTCATATTCTTCCATGAGTGTCAACACAACTAAGTCTTGTGCCACAGGCCATAAAACCCACATGGGAAGATATACTCTTTCCTGCCTGAGCTCAGCCAGGGACACCTCCGTCACCTTCACCCTTCCTCTGTGCAGTGAGCTCTGTGCTCAGCCCATTCACCCACCACAACTGAGTTCCTCAGTGGCCTGGTCCTCAGGGCAAACACCTGCTATAATTCTCCTCCTGAGCAGGGTGGTGCCAAATCCACCCCATTATAGGGATTTGAAGGAGAGGTAAGAGAGCTAGTGACAGGCGAGGAACAGCCCTAGCTTGTAGGAGAGAGGTGGTATGGATTTGGGAAAGGTGAGTGATTTAGGGTAGAAGGGCATCTATAGTCTCCTCGCAGTTGTGTTTCCAGAAAGCTCTTGGCACTGCATTATTGTCTAACCTTTCTCCAAGTGGCTTCTCATATGGATCATCTGTGTCAGTCTGAAAACTTCTGATTTAAAAAGCAATACATTTAAAAGACATAGCATGACAATGGCAGAGCAGAAGCCACATCATTAACTAATACAGTAATATGATGATTTAGTTGGGGTTGGTCCTACTTTGAGCAGGGGATTGGACTAGATGAATCCTGAGGTTTCTTCCAACCCTGATATTCTATGATTCTAATAGTGGGAAACTTCAGCTACTTAAATATTAATGGCCAAATATCCCACCAAGACCCAGCTTAGAAAAACAGTTTCTCCACCAGCTGCTTCATGGAACAGCTAGTTCTGAAGTAGGTATGTAAATATTGTTTAAAAAGTTAACCATTTAAACAATACTAGTTTGGGGGCAGAGGGAGAAAGTCAGGGGATCACCCGTGCTGGGATTGCCCGCACTCTCTTCAGGCAGGGGAGACAGTCAGGGGATCACTCACTCTCCCCTCAGGCTGGAGAGACAGGCAGGGGATCACCCACACTCCCCTCAGACAGGGAGAGACAGTCAGGAGATCACCCGCACTCCCCTCAGGAAGGGGAGACAGTCGGGGGATCACCTGCATTCCCATCAGACAGAGACAGACAGTCAGGGGATCGCCCGCACTCCCCTGTGGCAGGGGAGACAATCAGGGGATCACTCGCACACCCCACAGGCAGCAGAGAGACAGTCAGGGGATTGCCTGCACTCCCTCAGACAGGGAGAAGAGAGTCAGGGGATCACCTGCACTCCCCACGGGGCTGGGGGGAAAGAGAGAGAGTTGGGATTGATTGCACTCCCCTCGGGCAAGTGAAGACAGTTAGGGGATCACTCACACTCCCCTCAGGCAGGAGGAGAGAGTCAGGGGATCACCCGCATTCCTCTCAGGTAGTGGAGACAGTCGGGATTGTCCACGCTCCCCTCAGGCAGGGGGAGAGAGTCAGGGGATCACCCACACTAACCTCAGGCAGGGGGAGAGAGTCAGGGGATCACCCACACTAACCTCAGGCAGGGGGAGAGAGTCAGGGGATTTCTCAGGCAGGAGGAGAGACAGTCAGGAGATCACCCACACTCCCCTCAGGCAGCAGGAGAAACAGTCAGAGGATCGTCCACGCTCCCTTCAGGCTGGGGAAACAGGGAATCACCCGCACTCCCCTCAGACAGAGGGAGAGACAATCAGGGGATCGCTCGCACTCCCGTCAGGCAGGGGAGACAGTCAGGGGATCACCCGCACTC
>ML677435.1:95999-115231 GCA_007922305.1 Dermatemys mawii
AGGATCACCCGCACTCCCCTCAGGCTGGGGAGACAGTTGGAGGATCTCCTGCACTCCCCTCAGGCTGGGGAGACAGTCAGGGGATCTCCTGCACTTCCGTCAGGCTGGGGAGACAGGAGATCTCCCGCACTCCCCTCAGGCTGGGGAGACAGTTGGGGGATCACCTGCACTCCGCTCAGGTTGGGGAGACATTCAGGGGATTGTCCATGCTTCCCTCAGGCAGATGGAAACAGTCAGGGGATTGCCTTTGCTCCCACAGGCAAAGTTGTTTTCCTGTCATTTCCCCCTCCAATTGGCTTAGTCATCTCTCCATCCCCTGAGGTTTGCTCAATCACAAGGCTGAACACACTTGGCAAGGTTAGCATGTGTGCTCTTCCCCAGCTCTCATCCACCCAGCAACAAGCCTGGCTGTCTTTTAAGTCAGATCCATTAGCCCTGGTTACATGAGCTTTTCTCAGCAACACCCTCAATGAAACCTCAGCAGCCAGCACACAACTTAATCACTCCCGGTAGGGTTTGTAAGTGACATTTTGCTGAGTGCTACTTGAGCAGGTTGGAAGAGCTTTTCACCAATAAGAAAGAGGGGGAGCTCGGGAAATGCCCAGAGAGGTCAGAAACATCATGGAATTGAAAGATATCACCTGGAAGAAGAGATGCGTTCAGTGGGGAAATGTCCATCAGACCCCGTTTGAAATAGACAAACACTGCTATGGCTTGAGAAGCCAATCATTCAGGCGAGTTTGTTGTGACCTGGGAAAGTGTACTGTTGTGGGTACTTCCCTAACCTCAAAAGGGAGGCTGTCTCTTATATGACAATTAAAACATAGTTTAATAACAGCCTGAGAATATAATTTGTTATTGCTAGATCAAAGGGAAAGCAGGTTATATCTGAGTAGGGAGACAGGGTCCATCCCACACCACAGAGCTGGGGCTGACACCCACCATGTGGCTGTCAAAGAACCAAGCGATGTGGAAACAATGCTCAGGTCTTGCACAAAGGGACCCTTCAGTCTCCAGCTCATGAGTTTAATGTTTAACAACTTTCTACCTCATACTGACTTTCAGCTAACCTGGTTCTTACTGTTTGGTGCAGGGTCTTCTTACTGGGAGACACCTCTCTGCTGCAGCTAAGATCTGCCAAGGCACCTAAGCTGGCTCTTCCTTGGTATCAAAGAGAGGGGATTGCTGGCAGGCAGCTCTGTCCTTAGGAATCTGCATTCAAGACAAAAGAAGAAGTTGATTGTTTTCTGGTGCAAATTTTTGACAGGCTTGTGCGCAAAAAATTTCTTCTGTGCAAATTTTTGTGTGCATGGTGTTTCGCTGTGTGCGCGAGGCTTAGGATCTGTGTGTGCACGCACATGCACACAGCTTAGAGGGAACAGTAGTGCCTGGCTATCTGTACTGTTTTATGTTGCGGGGGCTACACTATTGTGTATTGTCAGAAGCAGAAAGAATAAATAAATATTGGGGAAAGTACTGTCTGGCCCTTGAGGCAGGGTCGGCCAACGAAGCAGAGAGATCATAGCAGCCTGTGCGCTTGTCACAGTGCTGAAAGGTGAAATTAGGGCTAAAGAAGGGCCCTGGGTACCACTGGGGACACATGCATGGAAATACAAGATCCCCTGGCACCTGCACTCTAGTACATTGGTATATTCTGATTAGTATTTTGGAGAAAGAATCAGACCAAGAGAGGCAGTTCATTAGTCCTGAGGCTTCCTGGCTGGCTGGTGACACTTTGGCAAGAGCTACTGGGGAAAGAGCAAGTATTTTCATAGATTTGTAAAGTTTAAGGCCGGAAAGGACTATCTGATAATTTAGTTCAGGGGTAGGCAAACTACAGCCTGCGGGCCGGATCTGTCCCATGGGACCGTCCCGTCTGGCCCCCTGGCCAGGGAGGCTGCCCCCTCCCCTCCCCCAGAGCTGCACCATGTGGACAGCGCTCTGCATGCTCCCCCATGCCCTGGAGCCACACCGTGTGGGCAGTGCTGTGGGGCCAGGGCTGTGTGCTCACCCCCTTCCCCACAGCTGCGCTGAGCAGCTATGGTAAGGGGACCGGGGGCGAGTTGGATAGGGTTGGGGTTCTGGGGTGGTGGTTGTGGGGGGGTTCTGGAGAGGCAGCCATGGAGCAGGGTAGGTTGGATAGGGGGTGAGGTTCCTGGATGGTGGTTAGGGGGCGAGAGGGTGGATAGGGGACAGGGACCAGGGAAATTGGGTAGGGGGTGGGGTCCTGGGGCTGGTTAGAGGTCTCTGGAAGGGGCAGTCGGGACAAGTTCGGGGGGGTTGGATGGGTCGGGGATCCTGAGGAGGCAGTCAGGGGGCAGGAAGTGGGAGGGGGCTGGATTGGGGGCAGGGCCTTTCCCACCCAGCCCTCCATATAATTTTGCAAACCCGATGTGGCCCTCGCGCCAAAAAGTTTGCCCACCCTGATCTAGTCTGATCCCCAGTATATCACAGGCCATTTAATTCCACCCATTTACCCCCGTATTAAGACCAGTAATATGTGTTTGGCTAAAGCATTTTCCAGAAAAGCATCCAGTCTTAACTGGAAGACATCAAGGGATGGAGAATCCACTACTCCCTTTGGTAGCTTGTCCCAAAGTTCACTGTTAAAGTTTTGCCTTACTTACAGTCTTACTTTCTGTCTGGCTTTAGCTTCCAGTCATTGGTTCTTGTTCTGCCTTTCTCTGCTAGATTAAAGAGCCTCTATATTTTTTCCTTAGGAAGGTAATGATATACTGTAATCAACTCACCTCTCAGTCTTCTTTTTGATAAACAGATCAAGCATGGGCAGTGGGTATAATAAGCTAAGCTGCTGCTGCAGGACACTGGGCTGGGGCTGCTGGGGCCAGGGCTTGGGTGGGTCCATTGGCCTGCTGGGGCTGGCCTGGGGGTCCTCTGGTGGCGCAGGTGGGGTGGCTCGAGGTTCCAGATGGCCTGGGGCTTTTCCAGAGGTGGGAAAGGAGAGTGGGAGATTCAGACCATGAGGGGCGGGCCTCATACAAAATGGGTGAGGCTGTGGGGCACCCTCCACCCATGAGATCAAGCTCTTTCACTCTCAATGCAAAGCATTTTCTTGAGTCTTCCAATCACTTTTGTGCTGTTCGCTGCACCTCCTCAGTTTTTCAACAGAACTTTAAAAATGTGGATACCAGAACTGGATGCAATGTTGCAGTATCGGTCTCATGTTTAATCATAGTTTTAATCTAATTGTTAAACAAAAATAGAATACCATTTATTTAAATATTTTTGGATGTTTTCTTCATTTTCAAATATACTGATTTCAATTACAACACAGAATAGAATGTGTACAGTAGCTCAGTTTATATGTATTTTTATTACAAATATTTACAGTGTAAAAAACCAAAAGAAATAGTATTTTTCAATTCACCAAGTACAAGTACTACAGTGCAATCTTTTCATCATGAAAGTTGAACTTACAAATGTAGAATTATGTACCAAAAAATCTGCATTCAAAAATAAAACAATGTAAAACTTTAAAGCCTAGAAGTCCACTCAATCCTGTTTCTTGTTCAGCCAATCATTCAAACAAACAAGTTTGTTTACATTTGCAGGAGATAATGCTGCCTGTTTTTTTGTTTACAATGTCACCCCAAGGTGAGAATAGGTGTTTGCATGGCACTGTTGTAGCCAGCATTGCAAGATATTTTCCAGATATGCTAAAGATTCCTATGTCCTTTCACGTGTCAACCCCATTCCAGAGGACCTGCATCCATGCTGATGACGGGTTCTGCTTGATAACGATCCAAAGCAGCGTGGACTGATGCATGTTCATTTTCATCATCTGAGTCAGATGCCACCAGCAGAAGGCTGATTTTCTTTTTGGTGGTTCAGATTCTGTAGTTTCCACATCAGAGTGTTGCTCTTTTAAGACTTCCGAAAGCATGTTCCACACCTCATCCCTCTCAGATTTTGGAAGGCACTTCAGATTCTTAAACCTTGGGTCAAGTGCTGTAGCTATCTTTAGGAATCTCACATTGGTACCTTCTTTGCATTTTGTCAAATCTGCAGCAAAAGTGTTCTTAAAATGAACAACGTGCTGATTTCAGAGTAGTAGCCGTGTTAGTCTGTATCTGCAAAAAGAATGAGGCGTACTTGTGGCACCTTAGAGATTAACCAATTTGTTTGGGCATAAGCTTTCATGGGCTAGAACCCACTTTATCAGATGCACAGAGTGGAACATGTGCCGAATCGTCATTCAAGACTACTATAACATGAAATATATTGCAGAATGCAGGTAAAATATAGCTGGAAACATACAATTCTCCCTCAAGGAGTTCAGTCAAAAATTTAATTAATACATTTGTTTTTATGAGCATTATCAGCAAAGAAGCACGTTCTCTGGAATGCTGGCTGAACTATGAAGGGGCATGCCAATGTTTAGCATATCTGGCATGTAAATACCTTGTAGTGCTGACTACAAAAGTCCCATACAAACTCCTGTTCTCCCTTTCTAGTGACATTGTAAAGAAGTGGCAACATTAACATAACAAGGTTAGTTCAATCAGTCAGTCAACCTTATGCCCAATCAATTGAACTAATCTCGTTATCTCTAACCTGGCTCTTGCCTACTTATTTATACCTGCCTCTGCACACTTCCACTGCATGCATCCGATGAAGTGGGTACTAGCTCACAAAAGCTTATGCTTCAATACTTTTGCTAGTCTTTAAGGTGCCCCAGGACTCTGTCACTTTCACAATAAAGAGATTGCATTACAGGACTTGTATGAGGTGAATTGAAAAAATATTTTTTATAATTTTTATAGTACAAATATTTGTAATATAAAGAATAATATAAAGTGAGCAGTATATACTATGAGTTCTGTGTTGTAATTGAAATCAATATATTTGAAAATATAGAAAAACAACATCAAATATAATAAATTTAAATTGGTCTACTATTGTTTAACTGTGCAATTAAAACTGTGATTAAATCGTGATTAATATTTTAATTGTGATTTTTTTAAATTAATCATGTGAGTTAACTGCAATTAGTCAACAGCTTGAGTATTTACCACTTTCTCCATCTTTTTGTCATCCACAAATTTTATCAGCAGTGATTTTATATTTACTTCCAAACCAATGATGATAATGTTGACTGGTATGAGGCCTTGCACTGAACCCTGAGGAAACCCTCCTAAACACCTCCATTTCATGATGAGACCTCATTAACAGCTACTTCTAAATCTCTGTCAGTCAGTTCTTAATCCATTTAACATGTGCTTTATTGATATTGTATAGTGCTATTTTTGGTGTTAATTTTTTTCTTTTAATGAAGAAAAGACAATGAAACATGTAAAAATATAAATGACCGACAGCGTGTATATTTTCCCAAATACTATATACTTCATGTAGAATTATGTAATTATGCAACTGTACAACTTTCAAAGCTGCAAGACCAGACAATATAAAACCAGATAAAACATAGACCTAACATGTTAGGTTAGGAGGTAACAAATAAATAGGTAATCGGTATTAAGGTAATAAAATGGGATACATGCATGAATAGGGAGAAGAGGGAAAAAGAGGGGATGTTAGGTGGAATGAAGGTCTCGCATTGTTTGAGCTACCGCAACACTTTTTATCCAAATGTGTCTAGAAACAGGGCTGAAATTTCTTAAAGTTCATACAATTGATCTCTACAGCAATAGGCAATTGTTTCTTTGGCTGCTAAGTCAGACAGGTCTGAATACCGCTGTTCTAGTCTGAGTACAAGCCTGCTCGTCCAGTTTTATAAAATCATGTGCTTGATGCAACTTTTACAAACGGTGTCAGTGTTAAACCCGAGTTAACAGGTAAATAACCAGGGATATAATTTTCAGCTGAGGTTTGGCTGCTCTTCTGACGTTTATATCCACGTCTTTCCATAGTTGCCTGATTGCTGGACAGTCCCATAGTATATTCCTCAGGGTTCCTTTTTCTTTATTACAGCACCAGCAAACATCAGAAGATAAGACTTTATCTCATGAAACCTCTATGAATGTTGAATACCTTCTGAATAGAATCTTCTGTTGTTTCAAGTGTAGCCTGAGAAGCATTTGTAACATTCCACAATATGCGCTGCCACTGGGATTCTTCTAAGGGCTGTGATAAATCCCCTTTCGTAGCTTTCACAGAGAACTTGAGACTAATGTAGTACCTATTCATCAACAAAGGCACTGGTGAGATCTCACCTGGAATACTATGTTCAGTTCTGGTTTCCCATGTTTAAGACAGGTGAATTAAAACAAACAGGTGCAGAAAAGAGCTATTAAGATGATCCAAGGAATAGAAACTCTACCTCATGAGAGGAGATTCAAAGAGCTTGCCTTCTTTTGCCTAACCAAAAAAGGCTGAAGGGAGACATAATTTCTCTCTATAAATACATTAGAGGAATAAATGCTAGGGATATAGGGGAGTTATTTAAGTTAAGCACCAATGTGGACACAAGACAAATGGATAGAAACTGGCCATCAACAAGTTTAGACTTGAAATTAGACAAAAGTTTCTAACCATCAGAGGAGTGATGGACAGCCTTCCAATGGGAGGGTGGGGGAAAGAAAACCTAACTGGCTTCAAAACTGAGCTTGATAAGTTTATGGAGGGGATAGTGTGATGGGATTGCCTACAACAGCATGTAGCCAATCTGCGACTGCTAGCAGCAAATATCTCTAATGGCCAGCAATGGGACACTAGATGGGGAGGGTTTTGAGTGACTACAGAGAATGATTTCCCCTAGGTGTTTTTCTGCTGGGTCTTGCCCGCTGTCAGGAGTCACTCTGAATGAAGGTCTGCCAGGACTCTGAGGCAGCATCTCCCCTCAGGGCACACTTACACCAAGGCAAGAAGCCTCCTTGGCTGCAGCATGTCCTGGGTCCTACATGGGAGCATCCAGCACCCCTGTTTGCACATGAGCGTCCTGCTTTGAGTCCACCTGGATAGGACATCTGGGGAAGCCTTGCATGCCCCCAAAGGGCCCTGCACCCCAACTTTGTAGTCAGAAGTGACTCTCAGCCAATGTTGTACAACAGAAAGGTTTATTAGTCATCAGGAATACAGCATGGAACAAATCTTGTTAGCACAGAAATCAGGAACATTCAGTAAAGTTCATCTTGTGAAGAGGGGAATAACCCAGAGCCCACGGCCCTGGCCCTTCTCATAGTCCCAAACCAGGAGACTGACTAGCCTCCAGGTGCCCAGCCTATGACACACCCATTGCCCCTCCTCCATCCTTTGTCTTGTTTCCCGCCACCTCTCTCCTGGTTCTAACTCACTGCAGCTGGCCCCTCCTGGTAGGGGGGCCCCAGTCGTCAGTTGCCAGGTTATGGAGTGTTTTGGCCATTGTCTACATGCAAACAGGTAGAGGCAGCCCCACCTGCCCACTGGGGTCTCAGCAAAAATCACACACCTTTGTCCCGTAACCTAGGCATTGGGGTAACACACAGGGAAATTGAGGGATGCACAGTATTCATGCAAATCATTACGACTCTCAGAAAACATTAAGAAAAAACCTCCCACTTTGTCACACCCTCATATTCAGGGTCCAACTGATCCCCATATTTGGGGTCAGGAAGGAATTTTCCCCGGGTCAAAGTGGCAGAGACCCTGTTGATTTTTCATCTTCCTCTGTAGCATTGGGCACAGGTCACTTGCAGGTTTAAAATATTCTAAATGGTGGATTCTCTGTAACTTGAAATCTTTAAATCATGATTTGAGGACTTCAGTAACTCAGTCTATGGTTATAGCTGTAGCACAGGAATGGGTGCACGAGGTTCTGTGGCTTGCAATGCACAGGCGATCAGATTAGATGATTATTATGGTTCCTTCTGATTGTAAAGTCTATAAGTCTAGAGTCTGTACGTAGTAGCCACATGGTCCTGGGAAGCTTATGGAGTATTTCCAAGGTTTCAAATAGTTCTGGAGCCTCTGGTAGTCCCAGAGCATCCAGACCACACTGATACATTAGCAAGTGTTTTAGCTGTAAGTACTGCCACTCCACTAAGGGTGACAGGTCATATCATTGCTTTTCTGTTAGAAAAGGGACAAAGCCCTCATCCTGTACCAATTGGAGGATCCATAAAATGCCTCTGTTCATACAGTTCTTCCAGGTTGTATGTTCACTCCCAATTTGCAAGTCTGGGTTGCCTCAAATAGATGCTTTTGCATGACAGCAAGGATGAAATTGGGGCCTCTTCACTAGGATAACTCAGACCTTTCATACAGCCACCACCGTAGGCATCCTGTTTTTGTCCGGGGAAGACAAATAAGAATAGAGAAGACCTGCAGAGGGACTTCCATGCATCCATACACATTCAATTTCCACCCATAAGGTTATCAGGATGTTAGTGTGCTGGAAGCAGTTTGATATCCGTGACATGATACTAGCTTGATAGTAATTTTGTAAGTCTGGGATGCCAATGCTCCCTTGCCCATAGAGAGTTAGAGGTTTTTAAATTATAGCCTTAGTCGTTGACCAGGGACCCATAGGAAGGCTCTTATAATGCTATTAATTTTTCTAAAATAAAACCGAGGGATCTATACAGATAGGCTACTTGGAATAGAACAGAGCCAAGGCAGAATATTCATTTTTATTATGTTAATGTTCTTCCTCACAGGCTCATGGAGAGAGGATTTGTATCACTAACTGTATAAGAAAATACAGGATCAAAATTTATTTTCATTAGTTTGTTAACATTTTTGGATCTTTTATAGCCAGGTACTTAATTGCATCAGTTTTCCTATGACAATTCCATTAAGAGAAAGCCCTACTACATGATAACTGGGAGATTTTATAGTGCTAATTTTTTAATCAGAATGTTGTGTGGTACCAAATCAAGTGCCTTACAAAAATTCGAGAGTATTACATCTACATAGGTACCTTTATCAACAAAACTTTAAATTTCAAAGAATTAAATTGGGTTTGTTTAAAAGATTTGTTTTCCATAAAACCATTTTGGATGGCAATAATTATATTCCTATCCTTTAATTGTTCATAAATTGAATCCCATCTCAGTTTTTCCATTATTTTGCCCAGGACTGATGTCAGGTTAACTGATCTGTAGTTAATTGGACCATCTCACTTGCCTGTTTTGAATATTGGCACATCATTAGGGCTCTTTCACTGTTCTGGAATTTCCCTGTTATTCCAAGATTTATTCAAAATTAACATCAGCAGGCCAGAAATCTCCACAGTGACTCAATTCCTTTAGCACTTTTTGATCAAGTTAACTTGTTCTGTTGACATTTTTTTTGTTTCCTTAGTAGATATTAACACCTTCCTTAGTTAAGAATGGACTGGAATGTACTTCATGATCCTCATCTGATACAAGAACATCATCCTGCTTCTTTCCAAATATAGAACAGAAATATTTATTAAATACTTTTGCTTTTTCTACATCAACAGTATTACCATCTTCTTACAGTAATGGGTCTATACCATTGCTAGGATGTCTTTTGTTCCTAATATACTTAGAAAACTCCATCTCATTCTTCTTAGTTCTCCAGCAATGGATTTTTTCCTCTGGTGTATTTAGCTTCCCTTATCAATTTTCTACACTTCATAACTTCTAATTTATCTAGATAGCTATGTATTTTCATGTTTTTCCTTTTACTATATGTGATTTTATTGCTAGTCATTGCCTTCACTTCACCACAGAACCAAGATTGGCTAACAGCCCAAGTCTCAATTTCTTGATTTCAGAATCATGGCATTTTGGCCATCTAATAAACTCTTCCTAACTCCCAATTTTCATTCAGATTTTTCTGTCTAAATGTTTCCTCCAAATTAATTTCATTCAAATTTTCTCAACTTTATCACTCTTCTGAAGAACCAAATATATTACTAGTTAGAATTGTTCTCTGATTGCCTACATTGAATGAAAACAGATCATGATCACTGGTCCCTAGGCAACTATCAACTTCTCATACACTGATTAATTCATCTTTATCAGTCAAATGAGTTCCAAAATTGAATGACCTTGCAGTGGATGTAATATCTTTTGCATTAGAAAATTATAGGTTTGAAAAGCTCTAATAGGGCGTGGGGTATTTGTCCTAGCATAATCAAGTTTCTGATAACGGCACTCCCATACAGAGAGAGTGCTTGCAGGATGCCTGTGGGAGACTATCTGGATATATCAGGTTGATTGGTTGTTATTTAACTGAAGACGGTGCTGTGAGAGATGCCAGACTGACAGGAGTGACTGGAGTCCTCCCCTCCCTCCCCTTACCCATAGAGTAGCTGCAGCACTGACAGTGACACTGCAAACTCCTCAACTAGGTATTTCAGGCCTGGTCTGGAGGCAGAGGAGGCTACGGCTGGCTCTGTGGATCCAGGCTGTGGGGTGGTGTGAAAAGGGGAGAGGATCAAAGGATCTACAGCTGAGTGCTCAGATTCTGCCACAAGAACTGGATGGGTAGGGCAGGAAGCCAGGAGCCACAGGAGACATTTGCTTGGTTGTGGAGGAGCTTTCAGGGCACGGGGTCTATTTTGTTTTAATACACCCTTGTCTACAGGGTCATTGCCTGGTCATGCGTAGCTCTGACAGCCTCACAGAGAGGCCCTGAAGTTGATGGGGCCACTCTGGGTATGTTTATACTGCAGTTAAAAACCTAAGCCTGACCTGTGTTCTTGACATGGCCATGTTGACTGTGTGACGGGTTGGGATCACAAAAACCCCTTAGAAGCTGCCACCCAATATGCCAAGGCTACTCCTGCCTGTGTTTTCCTGCCCAAATAGCTTAGGACCTCAGTTCCCTACCTGGTTTGAGTCTGACTCGCTAGCCTGCTCAACACCAGATCCAGGTCTGAGCCACATCCCACAACAGCTATGGGCTGGCCTGGAAACAGGCTAGGAAGTATTCTTGCCCTTAGCACTCAGATGCTCAACTCCCAATGGGGTCAAACCCTGAATAAATCCGTTTTGCCCTGTGTAAAGCTTATACAGGGCAAACTCAGATTGTTCGCCCTCTATAATAATGATAGAGAGATATACACAACTGTTTGACCCCCCAGGTACTAACACATACCCCAGGTTACTTAATAAGTAAAAAGTGATTTTAATAAAGACAGGCAGTAGGATTTAAGTGGTTCCAAGTAGTAACAGACAGAACAAGGTGAATTAACAAATAAAATAAAATAGAACACGCAGATCTAACACTAATACAGTAAAAAGCCTCCTCCTCAGATGTGTCAGTGAATTTCTCCTTTCAGACTAATCTCCCTGTTAGTCTGGGTCCAGCTATCACTCACACACACCCTGCAGTCACTATCCACTGTTCCAGTTTCCTTGCGGTATCCTTGCGGGGTGGAGAGCCTGTTCCTTCAGCCAGCTGAAGACAAAATGGAGGAGTCTCTCCAGAGTTTATATAGGCATCCTCTTGTGGGTGGAGACCCCCTCCTCCTTTCTATGCAGAGTCCAGTTGTAAAATGGAGTTTCTGAGCCACACGTCTGAGCCAGACTCCATTCATTATCAGCCAGGCCACATTCCTGGGGAAGCTCCGGTGTGGACGAGCGTCTACAAAGTTCATTGTTAGCTTGATTGGTTCTTGACTGGGCATTTACTGAGGATAATCTTTCCTCAGAGAGCTGCTCAGCTGCTTTCCAAAGTCTACTTACAACTGACCAAGTACATAGCCAATATTCATAACTTTGAATAAAAAACTGACACATACATACAAATAGGATGAACAGATCCTGCGGATCATTACCTTTACATAGATATGTTACATGTCATGTGTAGCAAAAGCATATTCCAGTTGTAGCATACACACATTTATAGGCACCTGTTATACAGATAAAACTACACAGGATCTTTTCAGGGGACAAGACAAGAATGTCACGTTTATTATAACACAATTTGATTTATAACCAATAGCTAATATCCAATACCTATGTATACACACACACACACACACTAGATGTTCTGCAGCCGCTGTATAGTTACCCGTCCTGAACGTAGCTTGAGTCCATGGCTTGGGTTCGCAGCTTGGGATCGTAGCTTGTGGCGGCTAACTGGCCAAGAGAGCCGGGCACAAGGAGGGGTTGGGTCTCTGTCCGGCGCGCACCGATACCCCTTGATGTTGGCAGCAGAACGTTACCCAAAGTCTCCCATCTCACCCATCCTTTTTATAGGCTTTTAGTTTGAATCCAACATCTCTAGGTCTTGCTGTGTCATGCTGCCTCTGGGATCTGTATTGATCACCCGTCAATTGCAGACGTGACTTTCAGCCTCGGACCTGGCTTTGATGTTCCTTCAATTGGACCTTTGTTCTTTTCTCTTTAGGGTGGACTCCTCTTATTTTGTTAGGGCTGTTGTCTGCATCTTCAGCTGTTGGTGTTCACAGTTTTTCATCAGGACGGGCTGGAGGTTGATTCCATCATCCATGCATACCTCATTCACACATCTAAACTAATCAGATTACATCAGGGTTTTGCAGAACAACTTTTACAGCAGGGTTTACAAAATGGAGTGAACATTTTAAAATGGAGTTTAAGACAAGTTAAAATGGAGTTTGGGTTACAATATGGACAAGTGTAAGAAATGGCAGACAGTGGACAATAGTTAATATATAATGGCAACCAGTGAGCAGAAGTTACACTGTTGAAACAGTGCAAGTTTAAATACTTTAAGTAGCAATTGGATTGAAAGTGAAAGTTACAAGGGCAGCCGCCTGAACAGCTGTGGTTCTTAACAAACATCTTAATTGTCAATTAGTCAGTTATTGGGGTACTCGGTTTTGTGAAAGAATGAAGTTTCATTCATAAAACTTTACTTATGAAGTTTAACATGAACAATTTACAAACAATTCTATTTATCAGTTCTACACCCCACCCCCCATAAAGCCTTATGGGGTACACCATCACAGGCTGGCATTAGTTATATTACCTTCCTTTAATTCTTTATTAATTGAGTCCCATATCAGCCTCTCCATTATCCTGCCAGAGATTGATTTCAGGCTGATAGAAATAATCAATTACTCTGCTCATCCTTTCTGCCCTTTTTAAATATTGGTACTACATTAGCTTTCTTCTGGGGCTTACCCAGTGTTCCAAGACTAACTGAAAATCAACATTAACAATCCAGCCAGCTCTTTTACAACCTCGAATGCAAGTTATCTGGACTTGCTGATTTTGCAATGAACTGACTAAGAATGATAAAGAGATATTGGCTAGCACTTCAGTGACCACGGTCCATCTTCTGCATTGAATGAGGCAGAGGTCCTGTGATCGTGTAATTAAAGACTGTATCATAAAGCATATGCACAAGGGTCCAAATTAAGATTGGACAGAAAACTTGACATCTGGCATTTCCTAACTTTTGAGTGCTTGACTTTGCAATCTCAGTTGCATTCTTTTAATATCATTTTAAAGTGTAATTTCCTAGGTTTTTAGGAAAGCACATTAAAAATATACACCCAGAAATCACATCACGTAGAACCCTATTGACTCCCACAGGGGTCATGAGCAGAGTTGGAACTTTAGATCCATAGCACAACCCCTACCGCTTGGGCTAATGGAGTAAGAAGTTGCAGCTGCAGGCTGATACCAGCCATGTGGCTCACCCACTAGAAGGGGATGAGACACTTGCTACCAGCCAGTTTCACAGCTGTTTGCTCATGGTTGAAGAGTGTTGAGATTCATAGATTTTAAGGCCAGAGGCATCCTTGTGAACATCTAATCTGATCTTCTGCATAATACTGGCCAGAGGACTACCTTGAATAGATTCCTGCTTCAAGCCCCATAGCTGGGCTTGAACTACAGTGTATGTTTTAGGGGGGAAAATCCCATTTTGCTTTGAAAATTGCCAGTGCTGTAGAATCCACCACTTCCCATGGTGAGTTGTCCAGTGGTTAATTGCTCTCATTGTTTAGAAAACAAAAGTGATTTAAAGTGTGAGGGTATCTAGCTTCAACTTCCAGCTGTTGGATCTCACTATATTATTGTCTGCTAGACTGAAGAGCCGGCTATTATCAAATTTCTGTTCACTCTCTTCCCCACCCCACTCTGGTCCCTGTACCCCTCTTTCCCTGTCCAGCACTCTGCCTCGTGCTGGGCTGCATGATCTTTCCAGATGGCTGGGATGCAGAGACCGTCAGGGACATGTGCGGGGAGAAGACAGGGAAGTACTCCTTGGGCGATTGTTCTGTACGCTGGGCCTACATCCTGGCCATCATCGGCATCCTCAACGCCCTCATCCTTTCCTTCCTGGCCTTTGTCCTTGGCAACCGGCAGAATGACCTGCTTCATGAGGAGCTCAAGACAGAGAATAAAGGTAAGAGCTACTCCTGCCCCTAGCTGCAGCCCCGTCCCTCCTATGCCTCCACAATAGGACATAGCAAAGGTTTCTCTCTTGGCTGAGCCCTTTCCAGCCCCTCTCCCTGCCTAAATGAATCCAGATAGTGGTAGGACTTGAGAACTCCAGCGCCACCCTCTCCAGACAGCCCTGTATCTATGTTCCTCATCTCATCTAGTCAGCATCTTTCACAGCCATGGTGCCATCAAAAGTGCTGCAGCCTGAAAAAATACCCGATAAGCCCAAGTCTCTGGCCAGATACATGGGTGCCAGTCCCCATCCTGTTGGAGGTGCAAGGAGCTGCCAAGGTCTGTGCAGAGCCATGTGCAAGCAGAACCTTCTCACAGTGCACACGTTTCTGTTCTCTCTCTGTCTGGTTTTCCGGGAGTCTGGTCAAGACCTGCCCACATTTAACATTATAAATAGGGTCAGCTGGGAAGGGGGGCATGAAGGACACTGAACCGCCCTGTGGGGCACAGGAAAACTGGATAAATATTTTACAGGCCCTAGGTTTCCCAAACACAGAACCTGCTCCAGGGGACAGGCTTCCAAATGGTTCTACTAAGGTCAGGGCAAGGGGGACAGTATCCTATTCCCAATTAACCCTAACAGAATTTTCCCCAGCCAGTCCTATCTGCTGGGAGCAGCTGCCAGGCAGGTTCCAGCTCTCGGCAGTTAGCTGGTTTGTGAATAGGCCGGTTCTGTGACAAGGGTGTCAGTCACTGTTCAGAGCAGGGAAAGGGGATCATTCATCTGTGCATTGGGTGGGGAATCCCTGCATGACAGACTTTTGTCCAGTGCCTCTGCCCCCTCCTTTGCTGCATCCCTCAGACACCCAGAGGCAGGAGGGGTGGGGGGTAGTGACTTCCTACCACAGACAGGGCACAGTTAGCATTACTCCCAAACCTGCTTTCCTCTGAGTCACTGTGGCAGGATAGTCAGCGGAGCATAACGTGTGCCCAGGGGAATGTCCCTTGTGCTACAGGACTGCAAAGTTCTCTGCTAGTCCATGACAGGATTAGAGTCTAATGTTTCCAAGAGACTGCTGCAGTGGGATTGATTTAGGGTATGGTGCTCCAGCCAACCAGATACCAATAAAACTTGATTTGTGATTGGCCGAATATTTGAATATTGGCTGAAGAATGGCCACCAGCCATTGATTAGATTGGTGTGTGGCTCAGTCCCCTAGCCAATCAGCTTAGCCAGTGCAGTTTCAATTTGGAACACTGCAATGGCCAGGTGGGAGCAGTCCACACGGGTCCACGGAGCCCAGTCTCCTATTGCTGAGAGCAGCCAGGTCCAGTTGCTTCCGAGGAAGGTGTGATCGCCCCTGACTGGGCAGTTAGAGCATATCCTGCTCACAGGGGAAGTTTCTTCCTGACTCCTCGGTCAGAGGCTGGTCCCTTCCCGGAAGCAGGAGGGGTTGTATTCCTCCCATAACTGGTGCAGTAACAATATCTCTAATTCTCTCCTTTGTGGCATCCATCCTCCCCCTGGGCCTTCTTGAGTCTGTCTGTGCTTTGCTCAGCTGGTCACCTTGTCTCCTGTCCTTGGCGTCACTGAAATTTGAACAAAGGCCAGACGGGCCTACAGCGGCTAAGTGGAAATGTAACTAATCCCTATAAATCTACTGGCCTTAGAGTTTGCACCATCTGTTTGAATTAACCCTAGAGTTACAGTGGGCATGCTCACTGGAAGCCAAGGGAAGAGGCTCTGAGCACAGGTGCATTAGGGTCTGTGAGTGGGTGGGTGTGAGCCTAGGTCTGACTGAATCCCCTGACCCCTCACTTCTGACTGGGAGAGATTCACTGACCCCATCTGGTCCAGATCCACTCTGCATGCAGCCGCTGAATGCTCAGCCCACACTTCTATATGGGAGCAGGAGCTCTCAGCCTCAAACTGTCCAGCAAGCTGTGCTGCCACCAGGCTGCCCTTTGTGGATGGTGCACAGTCAGGTTTTACGGGGATCAATAACAGTTATAGATATTCACAGAAATGTTTGGTGGTAGGACAGAGCCACATCAGAGAAAGAACCGTTCAGCGAAACCATGTTCCCTGTAACTGTAAAAGGCTTAATGGGGTTTCAGAATATAGGAACGGTTCTCACTGAGTGCTTGTGTGTGTGCATGCAGCTGTGTGTGCATGCAACGTGCCTCTATCCACAATGCAAGGCAAACTGCTAGAAGTGAGCTGCCACCCAGGAGTAGCTGCATTGCTCCCACATTCCTTTCTGATTCCCGCTCCTCCTCTTTCTGGGAGTGCTAGCAGTACTAGAGTGAGTTCCTGGGAGGATCCATCCTCCCAAGGATGACTGCTGTTTGTTTTATGATGTACTGTGATACTAGCTACAGATGCTGTTCGTTATGGACAAAGACAGATACATCAATCTCAGCCCCATCAGGGATTTTTTAACTAGATCGTGGCTGAGTTCATTTGATCTTAGACTAACTGTCCTCATGCCCTCGCTCCCTGAAAACCTGGGAACTATGCAGTAGGTCAATACTCTGACCACAGATTTGCTCCCTTCCTCCTGGCACAAGAGGCCTGTGTCACAGCGACAGGGCCCTTTCAGCTGTAGCACAGGTCTTCCCTAGGGAGTAGGGAAGCTTTTGGATGTCAGAAATAGTTTTCCCTCTGACGGAGAAACACAGATCCTGAAATTTGCCCCATACTTTTCTATTGTCACAGAGACTGAAAAACACTCAGCCCAGAGATGAGGGTCCATCAGGGGCAGGGCTGAGGCTCAATGGCAAACAGTCTGAGGGGAATATAGGAACAAAGGAGACCAGATTCCCCCTATACCTCAGTTGGAGATAGGTCTCTTCAGAGCTGGGTTGGAGAGTTGAGTGTGTTACTCTGCATGAGGGTATTGCAATCTGTCTTTGGCCATAGGTGTGTGCACACACCTATCTGCCTGTAGCATGGAGAGCTCTGGCGACAGGCTTTGTGCATGCATGTTTAAGCAGGTGCACTCTCCTTAATAGGGATCAGGCTATATGTGCTTCTGTGTGTATTGACTGTTCCATCCAGGGGCCTACATTTCCCTCCCAGTTACACTGGTGCAAATCCCACCAACTCATCAGGAGGGGAGGTGGCAGAGATAGTATAACCCAGCAGTATTTGACCCGCTGCATCTAAACCACGATGAGATGAGTAGGATGTAGACTAATGAGTCAGGAATTTGAACTCGGAGTAGCCCTTGAGAGCTTGGAGATGTGCTACAGGAACCCCTTACATTGACCGGCAGTGCAGCCAGGAGGAAGCAGAGGCTGAGTCAGACTCAGAGCAGATTCCTAACTCTTTTTTTTATATTTTTCACAGATTTTGTTGGCACTGCGGTAAGTTCTGTGTGTTGCAGCGTGGCCCGCCAGGCCTGGTTCCATCCTGTCCCAGTTCGTGTGTGTTCTCGGGGTCAGGGAGGAGAAGGGTGTCGGGACTAGTTCTGTTCTGTCTGCGTCTGTGTGGGGGGGCATTGGGCCTGGTTCTGTTCTGTCCCCGTAGCAGTGCTACTAACTTTACAGGGTCAACAATCCTGAGTCAACCCCAAAGATGTTGAGATTAGCCCCCAAATCATAAATGTGCATTTTTTTAAATCAAATCATATTTAGCCTCTCTTGACATCTCAACTCCCTTCTGCTCCTCCCTTGTGTGTGTGAGAAAATGTCAGGCTGAAAAAAACAACCTTTAATGCCAACAGATGGGCCTACCACTCCTTGGCTGCTCCGATGGGACTCCACACGCTCTCTCCTCACCCCTGAGATGGGGAACCACCATTCATTTCTAACTACTGTCTTCACTCCCTGCCCTTCCCCCATAGCCCTGCCTCAGCTTTCTTCCCTGACCCATCCCACTGCACTGTCCTGCCTGCAGGGCCGGCTCCAGGCACCTGCACTCCAAGCGCATGCCCGGGGCAGCAAGCCACGGGGGACGGCCTGACGTTCGCTGTCAGGGCGGCAGACAGGCTGACTTCGGTGGCATGCCTGCGGGAGATTCGGTGGCAGAGACAATAAGGCCACGGGACCCGTGGGCCTCCCGCAGAAATGCTGCCGAATCCGTGGTACACTGGGCCACCCACAGGCATGCTGCAGAATTTCCGCGCTGGGGGCAGAAAAAACCTTAGAGCCGCCACTGCCTGCCCGCTCACGAGTGCTCTCAGAAATCAGGCACAAAGATCCCTGAGAGTCTCTTGGAAACAAGAGCTATTTCCTGCACACGTCTCAGAACTGATGGGCTGCCACATGGGCCCTAACCTAGATGGACAGTGTGCTCTGAGTTCAGGACTGAGGCTTTAAGACCAAACAGA
This sequence comes from Dermatemys mawii, assembly GCA_007922305.1. NCBI lineage: Eukaryota > Metazoa > Chordata > Testudines > Dermatemydidae > Dermatemys > Dermatemys mawii. The sequence goes on from ML677435.1 coordinate 114,595, forward strand.
TTTGCTGGTTTAGGCCGTAGTTTGGCCTAATTTCACAACCCATTCTGAGTGCAATAATTTGATTTATAATCCTGGACTTTTTAAAAATAAACAGTTCCCACCTTCAATACATTTCACCTTTTTTAAAATGTTCCATCCTTTCTATGTAATCTGATCCGATATGTGATCATCCAACAATCTCTCCAGAACATTATCTACATTTTAAAAATGACTAATTATAATTGTGAAAATTGCTGAGAATACTTCATTTTTATTTTCTTTATCCTTCGATCACACTGCCCTGAGACCACCCTCTGCTGCGGGAGATGTTGGAGCAGTGGGAGGGAAGCAGTAATTCCTCAACTACACCCGCCTTCTCCCTACACTGTCTTGGGACCCGCTCTTTCCTGACCCCCTGACACTCTGCTTCCCACTTCCCCAGGATCCTCTACTCCTTGGTACTCATATAGGGCCTGACATAAAGGCAGGGCTGTGGTGAAGACGGTCTCTGTCAGCCAGAGCTCTCCATGTGTAACTGGGGAACGGAGATATTCATGTCATAACAAGAGGGCCTCCTGCAGGTGCAAAATTGAACAACTCACAGTGAATTTGCAAGAGCTGTCACCCCTGTGTTAGTGAGCAACTCACAATGAATTCA
>ML677435.1:120231-237949 GCA_007922305.1 Dermatemys mawii
TGGGGGGGTGTACTGGGAGGGAGTACCTGAAGGGTGTTGTGTGGGGGGTGTACTGGGAGGAGTATTTGGGGGGGTGTACTGGGAGGGAGTACCTGAAGGGTGTTGTGTGGGGGGTGTACTGGGAGGAGTATTTGGGGGTGCTGGGGGGGGTGTACTGGGAGGGAGTAGCTGAAGGGTGTTGTGCGGGGAGTGTACTGGGAGGAGTATTTGGGGGTGCTGGGGGGTGTACTGGGAGGGAGTAGCTGAAGGGTGTTGTGCGGGGAGTGTACTGGGAGGAGTATTTGGGGGTGCTGGGGGGTGTACTGGGAGGGAGTACACTTTTGAGGTGGGGGGAGCAGTGTCACTCTGGTTGGGGCAGATCCAGGATGTGGAGACAGTCACTGTCCCAGTGCGCTCTCAGTCTAAGGACAATGGGACGGATGAGTCCGCCAGAGGCAGTTAACCGTGTGCTGGTCCGAGCTCTGTCCGTGTCCCTGCTGGTGGACCCCTTCCTGCCCAGCGCTTTCTGAAGATCCCTACAGTGTTACGGGGAAGCTGAATCCGACCTTTTGCAGAGTTTGTTTCCTGCCTTTAAGTGGGGCGGGCTGTGGGACAACAGAAAACCCTTTCTGGGTCCAGGGGTCTCAAACTCTTGTACTGTCCTCAAAGCTTTCACACAGCAAGCCTCTGTCTGCGACCTCGCTTGTCAATTCAAACCACTTTGTAATGTATGTAACCCCATTATCAATGCTGGAGGCAAAGCGGGGTTTGGGGTGGAGGCTGACAGCTCACGACCCCCAGTGTAATATTCTTGAGATCCCCTGAGGGGTCCTGACCCCTCAGTTTGAGACCCCCTGGTTTAGTCCAGCCCGGCTAATCCCAGGTGTGTCCCCCATGAAGCCTGAGCGGGCCTGGGGGAGTGTGGAGAGACTTGCAGCACTCGCCAGGAGGAGGCAAATGCCCACCCATCCCTCCCAGCTGTCCTGGCAGACGGGGAGAGAAGCTGGGAGGGAGGGAGGGACTTTGTGTGGGATGGCGTCAGAGGCAGCAAGGGCCTGACACTGGGCGAGTGCTGCAGCAGGGTCCGCACTAGCGAGCAGTGGGGCTGAGTTGTGATCGTGTCCCATGCTGCTGTACTGGGGCCCCCAGGGTGTGAGGAAGGAGACAGGCTGAGAATGCAGCAGGCCTGGGGCAGGGCCTCTTTGCAGAGCAGGAGGGGTGCAGAGCAACCCCACTTGGGCCTGTACAGGAGGAGTATAGGTTAAGGCTACCCCGTTCAGACCCATACCAGAAAAGTAACAAGCTCCTGCTGGCCCCAGATCAGGGAGGGCTGTACAGCCGCAGCAGTCCCGGTGTAACTCCCCACACCTGCCAGGAGCAGCTTCCCCCCAGCAGGTGAGAACAGACCCCACCCCAGTGGTGTCCTCCTCAACCCCCTGCCGCTGGGTGGTGGGGGCTGCATGACTGTCACTGATTCTCTCCCAGTTTGCTCCTGTCACCTTGCCCTGCCCTCCCTGTGCAGGGAGTTTTGGGGTAGCACTTGGATAAGGATCCTAGAAAGCTCCTGGGCCCTCCGTGATTTTGAGGTCTCCACACTTCCTCTCCAAGGGTTAATTTCCAGGTGGCCAGCTGAAGAGCTGGACAATGATCGTAGGGTCTCAGCGCAGAGAGCTCAACGCCAGTGACCAGTGCATTAGAAATGCAGGTGGGCGAAACCGGTGCCGGCTCCACACAAGTGGCTGCACAGGGCCCTAAAGAAGTGCCAGGGGAGTGCCAGGGAGTGGCACAGGGATGTTGTACCCAGTCCCACAAGCTGCACAGGCCCTTCCTTCCCTGAGAAGAGGCTGGGTCTGCGGGCACACAAGAAAGCTGGTCCCAGGGTCACCATGCCCTGCTGCTGTGATTGTTGCTATTGGTTACATCAACCCCCTTGGGGTGCTACCCTGCCTTTCGGGGCTCTGGTGCTGTGGTGTTGTGGCACATGCTGATTCTCTGTGTTCTCTCCACAGAGGATATAATGTAAAGACCATGCAGCAGGCCCCTAATCTCTCTGGTACCTGGCTCAGATGCTCTCTCTATCCTGCCTTCTTTCTGCTGCCGATGGTTCCATAACATCAATCTGAAACCTCAGAAGCTGCCAGTCTCTCTGGAGATTTGCCAACCTTGCCCTGTGTCCATGACGGCCCACCCATTTCATGCGACTCACCAGCTTTGGCTCCCTCCCACTGCTCGGGGGTTGTAGATGGAGGGAGTTTGATGCCAAATCCCCCCTGAACCTGCTTCAAGAGGAGCAACAAACTGCAGTTTTGTTTCAAGGAAAAAGAGAGTTTTTAACAGATTTCTACATTCCCAAGAACCTCTGGAGTTTCCCTGCTCCCTCCGGAGAATGCTTCCAGCAGAGTGTCCTCCATATCCTTTCCTTACGCAGCTGGCGCAAGCAGCAGACTGTCTGGGACGCCCCCAGGACTGCAGCCACGACAGACTCAGCCAGGAACCCTCCCCTGGCCTGTTTTGTACAACTCAGCTTTTCTGCACTCTGCTGTCGGGAAACCCGGCACCTGAGACTGGAAAATTTGATACTTTTCTGTGTAAATGAATCTTCTCTGAACAGGGTAAAGTGACTCAGTCCCCTGGGGAGTCCAGCCCCGTGACTTTGTACTTTGCCTCCATCCTGCCTGGGATGGTGGGAGGGGTTGCAGAATGACGCTCACTCCCCATCCCTGAGGGTAGGGGTAGAAGGCCTGCCCCGCCTGCTCCCTCTACTGAGACTGGGCCCCACTGCTTGGCCCAGCCTAGGCGGCTGCCGTGGCATCTATCTCATGTCAAGCACTGAATGTAAACCTCAGCCAGGCCCCTTGTAAGGTGGAGCAGCTGAAAATGCAAACCACACCTGGGGTGGAGATGGGAGTCTTCCCTCCCCTGCTGCTGGGTCTGTTCCCTCTCCGGGCCGTCCCCTCTCTGATTCTCTCTCAGGCTGGTGCCAAATACCACACGCAACATATATGGTGCTTTTATCTCCACTGGCATAAGCGAAGCTGCAACTTGGCATCTCTCCCTTAGGGCCAGCCTTGGAGGAGGGGGAATGGAGCAGAGGGCGGTGTTCTGTCATGGGACCCCCTCCACTGCAGGAGCCCTGCCCCTCACAGGCTCCAGCTCCAGGCTGTGGAGGGCTGACCAGAGGCAGAAGATAGCAGGGACTCCCCATGCCCAAAGAGACACGAATCCCTCCCAGGCTGGGTTTCTGAAAGGCAGCGCCCCTTGCAGGGAACAATGCCATTTTCTGTCTCATCATAGAATCCACCATCCCAAGGCCTGAGCTGAGCCCTGAGAAATGACAGGAAAGTCACCCAGAGCGGGACAGCAGCACCCTCAACAGCTCCCCGGCTCAGAGCTAAGCCTTAGCCCCACCCTGGAGAGCAACGTGCCCACATCACACTATAGCTGGACCCGAGCGAGAGGCCCTCTCACCACCACCCCCCCATCCCAACACCAAATCCCGCTGGCTAGGAAGCTGGGTTTGCTGGCCAGGGCAGTGGGTCAGGTTTCCTGTGTTCCTAACAGGCCCACGGGCACAGGCTTTATAAGCATGCAGTCCTTGGCAATGCAATAAAGTTCTAGGCACTAGCACTGAAAGTGTTGCAACACAAAGCTGGAGGCAACCCTGAGATTGTCTCTCCAACCACAGCCTGAAGGTGGAGTGGGAAGGGAAAACATTCAAGTGCCCCTGCAGCTAGAAGAAGCTGGGCAGGGCATGTGAGGGGGACAGGGCGTGTGAAAGAGGGAGAAGCGCCAAGGGGAAAAGGCCACTCATTAACAGAGAAGCAGCTTGCCTGAGAGATGGGGAGCAGAGTGAGAAGCTGGTATTTCACTGGAGCATGGGAGAGGCACAAGGAAGCTGCTGGCACTGAAATCAGGGTCATGGTCAAGGCAGAGAAGGAAGGACCCAAACAAGGACATGCAGATTCTCCAGGGAAAAGGGAAGAAAGCAAAGTAAGTTGAAGCTGCCAAAGGGGCTTCCACAAACCCCGCAGGGGAAGCAGCTCGAGGCAGAAAGCAGGTTGGAGGTGGAGTCCTGCTGACTCCAGGGGTCAGGTCTATTTTACTGCTCTCTGAAAGCTCATTCTATAATGAGAGGGGAAGAGATTTTGGGCAACTAGGAAGCAACAAAGACTTTGTAAATATACCTTGAGTAAGAGGCAGTTAAGGGGATACTGGGGAGAGGCAAACACATGCAAAGCCAACTATTCCCACTGGGCTGCAGCCGTGGGCACTAAGGGAATTAGTTGATTCACTTACTGAACCACTGAGAATTCTTCTGAAAAATCCCAGAGAAATTGGAAGGCGTGGAGCATAGAAGAGAAGCAAATGTAGCAGTGAATTTTCTGACAGGATGAGGGCAATCCTGGCAGTTCCTATCCGACAAGTCTAACCTCTGTTCCACTCAAATAATAGCAAATATCAAGAAAAATACACACAAACCCAAAGCCTCAGATATCTAGAACAGGGGTTCTCAGACGCCCAGAGCATGGGCTACAGCTCACAGGTCTCCTGCTGACACGCTCCTTGTAAGCACCAGCCCAGCACCTTTCCCCTTCCGGTCACAATCAGCATAACATCGCTGTAGCAACGACTGCTATTGATACACGGAGGAGTCAACAGGAATATACTGGGGGAATTTATACATTTCTTTTAAAGCAATTTAGCCACTAGAAACAAGGAGAAGGTGCCAACACCCAGCAACCAGACACTTCTCCACAGAGCAGTTTGGGAACCACTGACCTAGCAGATACTGCATATGGGGGATACAAATTACAGCTTGTGTCAGACAATGTGATTGGTTTTGTTGATTGGAGTGGAGAAGGGTATCCAGTAGCTGTAATATATCTGTATTTTAGTACAACGTTTGATACAGTGTTTCACAAAACCTTACTGAAAAATATAATTCAAACTGGATCAGATCGGAACCCTGTGGTGTGGCTTGAAAATGGCGAGAGGTTTAATGAGAGACAGTGTTCAGCAAGGGACTGGAACGAATCTGGGATTATTTACAAAGAGCTCCTTCATTCACTTCAGAGAGGAGAGCATGCTGACTTGGGAGGAGTTGCAAAGACCAACAAGGGCAAAGTACTAATATGAGGGGATATGGAAAGGGTAGAAATATGGGCAGGTTGCAACTGAGCAAGAAGCAGTCAGTAAGAATACAGCTAATACATCTGGGGAAAAATAACTGGAAGCAGTTACTCAGTCGGAGAGAGAGATGGAAAGCCCTATTGCGGAACGAGACTGGGGCAATTCATAGACTCATAGACCCTAAGGTCAGAAGGGACCATTATGATCATCTAGTCTGACCTCTCGCACAACACAAGACGCAGAATCTCACCCACCTGCTCCTGCAATAAACCTCTCAACTGAAGAGCGGTTTTCAATGTAATATGTTAGGAAAAACCCCAAAGCCATAATGTGGGCTGCATGTGCAGAGGTGTCATGAAGCAGAGCAGTGATCGTAGCCGCTATCCCCTAGAACTCTGTGCTCCATTCCAGGGTGTGCCCCCCCAGCCCCACCCCGGACACACAAACATAAAGGGCATTCAGAGAGGCAGCCAGCAAGCGGGGCGTCATGGAGGGTCTGATTCATAAGAAAGATTAAAGGACCTAAATCTGCTGCTCTCACTGGGGAGGAGAGGAATATGCTGGTGGCAGGACAGGGACAACGGGCGCTCCCACCTGATGAATTGTTTGGTCAGCTGCATGACGCAGGCTGGCTGGATCCCACACCAGTTCCTAGCAAGCTACAGAGATTCAGCCTCAGTGCATGGGGTGCACACGCTACCCCCTGGAGCAGTGGGGGGAGTGGAGCTGACACAGCTGGCACCTGTGCTGTCTCCTCCACTTCCCAACCGCTGCCGCCAGCCAGCGAAGAGGACAAGAGAGGCAACCTCTGCATGGCTGAGACAGGCCCCGGGAGGGGCCAGCAGCAGGCGATAGCACCAACGCTCCAGGGAAGAGGCTCTGAGCAGTGGGGAGAAATGAGGCACTCACCCACCTGGAGACCCGCAGCTTTAGCATCACCTCCACCCTCTTGGCTTCTGCCCCTGATTGGAGATACGGAGGCCAGGGAGGAGGGCTCTGTGCCAGGGGGCAGACCCAGCAGGGAGAGGCAGGCACTGGAGAGTTTCTCTTAGGCCTACAGCTCCTCCCTCCCCAGGCTGGCCCCAAGCTGTACCTCTGCAGGCACCATGCGTAGTGGCTAGGCAGAGCAGCCACCACATTAATTATTGGGGTGGATGGCAGGACTGAGCTGCATTGTTCCCCCACGGCAGACCCTCAGCTGCAGTCCCAGGTCCTGCTGTTGGGATCCCCAGGGCTCCTCCTGTGGGGCCTGTCCACGCCACCAGAGAGCCCCATGAGCTCAGACTCCTCCCCCCCGCCCCCCAGCATGCTGCACTCTCCACCTGGCACTGGGGCTCTGCCTGCCTGCTCAGAGAACTGCTCCGCAGGGACCCCGGATCTGTGAACTGCGCGGCGAGCCCTGCTGCCGCCAGGGTCCTCCCTGGCTTTGTCAATGATCACTGGTCTTCACAGCCTTTTGTTTCAGGTCCCTGCTCCAGTGCAGGTGGAATGATGTTCACTGAGCTCCGCCTCCGCCTCACATCCTTCCCCATCTCCTGCAACCTTCCCATGGGCCCAGCCCCAGCCCATCCCTGGCTCCTGGGAGCAAACAGCATTGGGACAAACCCAAGGCCTATGTCATGGAGCCAGGAGGGGCCAGCCCCTTCTCTACAAGGCCCTGGGAAGACCCATGGGATCGCACAGTCTGTTTGGGCTGCTTCATTGGCAGAAAAATATTGATAAACCAAAGGGAGTTCACCAAAGAGCAACAACAGTTGCTGGGGGGCTGGTGAGAAAAATGTCGCCTTCTGCCAGGCGGAACCAGCAGCAACCAGGGCTGGGTTCAATATCTAGGGGTTCCTTTTTAACAATACAGCACAGAATCAGCTCAGGCCCCCAGCCTGGGAAAATTACACACCACCCCTGGTCAGCTTGAAGAGGCAACACTTCCCCCTCACAAGCACAGAGTCCGAGTGTAGAAAAGAAACTTAATGAAAGGAGGGAAGTCACCCGAAAATGCCACAAGCAGGATTCATAATCCTAAAGCTGTGAGCAGGACACCTACCCCAAACTGTGTGGAGCAGAGCCTTCTGCCTCCTGTTCTTGAGTTCTACACCCACAAGTTCCTGTTCTGGGTCCCCTCTGCCCCCTCACCAGACCCCGCTCAGAGTGGTTGTTCTTGGTCAGTGGCCCTTGGGTTCACCACCATCCGGAGAAGAAGGTACCTTGTTTGCACCACTGTCTGAACACTTGCCTAGGCTGGCCGCCCTGCCAGCTGCTGCTCCTCTCCACTAGCCATCCAGCCTGTGGGGCTCCTGTCCTTTGGCTGCCCCCACCCCCAGCTGCTCATTCCACTTACTGCCTCACCAGCTGCTCATTTGACAGCCGACTGTCAGACACCTTCTGCTGTTACCAGCCCTTCTGCTGTGACCTCTGCTCATCCATTTCTTAGTGATTCTCAGCACTTTGCAGACTGGGCAGAAGCACTGCCCACTCCCAGCTGATTCCAGCTCTCCTTTGAGCCCCCTAACAGAATGAAAAGGCTCCTAATGAAGCCTATTTAGCTCTGTCTTTGAACAGTGGGGAAGAAGAGGTTAAACCAGACTGGAGACCCTTTGAGAGAGCCCCCACTGCCTAGCTGGGACACCTGACCACACCCCTCTTACTGTCACAGGGTGCTGGCATTCAAGCCCCTGGCTAAGCAAGTTCCTTTCAGCTGAGGGTGACCCTCAATCAGGACAAGCTCTGCACAGTTCTGCTCCCCTTTAGTCAGACAGTGAAGAGAACGGCATTGTAACATTTCACGACCCTCCACTCCATACTAAAGGGATTTGTAGCCCAACACCAGCCAAAGCTGATCACTTGGAGCTACACAGTTCCTGCCTGCTAGAGACCTCCACAGAGCAGGTGTGTTCATGTAAATACAGTTTGCTTCTGAAGTTTCTTCCTCTCCCAAACGAGCTGCCAGGGGAGAGTTCATTCAGATCCGCCTTACAAGTTGTTGAGGGGCTGGTTTCGTGGGGTCGCTCTGCCTAGCACAGCTACAGAGGACCTGTTAATAGTGGAAACCCCAAGGAGAAAGGGGAATTGTCTTGGGGAGGAGGCAGGGAGGACAAGGAAAGACAAATGGAAGCTAAGGACGAGGGGCCATTTCCTGCCCGCAAGTGTGTGAGGCTGGAGAAGAGACTCTGGGGGGTGGGAGTCCCATCACGTGGGGCAGTTAAAATGAGACTTGATGAAACAGTAGGGAGCAGCCTGTCGCAAACAGCCCTGCCCTGGTGAGGGCAAGGGAAGGTGAAGCAGGAACATGTGTGTTACTTCCAGGACCTCACGCCTGGCTCTTTCTCCTCCCCTCAGGCTGGAAGTGCTCCCTGGACACTCAGACACAATTCCCAGCTTTCAGGAGACTTTCGGCTGCTGATGTTGCTCCCTGGTGGGTGCCATTCTTCACCTGCCGCCATGTTCTGCACTATCACAGTGCTCGAGGCCTGGAACATGCAGCCAGAACTCAGAATAACCCCAGGGCCCAGAGCCAGGCAGAGGCTGCCTCTCCTGTGAGACAACCCAGAGAGGAGGAGGGTGCTCCAGTGGGCAGACCCTGGCTTCATGGGTAGAGGCAGGATCCTTGGATGAGGAAGTCGCTTTCCTTGTTGTCTCGCCAGAGCCCAAGTCCTGCTCCTTTCCCATTCTAGGCGGGTTCTGGCGGAAGGGCCAGGGAGCAGGCACGGGGATGCTGTGGGGCCGCATGGGTTGAGTGCCGTTTGATACTGGGCACTTGGAGCCCAGAGCAGCCGGAGGAATGAGATGAGGGAGTGTCGCTCAGGTCTCCCTGCTGGATTTCCAGCCCAGGCCTCCCCAGACATTATCTGGAAAAGTGCTTGCCTCTGTGTGGGGATGGGCCACCCACTTCTCCCAGCCATGGTAAGGGGTGGAGAGACGTCCCACAGCAGCAGAACCAGGAAGTGTTTCTGGGGTCCCACAGCTGCCCCTGTACTGGCCCCACACCCTAGCTTAGGCCTCCAAAATAGTTTTGCTGGGACACAAAAGAGGGGTGTGTGGGATACTGCCCCTCAGAGGTACCTGTAGGTTTCAGAAGAGGAAGCTGGCCCCCTAAGGATATAAACTATAGGGAAGAAGGCTTCTAGCTGCCCCCAGAGGAGGGGAAAGGGATGGAAGGGGATTGGGTAGGAGGAGGGAGAGTGGGGGGTTGCCTAATTCAGACTCTAGGAGAGCTCCCACTCCACGCCCTGCAAACGCTTGCTCTGGTCTTTGTCACTGTGCAACATCAGCAGCTCTTAAAACCCTGCAGCCGCTCTACAGCCAATGCCCAGGGCTCCGAAAGTCTAGGACCAGAGCTGAGCTGGTGTTAGAGACAGGGCAAAGTCCGTAGTGAGGCAAAGCCTGAGGGAATGAACACGGGTGAGCAATGGAGGAGCCTCAGGACACTAAACTACACAATGGAAAATAATCCAAGCAGGTCAAGGAAGAGCCAGCCCGGGTCTGGAGCAGGGAGACCAGCAGCTGTGAGAGGGACCAGCTGCAGTTTAGGCAGAGGGCTGGCAAGCATATGCCGGTACCACACAGCAGCCAGAGCAGACAGCTCAGGTCAAATGGCACATGCAGAGCCCCAGGGGAAAGGACCTGGTGGCTTCTGGAGCCCAGGCCCGTTTTGTCAAGAGCAGGGATCAGCTTGAGTGATTGATGGCACCACTCACAGCACACACCATGGCCTGGGGCGTTCCACTCCTTGGGCCTTTGCAGCAGAGGACAGTGTGAAGGGTGGTTACTCCCCTCCTGGCTACAGCAGCAATCTTTGTACTTGCTCATGGCACTCCCCCAACAGAAGAGCTGGTTTAACACAATCTGTGGGACCCCACAGAAGAGGAGGGAGAAGCAGACTGAACGGTCACCCTCCCGTCCCCATCAGCACAAACCAGGACTTGCCTAGTGGATGGAGAAAGCAGTTGACATGATGTATCTTGATTTTAGTAAGTCTAATGCAGGCCTGCACAACATGTGGCCCGGGGGCCACATATGGCCCTCATGGGTTCACTGTGCGGGCTGCAGGGGGTGAGTAGGGACGGGGCAAGCCAAGCGGTGGGGGGAAGTGGATGGGGGCAGGGCGAGGATGGGGCTTTTCAGCCCGCAGCTGTTTTTTTGCGGTAATATGACCCTTATTGCTTTCCAAGTTGTGCAGACCTGGTCTAATGACACAGTCCCACAAGACACTCTCATAAGCAAACTAGAGAAATACAGTCTCTAACTGAAATTATTATAAGGTGGGTGCACAGCTGGTTGAAAGACTGTGCTCAGCGAGTAGTTATTAGTGGTTCTCTGTCAAACCGGGAGGATGTGGCTAGTGGGGCGGGTTCTGTAGTAGTCAATCTTTTCATTAAGTCATAGGTTCTAGATTCACAGCTTCTAAGGCCAGAAGGGACCATTGTCCAACTACTGGATTGCACAGGCCATAATGATTAAAGCCTGGTCTACACTGCAGCATTAGGTTGATGCAAGGCAATCTATGTTGACCTAATTCTGTAAGTGTCTACATTAAAATTTCGCTTCCACCAATGTAACTGCCCTGCTAAGCCAATCAAATAACTCCATCTCCACGCAAGGCACAGAGTCAATGTTGGTGAAGTTATGCTGACGCAGTGTCAGTGTAGACACAGCATTGCTTACATCGACTCCTACTGACTCTCAGATGTCATTCCACGGTGCCCCACACTGACTGTACAGTCAGTACAAGCACTCCCGGTGAGGACATGCACTGCTGACACAACAAAGCACAAGTGATTTAATTACTGCGGCAGCTGTATGCCAACCTCACTTCGGTTGTCATAAGTCTGCAGTGTAGACATGCCCCTAGATAAAGGTGCTGAGATATGCTTTCAAAATTTGCAGGTGACACCAACCTATGTGTGTGTGGGAGGGGATTGTAAGTACATCGGAGGACTGGATTAGAATCCAGAATGGCCTTGACAAATTAGAGCATTGGTCTGAATTCAATAGGATGACATTCAATAAAGTCAATTGCAAAGTATTACCTTTAGGAAAAAAAGAAATCGAACGCACAACTGAGAAAAGGGAATAACTGACTAGATGGGAGCACTGCTACAGAAAGGGATCTGGGGTTATAGCGGATCAGAAATTGAATGAGAGTCAGCAATGGAATGCAGCTGTGAAAAGACTAAAACAATTCTGGGGGGTATTAACAGGAGTGTCATACGTAAGACACAGAAGGTAATTGTCCTGCTCTACTCGGGACTGGGTTGGTCTCAGCTGGAGGAGCGTGTCCAGTTCTGGGTCACCACACTTTAGGAAAAATGTGGACAAATCAGAGTCCAGTGGAGAGTAACAGAAATGATCAAAGGTTTAGAAAAACCTGACCTTTGAGGAAAGCTTTAGTGTTAAGAAAAGAGAGCTGAGGTGGGGAGACCCTGATTACAGTCTTCAAATATGTTTAGGTCTGTTATAGAGGATGGGGATCAATTGTTCTCCTTAACTTCTGAGGATAGGACAAGAAAGAATGGGCTTAATTGCAGCAAGAGAGGTTTAGGTTGGACATTAGGAAAAGCTTCCTGTCAGGATGGTTAAGTGCTGGAATAAATTATCTAAGGAGATTGTGACAAGGTCCCTCACCAAAGGCTCTTACGTAAATTAAGTTGCCATGGGATAAGAAGGAAGATCCCTTCCTGGATTGAGACCTGGTTAAAAGACAGGGAACAAAGGGTAGCAATAAATGATAAATTTTCAGACTGGAGAGGGGTAACTGGTGGTGTTCCCCAAAGGTCAGTTCTAGGACCAGTCCTATTCAATGATTTGGAGGAAGGGGTAACCAGTGAGATGCTAAGTTTGCAGATAATACTAAACTGCTCAAGATAGTTAAGACCAAAGCAGACTGTGAAGATCTCATGAAACTAAATGATTGGGCAACAAAATGGCAAATGAAATTTAATGTGGATAAATGTAAAGTAATGCACATTGGAAAAAATAACCCCAACTAGACATACAATCTGATGGGGGCTAATTTCGCTACAACTAATCAGGAAAAAGATCTTGGAGTTATCGTGGATAGTTCCCTAAAGACATCCACGCAGTGTGCAGCGGCAGTCAAAAAAGCAAACAGGATGTTAGGAATTATTAAAAAAGGGATAGAGAATAAGATGGAAAATATCTTATTGCCCCTATACAAATCCATGGTGCGCCCACATCTTGAATACTGCATACCGATGTGGTCTCCTCATCTCAAAAAAGATATACTGGCATTGGAAAAGGTTCAGAGAAGGGCAACTAAAATGATTAGGGGTTTGGAATGGGTCCCATATGAGGAGAGATTAAAAAAGCTAGAACTTTTTAGCTTGGAAAAGAGGAGACTAAGGGGGGATATGATAGAGGTATATAAAATTATGAATGGTGTGGAGGAAGTGAATAAGGAAAAGTTATTTACTTGTTCCCATAATATAAGAACTAGGGGCCACCAGATGAAATTAATGGGCAGCAGGTTTAAAACAAATAAAAGGAAGTTCTTCTTCACACAGCGCACAGTCAACCTGTGGAACTCCTTGCCTGAGGAGGCTGTGAAGGCTAGGACTATAACAGGGTTTAAAAGAGAACTGGATAAATTCCTGGAGGTTAAGTCCATTATTGGCTATTAGCCAGGCTGGGTAAGGAATGGTGTCCCTAGCCTCTGTTTGTCAGAGGGGGGTGATGGATGGTAGGGGAGAGATCACTTGATCATTACCTGTTAGGTTCACTGTAGTGGGGCAGCTGCCCCACTCCTGCAAAAAAGGGCTTAAAACAGCCCACAAAAGGGCTGTGGCTGGGGACTAGCAGCTCCCAGGCTGGTTAGGGAAAAGCTGGGCTGATTGGGAGGCAGGCTCAGCTGGGGGCCACACCCCAAACAGACCCAGCTGGCTGTATAAAGGCAGGGAAGCCAGGAGCAGGGAGAGTCTCCTCTGTCTGCAGAGGCAGACAGGCCTGGCTGCTGGGAGCTTGAGCAGGTACCTAGAGTGGTGCAGGGCTGGGGCAAGGCAAGAGGAGCTGGGGAAGCTCCAGCCTGGGAACCCCCAGGCTGCAGGGCCTAGGGGATGGCCCAACTAAGGGGTACTGGGGTTGCAGGGGGCAGCCCAGGGCTCTAGAGGCAGAAGCAGCAGGCCAACCCCCCTTGCTAATGATGAATGGCAAAGATACTACAGTCTGCCCAGAGAACGGGGGCAAGTGGTGACTGGCAGTTGCCTCGACCAGGGGTGGGCAAGCTTTTTGGCCCGAGGGCCACATTGGGTTTGTGAAACTATCGAGGGCTGCATAGGGAAGGCCCTGCCCCCAATCCAGCCCCCTCCCACTTTCTGCCCCCTGAGAATCCCTGATCCATCCAACCCCCCACCTTGTCCCCTGATTGCCCCTTCCACAGACCCCTAACCACCCCCAGGACCCTCCCTGCTCCCTGTCACCTGACTGCCATAACCTGTAACCACCTTCACACCCCCAACCACCCCAGAATCCCACCCCAACCAACTGACCCTACTCCCTGACTGCCCCCTCCAAAGCCCCCACCACCACCCTGGAACCCCCCCATTCCCTCTTACCATAGCTGCTGTTGCGGGGGAGCATGAAGCCCTGGCCCTCAGAGCTCTACCCGTGCAGGGTGGCTCCAGGGAGAGGGAGAGTGCACAGCTCCGGTCCCCAGAGCGCTCCCTGCGCGGCTCTGGGGGAGGGGCCAGTGCGCAGCCCCGGCCCCCAAAGCGCTGCCCCTGTGGCACGGCTCCGGGGAGGGGCAAGTGCTGCCCCTGAGGCACAGCTCGGGAGGGGGGCACAGCCTCCCACTGCGGGCCGGATGGGACGGTCTTGTGGGCTGGATGTGGCCCGCAGTCCATAGTTTGCACACCTCTGGCCTAGACTGAGGCAAGGTGGGGTAAGGGTTCCCCAGGGAGGGGGGACCCAGAGCTAGACTGTGGGGTTACTGCAGGGGTGCAGCACCCCAGGGAAGAGGGCCCCGGAGTCCAGGGAGGGCCATGGGGCTCGTGGCAAGTGGGACTACGGACTGCGGAGGGTGCTCTGGAGCTGGAAGATGAGCTAATTCCCGGATGACCAGCGGGAGGCACCTCAGGGGTGAGTCGCTGCTTGGCTACATTCACTCACTCCGGGGCACCTGACATTGGCCACTGTCGGTAGACAGGATACTGGGCTGGATGGACCTTTGGTCTGACCCAGTACAGCCGTTCTTATGGGCTCCATCACTGGAGGTTTTTAAGAGCAGGTTAGACAAACACCTGTCAGGGATGGTCTAGATAATACTTAATGCTGCCATGAGTCAAGAGAACTGGACTAGAAGGCCTCTCAAGGTCCCTTCCAGTTCTTGGATTCTCTGATACTATGTCCATTGAAGGTGGAACAAGGAGTAACTGGCTTCATAACTTCAGCAAGGGAGATCTAGGTTAAATGTTAGGAAGAACTTTCCTAACTCTCAGGGCAGCTAGGCTCTGGAATAGGCTTCCAAGGGAGGCTGTGGGATCAACATCATTGGAGATTTTTAAGAGCAAGTTGGACAGACACTTAATGGGGATGGTCTGGGTGCTAGGTCCTGCCTCGGTTCAGGGGGTTGGACTTGACGACCTCTCAAGGTCCTTTCCAGCCCAACATTTCTAAAGGTCTGTGATGGCAGGCAAGGTGGACAGCTGTTGCTGGTTTAACAACCCCAGTGACTCTCCTGAGACCGGGGGCAACCCTTAGCCATCTAATCCCCATCTCTACTGGCCCTGCTGTCCCACAACAACCTGCTGGTTGATCTTGCACCTATCCTCTATAGAGGAGATGCAGGGTGAGCCAACGTGCTGCCCCGACAGAGGCTGCAACACACCCCATGCCGATGAGTCTATGCTGTGGGGGAAGTTCTGCAGCAGCTAGGACGCCCAGGAACCTGGGGCTCCCAGCAGGCCCTGGTCTTGCTAGTGCTGCTGCATGCTCACAACTGATCACCAGGAACATGGTGCCACAGGTGGGCCTGCTGCTTTTTGCACAACTCTGCAGATAGGGCCTTGCCCCAGGCTGGTGCAGGAAGCCCAGGCTAAATCAGGGGAGGGGCTGCTATGCAATGGTCTCTGTCCTCAGATGAGGGAGGGGTGGCAGTCTCCTAGCCTGGGTGAGGTGCAGAGACAGCTCGGTGCCCTTCACTGGCAGACGAGGGACAAAGGATGAGTCTGAAGAGGAGCAGCTGGCGAAAGGCAGCTAGGAGCGAGGTCGTTTCTTGTGCTAGAAATGAGCGAGGTCTCATTTCTAGCACAAGGGGGGAGATGAGATGCTCCCCAAGCCGTGGCTGCATCTCCATGGTGACTCACTGTTACACCTGGAGCTGGGTTCTGCCGCTAGCGTTCTCCGGCTGTTGCCATGGGAAGCCAGCTAGTGTAATTATGGAGACAATGCTGCTGCTGGCGCTGGGGGCTAGAGGGAGGGTAGACTGTGCACAGGAAGTCAACAGTGGGCAGGGTCTGAGACTGTTTGTGAAGAGTGCCAGTGGGTCTCAGCCTGGGGCCAAGTGTCAATGTCACAGACCATAGTCACAGCAGCCTATGGGTCCCTGCTCGCTGGCCATCTCGCCAGAGACCAAGGCCTGACTGGACCATGGAGGCTGCACATAGACAAGACCTTGCATGGCTGGATGAAGGTCCCAAAGAGGGGACAGGGTCAGGACTTGCCTCTGGGAAGCTCCTGCTGCTGCTCTGGGCCATGCTGGGATCCAGATTCTGAGGTCTCCACCCAAACCAAGAGAGACCCTGCTCTGCTCCTCACAGTGGGCTCAGGTGCCAACTGGAGCCATCTCTCCTTCAGGCTGAGGTGCACAGGTGGGACCCAGCTGGCTCCTTCCAGGGAGGAAAACATTCCCTGGGCCCAGGAGTCCCACAGTGTCACTGTCCCCACAGCCCCTGGGCACCTGAGGCCATCCCATCATTACTGGGATTTGGGAGGGGTTGGGGAGGCTGAATGCCTCAGAGAAGGGCCTGGCTTTGGAGTGACGTGTCTGAGGACAGCTGGGCCAGGCTCGCCGTGGGAAAGGCCAGGGAATACATCCCTGCCTGACACCCAGAGCGGGCTGTGGCCACTGCAACTCAGCAACTCCGGCAGAACCACGTCCACGTACAGAACGAGGAAAGGGACCTAAATTTCCAGCAGCTTCCGCAGAGAGAGGAGGAGAGATGATCTGGAGAGTCATGCCTGCCCAGGCCTCCCCGGGGGGCCGTGGTAACAGGAGGAAACCCGCTGGCTTGGTTCTCTCCATGGGACGTGCAGCGTGGTGCTTGTTGCTGCCCCAGGCATCTCCCTGAGTTTGGATCCGGAGGGTCTCTCCAACCTTCACAGCTCTCCTGGCAGTGCCAAAGGGTTTGGCGCATGGTGTCCACAGGCTGAAGTCTCAGGCCTTCGCTGTGCAAGTCTCCTAGACATAGGCGGGTGGACTGAGCAGGAGAGAGAAGCTCCCTGGAAACTGGCTCTGGCCTGGAAATTCCTACAGAAAACCCCCTGCCCTACCTGTGCCTGCCACCCCACAGCTTCATCTCCAACAAGAGCCCGAGGGGAGAGATGGGGCCAGAAGCAGGCAGGGCAGGGATCTGCAGGGTCTAGACGCTGAGAACGGTGAGAGGCTTGGCCCCTGTGTCACAGGGGGTGAGGGAGTCCCGTTTCCACACCCCCCCACTTCCTGGGATTCCCAGTGATTCTAAACCAGCCAGTAGATCAGAAGGTTTATTGGAGATGCCAGGAACACAATCCAACTCCGAGCTTGTCAGTACAAACAGGCCCCCTTAGTCAGGCCCTTCTTGGGGGCAGGGAGATAAGACCCCGAATCCGGGCTCCCTCCTCTTCCCCATGTGATAAGCAGGGAGAAGGGTGGACATGATCTTAAAAGTTTCCTGTTAGGGGAAAGGCTTTTCTGAAGGGAGATACCTGGAGCTGTAACCTGAGATGAGAGGCGGGAGGGGAGTTGACACCTTCAGCCTGGGAGGTGAACAAAGGAAGGCAGAGGGGTGGAGGGATTGAGGTCAAGTAGAAGCTGTCTGGGGAAGAGAAGTGGGGAGCCCGGATTCGGGGTCTCATCTCCCTGCCCCCCAGAAGGGCCTGACTAAGGGGGCCTGTTTGTACTGACAAGCTCTGAGTTGGATTGTGTTCCTGGCATCTCCAATAAACCTTCTGATCCACTGGCTGGCTAAGAATCACTGGGAATCCCAGGAAGTGGGGGGTGTGGGAACTGGACTCCCCCACCCCCTGTGACACCCCAGCCAACTTCTAACCCCCTCAGCCGAAACTGCTGCCTCTCTCCCTTCCCCTCGGCCAGTCCCCCGGCCTTTGTTCCCATCCACACTCCGGCAGAAAGCCTCCCCTCCCCTGACCCCAGGGCAGGGAGGTCGGGTTACAGCCCAGGTACATTCCCTCCAGAGAATCCTCCCTCCTCCCTGCTCGTGACACCCTGGTCCCAATCCTCTGGAAACTGCTCCAGTGCCCTCCTCCTTCCTCGGGCTCACCAACCCCCATCCTGCTGTTGCTTGTAGGGTGTCTGCTAAGCACCAGCATGGGAGGAGCTCTCGGCGCTCAGCCTTTGCCTACTCACTGACCACACTCACGCGCACAGCCCAGCCAAGGCCAAGCTGTGCCCCCAACCCCCCTACTTCCCCTGCGATTACTCTCCAGGTGAGTGGGTGGCCATGGAATGGAGGAAACATGGCCGCCACTGACCATGAAAATGGCCCTGGCTGTTGGAGGGGATTCCCCTGTGGCTCCCTACCTGACGAGCTGGCCTCATTCAGCCAGCAGAGTTAACCAATCATGTTTTTCTGCTACCATGCTGTACCCCTTACCTCTTCATTCTGAACACAGGCATTGCAAGGGCATGAGGGCGTGACAGCCGCTCCTAGAGGAGCCCACTCATACGTCTTGTCCTCCTCTTTTGCAATATTCCAGTACAGGCCTGTAACTCCCTTCCTATTGCAGTCATGGCTCCGGTCTTGACAATTGCCTTATGTACTTAAGTGACTGCAAGGGATTATGCGATACTTAGCATAAGTGAGCAAAGTTATGTAAAAAACTATTGGCCAACTTAGACAACATAACTGCTATTATCTTACTGTTATGAGCTTAATAAAGACTGCAGATAACACATGTTGAGAATGTAACATATATGTGCTAACTCAGTGGATATTAGTCAACAGCTCCCCTCCCACTTATCAACCTGATAATTGATTATAGTTAAGGCAACATGTGGCAGTGATAGGGTCCTTGAATGTAATTTAAAGCATTTTACCAAATTGCCTATGTGGCAATACATAATGAGCTTAACTTATATCCCTTGTAGCACACACACAGCTTTAAATGCAACTTTTCTCCAAGTGTGGGAAATCAGTATTTCAAGTCCCCTTCATGGATAACAGGATTCAAATCTTGTCCTGCTTTGTACATGTCATTGCTAACTGGAATTGTGTGTGTGTGTGTGTGTGTTCAATTTAGTAACAATTTTAAATTTAAAGTAAGTGTTTAAAACTAGTAGGTAAGTTTCAACTACATCCTGATCTTGGGGCTTACTTTGGAGAATAGATTAATTCTGAAAATGAGGATAGTCGTTATTGGAGTATGTCCCACAGTGCTATATCCATGAGGAATAAAACAGAAATTTGGAGTAGTGACATTGTGTGTGAGGTCTCCTTGTATAAAGTCTTTGTAATTAGTTGCTACATAGAACTATTCATCCAGGACCTTTGGAATGATCTGGTATGGCCATTCTTATGTTATGTTCAAATATGTATGTTTTAGATGCTTTTCCAGTTTTTGCTTATTAAGATATTTCTTTTTACTTCCTAAACATATGCACTACTAGTCTTCCATAAAGAATACAGTGCTTGACTGCTAAAATAGATGCTTAAAATCAGTTCTATGAGCAGATATATTGCTCACTACTGCCGAGCACTCTGGTTTACCAAGATAGTTGGCAGAGAATTTTTTACCCAAGCTTTTTAGCCTTAATCTGTTTGTGTCATAACTCAGTTAAATATTTCAAAACAAACTTCAATACAGCTTTTAACACAGCACAAAAGAAAATAGTATAACACTGAAGCAAAATTAAATTTAAATGCTGGGTTATGCAAACACTTTGAGGGTAATACACGTTTATGGCATTTGCTTGTGCTCAGAAGATGAAGGTAGAAATCTGTTGAAATTTGCTTGGTTGGTTTTAATATTTTTGCAACATAACCAAACAAAATAATATTGTTATATTTTTAAACATTTTGATTAAGCATACTATATTTTAATAGTTAATAAAGGAACAAACAAGTTCATAAAAAATAGTTATAAATTTATCAATATTGCCTTTGCATTTATGTTAAGTGGTTTTTTTTCCTATATTTTTTTTCTTTGGACAAAAAGCCTTTGATTTAAAAAAAAAATTTTTTTTTGTTTGCAGTGAGGCAGAAATACATGTAAGCAGTGTCAGGATGAGCTCTACCCTGACATCTGGTGGTGAGTTGTGGTGAATTGTGGAAAAGAACTTCAGAGGCTGATCTTATTTGCATAGGCACACCCACCCTGCCTATCATGAGCTCATAGCAGTCCAAAGGGTCATTTTGGCTGCTTTGGGATCCCAACTTTCTCAGATGTTGAGGCAAGAAAAATAGTGTTCTTACCCTGATTATGTGAATCAAGGACTGTGGACATGTGCTTGGCCTTTGTTATGACGGAGGGACTCGCCATCATCTAGGTAGCACTCACTGGGCAAGGGACAGGGGTTCCATAAGCCAGTGAAGTGAGAGGGGTTGTGGATATGTGTTTATAATCTTTGATGTAGGACTTATGTGAGGGCCCCGTAAATTTATTGCACCCCATTCTCTACTGTAGAATATCAGAGCTAAATTTTGATTCCATTACTAGTCTAGTTTCAGGCTGCTGAGCTGAATTCACTTTGGGCTTAGGGGTGTACCTATACTAAGGCTCTCCTATTATAAGCTGAAATTACTGAGCACTGTGTTAGGCAGGGGGGCCTGAAAATATGTTGCTGAGCAGCTGGTAGAGCAGTTTGAGAGATGGCAGGTTGAGTGGAGCAGCTGGTGGAGTGGAATAGCCCATAGAGCAGAGCAGAGCTGAGCTGCTGGCAGAATGGCTGGTGGGGGTGGAGCGGAGCAGCTGGTGGAGCAGAACAGTTTGTGGGACAGCTGGCAGAGCGGAGCAGTTTGTGGGACCACTGGCGGAGCAGAGCAGCGAGCGGAGCGGTTCATGAGACAGCTGGCAGAGCGGCTGGGCAGTTGGCCTCGGACCACGTAAGGTGCCCCTTAACCTGCGCCCCCCCATTTCCACCCAGGCTGGGAGCTAAGACTCTGCAGATGAACTTTTGAACTCTGCACTGACCAGGGACAGAGGCTTTTGGGCTGTGGGACTTTGGGTGATTTTCGGGTTGCTGGACTCACGAACTTAAGGGAGAGGACACGGCCCAATTTGCAGGGGTGGGTTTTGAACCCTAGTTGTGGTGTTTTCCCAGTTTAATGCTATGTCATTTGCCTCATGTTATTAAAGATTTTCTAATACACCAATCTGTGCTTGCGAGAGGGGAAGTATTGCCTCTTGGAGGTGCCCAGCGGTGTGTGTGGGATTTTCCCAGGTCACTGGGTGGGGGCTCGAGCAGTTTTACAGTGCATTGTTGAGAGGGGACCCCTCTGTACTGAACCCAGCCCTTGCTGCTATTAACTCGGCCTGGCAGAAGAGTTACATACATATACATAGACTTATAACTGGGGCCTTTTTTTTGAGCTTTGCAAAAAACATTGAATTGGTCTCATGAGGTGTTTATAACCCAACCAAAATATTTAAATAGTGTGGTACCACTAATGTTAAATACACACACATTATATAATTGTAAACTGTTTATTTTTGTTGAAACAAAACAAAAACAAAAATGAGTCAGATGACAACATACACAAACACAGAACAACATACACTGGACCCTCGCTATAGCCCAGGGTTCGGGATCCATGCACGGTCCCAAGCTAACACAGGGACGGCATTAAGGAGGACGTGTTGCCATGGATTCCAACTGAAATATTTAAATTTGGGATCCATGGCAACAACTACACTGTATGCAAACCTGCACGCTAGCGACACGGGCTATAGTGAGGGTCTGGTGTACCTGACATATAGGACAAATTTACACTTAAATACAAATGGTACCAAAATTGTTTGTAATGTTACAATATAAGGAATTAATAGTTTAAAATTAAGGACATCCATGTTACCAAACAAAAAGGTAAGCAAAATAATTAAACATTAGGCAAGATATCTTTTTATTTAATTTTTTTAAATAATTCATTTAAAAAAAATCCTTATTAGGTTACTTGCCCACTTTGTTATAATACTTTAATTTAAGGCAGTTTACTTTTATCTTACAAATAGTACTGTACAGGAACTAAGCAAAATCCATGTTTCATATATTAGTTAGTGGCTAGGATTAGAAGCAAAGTTAGTCTTAACTTTCTTGAAGAAATGCTATCTTCAGCTGTTGCATTCCAGAAGGGTTAAAATAATTACTCTTTTATGAGATGCAGAGATTTGACATTAAGCCTTTGGATTATTTGTTTTATTTTTATTACTGTCTGTCTCTGCAGTATAGGCCTATGTAATAACTTTAACGCAAAGGGAGGGCAGAAGTGAGGAGACAGCAGTGTAGGAAGGGAAGGAGACATGAGCCAAGGGAGTGTAATTAACACTGTAGGGGCAGTGAGTTTAGCACACTGAGAAAGGCGATAAAAGAAAAACTTGACCTATACATAAGACTATTTGAGAGAGGTTACGTTATTAGTTCTGTGGTGAGAGCAGGGGCAGGGCGGGGGACTGGGACCGCTGGCTTTTAACCCAGATCTGGGAGGAAGAGGGGGGTTGCTACCTGTTCCCACAAAACCTGAATTTGTTCCCTAAGTACCTGTTGCTTTCATCTGCATTTCCAACAGATCACAGGAGTGCTCTTCTTTGTTGCAATTAACTGTTTTGGGCAATTCATACATGTTTATAAGATTTCTAACCTGTCTTTGTCACACTGTTTTCTCAATTTTGCTGGCAATTAAGGGAAGAGTAGATAAGAGGGGATGTTCCAGTTGCTTGTGCTTTCCACCTGCTGCTTTAATTGTCTATTTTGATTTAGTCCTAATTTCAAATGGCCTTTTAGGTCACTTTTATAGTTTTATTGTTCAACTTTTACTTCATCTACTGAATCCTGGGTGAGATGAGGTGCGTGGGTGTGTTGTTTTGGGGGTATTTTTGGTCTCCTGTCCTACACAGGTGAACTTTCCTTATATTTAGTTACATATTTGCTTACAAAGATTCAAGACCTATTTTATTATTTTGGGCTGACATAACAGCTAATTCTTGGGCTTTGCCCAGAAAGATTTCACTTGTAATTAACCTTTATATGTTCTCAAAGTATGACTTTTTGCCAGGAATTCCTAAAATATTTGTCTTTCACCTAGAGTGCTTTATCAGGCACGTTCTGTAAAACTGGTCACTTTTTAAAAAGCTGTTTTGCCATAGTGGCACTTTATAAAGAAGTCACTGTAGCATCTCCTGCAGGTACCGGAATTGTAGGAGTGCGTCTGTCTGGGGCCAGCTGCACGAGTATACGTGAGAGTAACAAACACCAGAGTCCCAGCTCATCCTGAATGCTAGCCCCACCAACCAGTGTAGTCATGACCTTGCACTGCTTGATTTGACTGACTGTATTGGCTAGATGGCTTCTGGCTGCCTTCACAATTTGTTGATAGTTTCTATAGTCAAATCAGTTACCCACCTTTGGTTCGTTATGAAATCTGAGACTAGTCAGGTTTATTCTTAAAAGCCAATAAGAATAAGTTGCAATCTGAGATCAGTCTCCAGCAAGCCATCTCAAGCAGTGTTGTTACACTCATTTTACACAGAAGTTACACCCCAAAAGCCGTCTTTTTTTTTTTTTTTTTTTTTTTACCTGGTTACAAGTAAAAGGAACTGTCTACATCGCCTGAAACTAGAGTTAACCAATCAGTTTTCTGCCACATTTTTCTGGTCTCTGGTGTATTCTCTACCTCTTTGCTCTGAACACTCATTGTAAGAACCAGAGGGTGTGAAGGCAGCTCCTAGGTCTGTACTAGGGTAGCCCAATCCTATGTCTCATGCTCATCTTTTGGGACATTCCAGTGAACGTACCCACTGTCCTATTGCTATGGTAAATCTCTCTGGAGTCTGATCTTGATAATTGCCCTACTTACGTAAACCAAAACATACCTAAATGACTGTAAGGGGTTCTGGGATACTTAGCATAAGTGAGCAGGATTATATAAAAAGCATAGGCCAATTTAGGTTATATAACTGCTACTATATTACTGTTGTCTCCTTAATATATACTGATATATGTAGGGTGTAGATAATATAGATACATCACATTAACAATACATATATGCTAGCCTGGCATATATTAGTCAACAAAATATTTGTCATTTCTTGGTGGAATGCTGAAAGTTTCTCTGCTGTTTGGGCCCCCTCTAGTGGCTAATTTAACAGATGGGAACCAGGTAATGAGTTTTGAGGGCAGGTTCTTAAATGCAGACATACATCCATGATCGGGTCAAACATATTTTGTGGGAAGGCAAAAGTTTTCAAATGTGCTTCTGGAGCAGACCACAAGGCTTTACCATGTCCCCTTCCTCTTGCTTCTGCTCCTCCCCTCAGGAGCCATGGTGGAGGGAACCCTGACTCAGTTATACAGACGGTTAATCAGGTTCTCTGGCCATGGGCTGGGCCACCCTGTGCTAAGATTCACACCCAGTAGGGAGCTTGGCGGCAAGCAGAGCTGCTGATAGCTACAGGATTGGAGGAAGCCGTGTGGCAGGAAGACATCCTTTGTCCCCAAGACCGAACACTGATAACTATGCAGTTGTGAGGGCAAACGCATGGCATTTTCTCCTGTCTCCTGCCTCAAACTCCACTAGAAGTCAGCTTAAGCTTTATGAGCACGTTTTCATTCCCAATCAGGCACACAGACCTGGAGCGTTGCTCCTGTGGGGTTCTCCAGTGGCAATCCTAACAGAGGTGGAGCGACGCCTAGCTGTCCAGTCTAAGTATACAGCTCCAGACAGTTGGGCCTTGTCATGGGGGGTGGGGGAGTCCTGTTCCCACACCCCCCACTTCTTGGGATTCACAGTGATTCTTAGCCAGCCAGTAGATCAGAAGGTTTATTTGAGATGCCAGGCACACAATCCCACTTAGAGCTGTCAGTACAAACAGGCCCCCTTGGCCTGGCCCTTCTGGGGGGGGCAGGGAGATGAGACCCCGAATCCAGGCTCCCTCCTCTTCCCCAGCCAGCGTCTAACCCCTTTTCAAAAAACTCCAACGTCTGCCTGCCCTTTGTTCCCTTGCCAGCCCCAAGATGTCAACTCCCCTCCCCCTCCATCTCAGGTTATAGCTCCAGATTTCCAGGTCAGAGTAGTTTAGCCTCAGGAGTCATGTCCACCCTTCCCCCTACTTGTCACAGGCCTCCTGGCTCAAAGGCCACATTTTGGGATACCAAGGCCATCATCAATGAGGATGGTCCTGAACCATCAGACTATCCATGTGCACCTGTGCTTAGAAAGCCCAGTCCTGCGGATGGCTGTGCTGAGTGAGCTCCCTCCTGAACACGATGCATCTTTACTACACCTTTGATGGGAAGTCTAAAAGTTCAAGCCTGACTGGAGAAGTTTTGTGCTGCCCCTGCTGCAGAGTAGGACAGTGTCCAGCCATTGTCCAGTTGAAGTAGGACAGTGTACAGCTCACAAATGCTGTGGAACTGGGCAGACATAGCTGCACCCATCAGACCCAAAACTCATTGCAATGGCTGCACTGTCAAAGCACAATAATAGCTGAGAAGGAAGAAGTCGGAGGGGGGTAGGGGGGTCCCCAGGAACTGGTGGGCCTGACAGCCATGATAGTGAAGCTTACTCCTTTCCCTTGGCGTTGTTCGGTCAGCCCGTACTTACAGCCACCCAGTCCCATCAGCTATTTTGTTCACCAGTTTGGCTTAATTTCCAGTACCCCAATTTTGGTTACTTAATTGCCAATCCCACAACTTTCTATTTACCAGACGTGAGTTTAACACAGTCCTTGACTTATAGGGGCAGGCATTTTTGTGGGAATTCAGTCTGGCTCCCTTTTGTACTGTTTCCTCGTGAACAGTTATTGTTATAGGTTATTGTACTATATCATAATCTTGTATCTCCTTTCCTGGGACAAGTGGGGTACAGTTGTCATCTCAAGTATTACAATAATGTCTGCATATGCAAATATTCAGCTGGGGCAAAGCTGGCACTTTGGGTAGTTTATTCTGCACCTCAAGCCCCTGGTGATGACACAGATTTGCACTTTCAAGAGCAGTATCACTGATTTGCCATTACCCCAAGTAGGGAACAGTGTCAGGGTCCCAGGCCGGGCAGTTAGGCCACACGCATCAGCAAGCATTTAGTGACAACACGGAGTAGACACCAACCCAGGCCAAAAGAGGAAGTGACTTAGTGCTTAGGCTCCCTGGTTGGGTGTCTGTAAGGTCCAGAGCTCACCGTTTTCTGGTAGATTGTTAAAGGCGGAAGGGACCAGGGGGCCCATCGAAGTCTGTCTGCCTGCACAGCACAGGCCAGCGCCTGAGCCAGGCATTTGTATCGCTGCTGTTTGTGCTAGAGCAGGTATGTGGGAGCGACACCTGGGCTGGAGCTGAAGCCTTCCAGCAATGGGGAAATCTACCTCATCCCCAGGAATTTGTTCCAATGGCTAATCACCTGGAGCACTAAACCTGCGTCTGGGTTTATCTAGCTGGATCGCGTTCTGCCTTTCGCTGCTAGACTGATGAGCCCTCTCCTACCAGCCTCACGCCCCAGGGAGATAGTTTTAAACCAAGCTGAAGTCACATCTTAGCTGTCTAAACCGTCAACTAAATTGAGCTGTCTAAATCACTCATGCTAAGAGAGGTTCCCACCCCACGCCCTCAAACTGCTGAGCATGCTTTTCTGACCCATTTTAAAGTTTTCAACATCCGCTTGAAGTGTGGCCAGACGGATGGGACACAGAATCCAGCAACGGTCTCACAAGTCCTGTATACGGGGGGATTAACACCGCTCTACTCCTACCTGGTAGTCCTCCACTTAACAATCAAGGTTGTCCGCTTTGCAACACTGGACATTCATGGCCAACGGGTTTGCTAGCATGACCCCCTAACATCTTTTCAGAGTCACTGCGTTCTGTCAGGCTAGGCCTACTCCTGTGCCTCTAGTCGCATACCACACCATGCACAGGTGCCCTACACCCTCGGCCAAGGGGCTTCGCTGCCACTGTTACACACTGGTTAGCGCTACTACTTTTGGGTGGTGCCCCAGAGTTCTGTGTGCACAGGGAACGCCTCTAGCAACCACTTTGTTGTATGTTGTTGGTAGCAGCTCAGTCAGCCATTTGCCGCTGGCAGTTCCTGCTCATTGCCCTGTTTCCTGCCAAACGTGATAGAAGATGTGGCTCACTGGGAGAACTCGCTGGTTCTGTCCCTTACTGCAGGACACACGGTTATGCCATGGAGAATGTCAAAGAGCTCCTGGGTGGCAGTTGGACAAAATTTTCTGACCCATCCAAAACAGCTGTCCTGGAAGGTCAATAACCGTTTACACAGTGCACATGGGCCGGATATGGTGCCTTCCAGTATTGCAATGGTATTCCCTTGTGTGTGTCTGTGTGTCGGGGGGTGGGGGGATGGTGGGGTCAGTCTGGTGCAGGACACCCAGAGCAGTGTGGTGGATGAACTGTGTTTTAGAACCCAGGGAGGACCACTAGTGGCTTCAGAAGGAAACAGATCTGCCTGGAGCTGTGCAAGAAGCTTGCACTAATTCCTCCACCCCCCGCCCAGCAGAGCACTTGAGTTAGGGAAGCCACAGAAGTGCGCAAGTGGATTTGTGTTACCGTGTGGATACGGCTCCAACAGCCAGCTACAGGTGTGTGGCACTCCACTTTGGCGGTTGGAACAGCTACTGTTGACAGTGTAGTGCTGTAGGTAACACTGCTCTACCCATTGGTGAGTGCTATAAGGAAAGCTCCAGAAATAATTGATGGCTCTCAGAGGCCTTGACTTTCAAACGGTGCAGGGGCTGTAGCTGACAGCCATAGCCCACTAGTTTGTTGACAAGAGTGAATACGTCAACTGGAAAAGTTACTAGTCTCGTGTTCTGCAAGGCTCAGGCCTTGTCTATACTACTAAGGCCTTGGCTACACTTGCAAGTTAGAGCGAGTAAACCAGTCCCGGGCGCCCTGACTCTGAGGTGTCCACATTGGCAAGACACGCAGAGTGCCTGGACTCCACGGCTAGAGCACTCCTGGTAATCCACGAGCAGCATAGCACTTGCTGCACCCTGACTGAAACGCCCGGGTGTCAGTGTGGACAGTGTGTTGCGTTACTGTGCTGGGATTGGCCTCCAGAAATGTCCCCTGAGGTCACGTGGCCACTCATCTCATTGGTTTGAACTTGGCTGCAGGCATGTCAACGATGTGCCCTTGTTGCCAAGAAGGTTGTGATGTTTCACCCCATAATGCTTTATGGAGATATGCTTATGACTGTAAATATGACATAACTGGATTATGGTTTATGTTACATGTAACATATCTCTGCAAAGGTGATGAGCTACTGGCTACATTCATCCTATTTGTATGCAGGTGTCACTTTTGTATTCAAAGGTATGAATATTGGCTGTGTACTTGTTTGAGTTTAAGTAGCCTTAGTAAGGCATTTGGTCAGCTTCTTGAGAAGAGAATTTGCAAGTAAGGTGCCCAATCAGGAAACACTTGATGGACAGTGGACCCTTGGAAGACTCCAGTCCACATAAGATGGCAACCTGGGGACATTCAAGGCAGCATGTGAACAATGGCTGCCACCTGTAAAGTGCTGTGTCATACTTGGACATGTGACTTGCCCATGTGACTCCAAAACTCCATCTTGCAGCTGGATTCTGCATAGGAGAGGGGCTCTCCACCCACAAGAGACAATCTATTTATGCCCTTGGTAGATCTCCCACGCCATTTGGTCTTCAGCTGCCTCAAGAGGTAACCTTTCCACCCCAACAGATACCTGAAAGAAACAGGAAGAAAGGACAGTAACCACAGGGGGTGGGCGTGATGGCTGGACCCAGACTAGAAGGAGGCTACTCTGTAAAAGATGCTTATTGGACCATCTCTGAGGCTGAGACTTCATCTGTAATCACTTTCTTACTGTATCAGATTTAGCCTTGCATGTTTTGCTTGGTAATGCCCTTTGGTCTGTCTGGTATTACTTGGAGCCACGTAAATCCTACTTTTTGTATTTAATAAAAGCACTTTTTAATTATTAATTAACCTAGAATATGTATTAATACCTGGCCGGAGGTGGGGGGGAGAAACTGCTGTGCGTATCTTTCTATTAGTGTGATAGAGGGCGAACAATTTATGAGTTACCCTGTATAAGCTTCATCCAGGGTAAAACGGATTTATTTGGGGTTTTGACTCCATTGGGAGCTGGGCAACTGAGAGCTGGAGACAAGAGGCCTTCTTAAGCTGGTTTCAGTTAAGCCTGCAGCATGTGGAAAACATTGGTCAGACTGAGTCTGTGTTTGTAGCAGGCTAGTGTGTCTGGCTCAAAGTCCGAAGCACATCAGTGGGCGGGCCCAAGGGGGCTTCTGTGAGCCAACCTGTCACAAAGGCTAATGGTGTTTTGGGTTGTATAAGTAGGGGCATTGCCAGCAGATCGAGGGACGTGATCGTTCCCCTCTGTTTGGCATTGGTGAGGCCTCATCTGGAGGACTGTGTCCAGTTTTGGTGCCCACCCTACAAGAAGGATGTGGAAAGAGTCCACAGTAGGGCAACAAAAAATGTTGGGGGGGGGGGGCTGAAGCACATGACGTATGAGAGAGGTTGAGAGAACTGGGATTGTTTAGTCTGCAGAAGGGAAGACTGAGGGGGGATTTGCTAGCTGCTTTCAACTACCTGAAAGGGGGGGTTCCAAAGAGGATGGATCTAGACCAGGGATCGGCAACCTATGGCACCCGTGCCAAAGATGGCACGTGAGCCGCTTTTTAATGGCACACCTGCCGCTTGCCGAAGTCCCGGCAGGCAGCAGCGTGCTGTTAAGAATCCTGCCCCGCCTGCTCTGTGCCACCCGCCGCCGGCCTCCCTGCCGGGGCAGAAGCATGGTCCTAACGGTTGCTGCTGCCCCCGCTCCGAACTCCCACATTTTCAGCTGGGGAATGGGGAGGGGGGGCAGGCAGAGCGAGAACGCAGCAGCCGCCCCTCCGGAGTGCAGAGAGATGGGGGTGGGGTGGGGGGGATGGGGGGGGTGGAAGGACCCCACCAGGTGCTGCTGAGTATTGGGGAGTGTAGCCCTGCCATATCCTGGGGGACGCTGGAGTCAGCTAAACAGCTGCACAGTGGAGAGAGAGAGCTCTTTAGGACCATGCCGCAGCCCAGGCAGCTCGTCCTGCGCCTGCTCTGCCTTGCTACAGTAGGGCACCCCAGCAGAGCCAGGGATGGGTTGGAGGGTGCCCCTGACAGATTCCCCCCATCCCCATTGCACCACCACCCTTCCCATTCTCCCCTGCACCCCCCAGGCTGGCAGCATACGCTCTGCATTTTAATTTAATTTTAAATAAAGCGTCTTAAACATTCTGAAAACCGTATTTACTTGACATACAACACTAGTTTAGTTCTATATTATAGACTTACAGAAAGCGACCTTCTAACAACGCTAACATGTATCACTGGCACGCGAAACCTTAAATTAGATTGAATAAATGAAGACTCGGCACCCCATTTCCGAAAGGTTGCTGACCGCTGATCTACATGGTTCTCAGTGCTACGAGATGATAGAACACGGAGTAATGGTCTCAAGTTGCAGTGGGGTAGGTTTAGGTTGGATATTAGGAAAACCATTTTCCCTAGGCAGGTGGTGAAGCACTGGAATGGGGTCCCTAGTGTCACGGAGCCAGCAGGCGACGCTCTGGCACTGCTCCCTACAAAACCAGTCAGGACGCTGGGGGAGCTGTCTCTGTCTCCAGGGCAAGATGCTTACACAGCTTTGACCTTCCTGGGTCTGACCTTGGCGCATTCAGTATCCCCTTCCACACAGCAAGCCCACCCAGCTGGGGTCCTGGGGAAGCCCATGGATCCTGCCCCCCCAACTCCACAGTCAAACAGGCCTCTCAGCCAGCCAGTAAAACAGAAGGTTTATTAGACCACAGGAACAGGGTTTAAAAACAAAGCTTGGCGATAACGTTCCAGACACTCTCTCCCTGACCTAGTCAGATCCAGCTTGGGCTGGGCAGGGAGGCCAGCCAGGCAACCACATCTGCACCTCGCTCCATTTACCTGGCTAGCTCCAACCTGCAATCCTCCAGCCCCTCCTCTGCCTTTGTCTCTTTCTCAGGCCAAGAGGTCACCTGATCCCTTTGGTCTCCCACCTTCAGTTGGCACCTTGCAGGGGAGGGACGCAGGCTATCAGTAATCAGGAGACAGGGTGTCAGCCGTTCTCTCACACTGGCCCTCTGCAACAATCACACCCCTTTCTCCCAGCACCTAGCAACTTAAATACATAGGGGAAACTGAGGCACACACAGATTATCCAGAGAGACCATTAAGACCAGCCTCACTTTGTCACACTTGGGCGGGGGGGGGGGGGGAGTGGCTGATGTCAGGGTTTCCTCCTACCCCCGCCGCTGTCTGAACTTACACGGCAGCATGCCAAAGCCCACCTCCATTTGAATAGCATGCTGTAGCCACATGCACATTGGGCTAGTTACCACACTGCACTAGTCTCTGTGCACTTGCCAGTGTGGCTAACATGGCCACACCACTTCACGTGCAGCTATTGGTGTGAACACATGGCAGTGCTTGCCCTGCTGGGGTCGCTGAGGGCTGGGTTAACGCCTGGCGTGCTACAGCTGCACGTGTAGCCAGGCCCAAACTGGTGGTCTGCTGCTTTAATTAAAACCCCTATTGCATGGCCACTCTAGCTCCGTGTGCCAGCAGCGTGCAGCCACACTAACAGGTCTTGCATCGACACAGAGAGCAGTGCATTGTGAGTAGCTATCCCACAGTGCACCTGGCTGCAGAGTGCTTTGGGAAGGGTTTTCAAAGACACATGGGGCAGGTTTCTCTACCCTGGCCTTCCAGGGGCACCCTAGTAGACTATCAGCTACTTTTTCCATTGAAGGGGGTGGGTGTGAGGGGTGTGTGTGTTAATCTCTGGGATCGGGGCCGGGGGGCACAGCACGCTCACTGACCTCACCTGCGTCCTTCCTGAGGCTACTCAGGCCAAAGCTGGGGTACAATAGCTTTGTAGAGCCCCCACCCATGTGCAGACTGGGCCTTCACAGGGTTTTGTTGAAAAACAGACACAGGAATGTGTTAACAGGACCCCTCCCCCGGCCTAGCCCCCTGGGGTGGGAGCTGTGCGTGGAAGGGTTGTGCGGAGCTCCAGCAGGCACATGCAATGCTTTTGTCTTCCCTGTTCACGCAGGGAGTCGTGTGCACTCAGGCCCATGCATTGCGGGGGACGGGGAGAGGGAAGCAGCACAGCCCTTGTTGTGAGGGTGCAGGTTAGCAGAGTGAACTGCTTTTTGTGGCTGTTACACAGAAATAGTTGCTGCTAAGGGTGAAACTGTTGGGAGTTTTGGGGTCAGGGAGAGTGGGGGGAGGAAGGGCTGGTGAGGCACAGGGGAGTGCCA
Source organism: Dermatemys mawii (assembly GCA_007922305.1). NCBI lineage: Eukaryota > Metazoa > Chordata > Testudines > Dermatemydidae > Dermatemys > Dermatemys mawii. The sequence goes on from ML677435.1 coordinate 152,067, forward strand.
GCTGCTGTCATTGCATGCACTGGTACTGGGATTTTTTGGCATGTGAACTAAGCCCTAAAGACATTGACCTGCCCCTTTTCTGGGTTTTTGATTTCCTGATGCATTGGAAACTAGGCATGCGTTCTGTGGTCAGCATGTAAGATTAGCTGCACTTCCAGCCCCCTCCCAGCGTAACCTTGGACGGTGGCTCCTGCTGAACCTGGGCATGGCCAAGGGGACAGACAGAAACGTGGTTGTAGAATCATGGCCCCAGTTCCACACCATGACGGGTCTTCTGTTGGGAATGCTGGGGACCAAACCCGAACCTATCTTCAGTTCATTGTGCTTGGGCTGCAGGGACCCTCCCTCCACTCCCTCGAGTAAAAGAAAAGTGTAACAATTAAACAGGTCAGGTGTGTTCCAGGACTCACCCACCCAGCTTAAGAACGTGAAGGGAATGAGGAGGGGGGGGTGTTATTAGTTGTTGCTTGTGTTCTCGCAGCCAGCTGCGCTGGCTCTGGTGCCAGCTAGCCCATGCAGCAGGCTCCCATCGCCTTGCCGAGACGACAGCAGTCTCAGGTCCGCAGCGAACGCGCACACTAGCTTTATTGCCAACAAAGCTCGGTAGTAGCATCTGCCTGATTCTATGGGGTCACTAACATGTATGTTCATGACAACGGACTTTTCATTCCCCAGCTCAGCTGGCCAACACCCCCCCCCCCCAACTCCTCTGTCTACGCTGACCCAAGTTACCGTTCACCTCTGGCATATGGCTCGTTACCACCTTGCACAGGTTGCTTCCATGAAAATGTCTCAGTCCATCACTCTGACCTTAGCTTGAAGAATGGTCAGTGTATCCCTGTGTTATCGTCATGGAGTGTTTACATCCTAACCCCATTCTTCCAGCACCATGCCCTGGGAATGTGGTTATAGGAATACTTGGTGCCTACAAATATTTGTGTTTTTGCAGTGGCAAGGTTCATGTACTGGACAGCAAATGTGCAAACAGGCCTCTGCTTTTACAGGGCAGGGCCTGGCTCTTGCTGCTCCTGCTCTAGCTGGACAGGTCTTGACTCTGCTTGGGCCTTAATCTCACCAGGCCTCACGTCTCAAGCTCTCTTTCTACTACAGGGCTTTGGCACTTCCTCAGATGGGCACTCAGGGAGGTGCCTCTGGGAGGGATTTTGGGTGCTAGGACCATGAGGTCCCAGAAGTCTTGCAGGCTCCATGTTCTCCTCCCAGTCACGTGGTCCTTGAAAGAGGCTCTTGCAGCTCAGCAGCCCTCTAGCCAGCAGCAGGTGTACAGAGCCCAACAAAAACCCCTGTACTCTTCCAGGAGAGAAAGGACCGTGGTGCCTACCTTCTCCTCAGGCAACCCAAGTGTTCAACGACTGGGTTCTGTTCCCTTCCCTCCCTCCCCATCTCACCCTTAGTCATGCAGCTCCTGACTGAAAGGGGACAGTAAAATCAAGGGACTGGAAGAAGCACTGAACCTGTGTAATCTTCCAAGGGACAAAAGAAAGCGGTTACCAACCTTAGACAACCAACGACATGTTTTCTACAACTGTCCCATCCCCAACTGGGATCTTTAACACTCCTCTCCCTTCTCCCCGTCCAGGTAGCCATGGGCCCACTGCTGGCTGAGAAACAGACACAGGGCACAGTGAGGTTCTGTTAATCTGGTTTTCAGAGATAGCTTTATCCAAATGTGACAGTGGTTCATTGGAAATCAATACACTGATTTACAGACACTCCTTGAGTTATGCAAATCTGAGTTACGCAATGTCAAGCTTACAGAAAATGTTCCATAATAGCAGGTTTCGGGGTTTTGGTTTTTTTTTTTTTGGGGGGGGGGGGGGGGGGGGTAATGGTCAGAGATACATTTCTGACTCATGCAAAATGCAAGTTACGTATGGCGTTCCAGAACCGAACACTTTTGTAACTCAGGGAGCGTCTGTATAACCATCTCTTGCTCGGGGCCCATTTCAGGGTGGAGCAGCGCTGGGGCTGGTAGGAGCGGGGAAAGTTGGAGATGTTTGGTAAGGAGATGAGGCATGACAATGTCTTGGCTTCACGCTGCAGTTCAATGGCTTAGACGCAGAACACTGCATGGCATGTTCTCCACAGTACTTCAAATGACCTGGATCTTAAAAATCAGGAATTTAGCACAAGAGCAAGAGGTGAGAATTGGCAGGGAGGGTGGGGGATCTATTTACCAGCCTCAGATTCTGGTTCCTGCTGTGGCTTGGGATCCTCCTCAGGTTTAGTGGGAGGTGGGGGGGGGAGGAGAGGTTAGAGGTGCAGAAGCCCCTGCTCCTTGTCCTGCACAGCATCCTCCAATGGTCCCCACTGCCCTCTCTCCCTGGCCCCCATCAGCATCCCCTTGGACAATGAGATCAGTAGGGTTGATGAAGGGCTTGAGCCACTTCAGGCTTCGTACAGGGAGGTCTGGAGAGCACCTGCCCTGTACATGGCAGAAGGGGCACGGACAACGAGCCCTCACGGCTGGAGGCTTTGACCCTCCTGCACAGAAGCCTTAAGTGCTTGATGGGCCAGAGCCAAACACACACCTACCTGCTCCAGCCTCCATGGAACTGGACAGGAGTTCCTGCTGGAAGATGGTGTAATCCCACCCCACATTGATCAGTACCCGGCTGTGATCAGCAGGCCATGCAGCTGTTGTTGGAGCAGGACCCATGGGCACCTGTACAATGTGGAACGAGTGCTGTGGAAAGCTGTCCTGCAACAGTCAGCACCACTCCCTATGCCTTGTGACAACAGGGAGATGGGCATCTTTGTAGACTGGGTAAGGGCAGGAAGAAAAGGGCTCAGTGCATTATGGGAATGGGGGTGGAGGACTGCAGATGCTCGAGACTAGATACCCTCACCCCCATCCATAGTGCTATGGGGGTTGTGTCACAGCCCAAAGTGTGTACTCACTCCCACCGCTCACATGCTAGCTTACTCCCTTCACACACGTGCTGCTGGGATTTAGGGGTGGACAACAGGGGGCACAATCACATGCATAGACAAGTGAACAGGCGCTAGAATAGATGCACCCTATGTGTGACCTACTCTCTCTTCCTAGATATATCCCCTGCATGTGTCTCATATACGTACAGACGTTCAAAAAGATTATTTGCAAAATCCAGGAAGTATTGGATCTATGTAAAGAACTAGAATTTCAACACTTAGAGCCTGATCGTTTCTAACAGCAGATTTACATAATAAAAGTTGTGGAACGTGATTAATTCTCCTAATTGAAAGTTATTGTGTCATCCAGAAAAATGTTATGCTGACTTTTCGCCTATTTTGTGAGCATTTCATTTTTCTTTTTTTAAAAAAATTCTACTGCATATCACAGTATGATGCCAACTCAAGGAGACCCCTCTTTGGATCAGTACACATCATTAGCTGCTATGGGCTGATGAAAAGGTGGGTGGCTAACTATAGCGAATCTCATGATTCAAGGGAAGCAACTCAGGAATCCCTGGGAAAGTTCAATTCCAAGACAGCATGTGATCTCACTGGGGATTCTGAATTGTACTCAGTATTCCAGCTGGGCTGACAAACAGGCAGGTTGTGTGATTTGCCCGTGATAACGACTCAAATCAGAATTCAAGATTTGTTCTGCAACTACCAGATCTCCTTTACTGATACATGCAGTTTTCTCCTAGCCTCAAGACCTCTGCAATCCTTTACATACCTGGGTTAAGGGCAGGGGGGCAAAACAAGGCAGAGATGGATAAAATCCCTGGCCATACGTCTGTTCTCAGGGCAAGGACATTAGAGCCGCTAAAAAATGGGAAGGGAAATTCCAAAATGTTGATTTTCAAGTTAAGTATTTTTATTATCAAAATTATTACATCTCTTGTGAAAGTTCAAATGTTACAGCATGGTGTAAAAACCCCCCCAGAGTCCGAAGCTGCAGCCCCCACCTTTCCAAGAGCTTTCTCGGGTGCCTCCCTTCTGCACCCTGCACATGCCGAAGTGCTGGAACCTCCACATGCTGCTCCCAACCCCCAGATCCACTCGGCAGGGCAGAGCCTGCCTGCCCCATGCTGCACCCGGCATGAAATGGGAGACTACACACCCAGGTCTAAACCGAGTGACGTTTACACCTATTTTATACAGTATACAGAGACACCCATGGTGCAGGTGACAAGTTCCATCCCCAACACACACTCAGCCAGGCTATTTGGAGAAAGTTACTTTGTTTTAATATTTTAAAAGTCTTCCCTACCTTGAACAAACCCCTGATTTCAATTGTGAATTCGAGAATGTGTAACAGCCCTAAAAAAGGAAGAAGACAACTGTGCATTTGAAAGACAGGGGGACAGACTCACAGCGTTATCTCGTCCAAGAGAAAGAGGAGAAGGCCCACTGCAGCACCAGGCACTCCACCTGCTGTAGATTTGCTAACCTAACATGTTTATAACTGAATATAAAATTAGATAAATAAAAACACGCCTGATATTACAGTAAACAAGTGAGAAAGAAGCTGAACTGACAGCGCCCCCTTGGGGCTGGCTTGGGCGCCACTCTGTGGACATGACCCCTACATGGGAGGAACCTGGAGACTCATATTCACTGTGTGATACTTCACATGTCCAGCACCCAACTCTCCAAGGCCTGGAGCCCTCACCCACCCTGCACTCTGGGACACCTGCAGACCCCAGTACAAACAGGACTCATTTGGACAGCCCCCGTAGCAGGGATGCCACGTCACCCCTACTCAGCCCCCCAGCACCCCATCTCACACAGTGACAATGTTCATGGAGACCTTCCCGTTGATGATACACTGCAGCACACACACCAGTTCAGTTCCCCAGCTAGTGACATTCACCAATCGCTGTAGTGATATTCACAGGCACTGCCCCCGTTTAGTTACATCCTGCAGAGCGCCCCCAACCACATCCTGTCAGCAACAGTCACACCCCTCACTCGCTCCTAACCCCAGTGCGAACTGATCAGTTCTTGAGGTCTGTCACAATGGAAATAGGTCTGGTTGTGGGGGTTACAGCCCAGGCCCAAAGGTGGTGTGTGGGATGCTCTGTTGTGACTGGAATGATCAGAATGGATGAAAGCCTCCCTAAATCCACTGAGAACCTGACCTGCCAGGGAGCTTTGGGATTGGAGTTCAACTTCCCCCAGCTTTTTCTTTAACTGTTTTCCTATTCAGATGTCCTTCCTCCACAAGTGACTACGGCTATGGGCATGGATAGGAGACATAAGCTGCAGCGTAGTCACTGCACTTAGAACCATTTGCTTTTCTACGATGTACCCAGCTTTGCTACAGTCTCTACCTCAGAGAAATTTGTATCCTCCTCCAAGGGCAGAGGCTGCCTCTGCTCACAAGTCTCACTCGTTTACTCCAGCCACTGACCCCCAGCACCAGGTGCAAGCTCCCAGCATTGGCCCAGAAGCCACTTCCAGAGGCAGCTGGAAGGAGTTATGGGCAATTCGATCCTCCTTGAATCCAGGCAACCCTAGGAAAGTCCTGTCTGAGTCTTTACGCCTGGACCTTGAAGTTGCTGCAGTCTATACTGATGGACACTGCCTCCCCCACGGTGTGGATAGTGCTGTGAACTGGAAACCCCTGACCCCCGGGTGCTCTGGTGGAGAGCAGGCTGCCCAGAATTAGGCAGGTTGATAGTCCGCAAGTCCGACTGCAAGGATCTGGAACTTTGGGGAGCAGAGCTGGAACCTGATGCTCCTGTGCAGGGCTGAGAAACCGACCCCAAGGATCCTGAGTCTGCAGCAACCTGCTGTGCTGGACTGGCGGCAGCAGAGTGACTCTTCTTCGGAAGGCTGCTGTTCATGCTACTTCCACAGTGCTGCTGGCTGCTGTAATACCCAGAATTCCCTGCAAACAGAGCTGGGGAGTCCGTGGAAACTGAATGGGCAGGGCTGGAATAGGAGGTGGACAACAGGGCCGCTTCTGACGAGCCCTGAGCGGGGTTGTGTCCCGTTCTTGGGGGAGCTGCTCGGTAGCTGTATGCGGGAGACGGAGTCGAGTGTCCTCTGTAGGGGGAGGAACTCTGCTGAAGGAGGGCGTGGGACTCTGCTCGAGGGCTGTCAGCCTGCAGCAGCTGGAGAAGGTTTGGGGGAGGAGAGAAGAAGTGTCACAGCACAAAGATATCCTCCTCTCTACTAACCCAACTTAGCAACGCTGTTCCCTGTTCAAAGCACCTGATCAGTCGCTGACAATGAACTGCAGGTTCCAATGCTTGCCCGTGGCTAGAAATTGAGGATGGATCTTACCTGGTAGCTGTATCTAGAAGGGCTGTAAACTGCTGGTCCTTTGAGTGCAGAACTGAGAACTTCTGGGGTGTCTCCCTCAGCTGTCCCTAGAAGGCACAGCACAGTCAAGCCTTAAATTTCACTTCCTGGACCAGAGCCACCCCTGTTCTCTCCTAAGCTCGTCGGTCTGCACTCCAGTCACTTCGTTCCACAGTCATGCTGCAGTAAGGCAGGAGAAACACCCCAGCACCTCAAGTCACTGGGGCCTTTGAAGCCAAAAGAAGTTAACTAATAGCAATGTGGAGAATCCAACACCCCACCGCAGCCGCCAGCATGGCAAGAACGGTTATTTACCCACCAGTCCCTGGCTCTTCAAGGCGCTGTCGTTGCATGGAGCATGCGATAGATCTTAACCTTTTCACAGTAGTATCTGTTGGGGCTGCACCTGTGCTCTGAGCCTCCTCCTGCGTCTGCCTGAAGGCTGGGGCAGCCACAACCCTGCCTGTTCCCTCCCGCTTCCCACCTGTGAAGCTGAGACTCTGAAATGCTGGGCTAAAGGGCAGGCTGTGGGATCCACAGGGACTACACCATCCTGCAGAGCCACAGTTACTGCAGGGCAGGGGTTCTCAATCGTGTTAGATTCCCGACCCCTTTTCAAAGTGCCGCGTCTGCTTGCGCCCCGAGTACGTCCGCCAAATTGCTGCCGAACGAAACTCTTCCGCTTTTGGCGGCCAGGCAGCGTTTTTCTCTGTGTCCGCCGAAATCGGAAGAGTTCCACTCAGCAGCTTTTCGGTGGACACAGTCCTGCACTCAGAGAGGCTGCTGAAATGCCGCCGAATTCATCGAGGGATGGCGACCCCCCCTGGAATCGCCCCATGGCCCCATGGGGGTCGCGACCCACGGTTTGAGAACCGCTGCTGTAGGGGAACTAACTGGTCTTTGAGTCTGTGCTGAAGTGGATCCCACTAGAGGTGACTGGCAAACAGGATCCCCTCTGGGCAGTGGGACCATGCTGGTCCCATCAGCCAAATGCCAGCTGGAATACTGCTCTTCTGACCCTTGCATCAGACCAGCCACCGTGTCCAAGGTGTCATGCTTGACAAACCTGAGTGGGGTGCTCCACTGCACAGCTGTACAGATCTCACACAGGTGGAAGACTCTGCTTCTTCCCTGGGTGCTGCACGCCGTAACATTGGGAGGGGAAGGCTCACTAACCAACTGCCAAGCGGACATACTGCAATCTCCTCCATCCCTCTGACCACTAGTCCATGCTGCTCAGCCATGTGGGCACAAATACTGCCAGATATGACCCTGGGCAGATCAGCAGGGACAGCATGGCTGTGGGAGTGCAGTGGTGATGGTGTCTGTCGTCCTGGTTGAGGGTAAGGTCCCAGCCAGGGGCGTGCACATCCTGGAGATGAATGGGTGGCTGCCCAGACGGTGTCAGGAGTGGGCCTTGTCTTCCTTGACCACTGGGTACTGATCTGGGAGGTGGTCTGCTGGGAAGAGGGGTTCACCTGACCAAGAAGCGGAGGAACATTTTCATGCACCGACTTGCCAACCTAGCAAGGAGGGCTTTAAACAAGGTTCAAAGAGGGCAGGTGACGAAAGCCAACAGGTAAGCATAAAAAAGGCAATCTTAATAGAAGACTTGATGTTGCTGTGCCAGGGAAGACTAGGGAAAATTAAAAGAGGGTCATAAGAGCAACAAATAGGGGGGAAATCTGCTCAACATCTTAGATGTCTTTACACAAATGCAAGGAGTGTGGAGAATAAATAGGAAGAACTGGAAGTATTTGTAGACCAGATAAATTATGACAATTAGCACCACAAGTACTCAGTGGGACAAGTCTCATACTGGAATATTGGCATGGAGTGATATACCTTGTTTATGAAAGAAGATAAAAAGGGAGGTGGTGTTGCATTCTGTATCAACAATATCTAGACTAATTCTGAGGTCTAGGAGGAGATAGAGGCAGATGGCTTGAAAGACTCCGGGTAAAGATAAAGAGGGGAAAATAGGGATGAGGTCATGGCAAGGGCTCTACTATAGACAAATCACAAAGCGGAGGGGGATGAGGCATTTATGAAACAAATATGAGAAATATCCAAAACACAAGAGTTGGTGGTAATCATGGACAAACTACGCAGACATCTGTTGAAAAAGGAATATGGCACACAAAAAATTTCCAATAATTTATTGGACTGTATTGGAGACAACTTGTTGCAGAAGGAAGAAGAAAGAACCGGGGGGCAGCCATTTTAGACTTGATTCTGACCAACAGATAAACTGATTGCCAATTAGAAGGTGGAAGGCAATTTGGGTGAATGTGATCATGAAATGACAGATTTAATTATTTTAAGGAAAGAAGAGAGTAAAAACAGCAGAATAAGGACAATGGATTTCGAAAAACAGACTAGCAAATTCAGAGAACTGGTAGGTCAGGGCTCATGGGGAAAACAAAGGAATAAAGGAGTTCAGGGGAGCTGGCAGTTCCTCAAAGAGACAATATTGAACACACAATTACAAGCTATCCTGATGTGAAGGAAAAAGTACATAAGGAGCAAGAGAAAGATGAAGGAAAGCATAGGTCCTCTACTTCGTGAGGAAGGAGAGCTAATAATTGAGGACATCAAGAAGGATGAGGTGTTTAATACCTATTTTGCTTCAGTCTTCACTAAAAAGTTTAATGGTGACCAGATACTCATCACAATTAATATAACAAGAGGAAAGGAATGTGAGCCAAAATAGGGTAATAATAGGTTAAGGAATATTTAGATAAATTAGCTGTATTTAAGTTGATAGGCCTGAAGAAATTCATCCTAGGGAACTCAAGGAACATGCTGAAGCAATCCTTGGAACTGTTAGCAATGATCTTTGAGAATGGAAGAGGTTCCCAAGGACTGGAGAAGGGCAAACAGTATCTATTGTTACAAAAGGAAACAAAGACAACCTAGGAAATTATAGACTAGTCAGCCTAAATATATCAGGAAAAATAGTGGGACAAATCATTAACCTATCTATTTAATAGAATCATAAAATATCAGGGTTGGAAGGGACCTCAGGAGGTTCTAGTCCAACCCCCCAGCTCAAAGCAGGACCAACCCCAACTAAATCATCCCAGCCAGGGCTTTGTCAAGCCTGACCTTAAAAACCTGTAAGGAAGGAGATTCCACCACCTCCCTAGGGAACCCATTCCAGTGCTTCACCACCCGCCTAGGGAAATAGTGTTTCCTAATATCCCATCTAGACTCCTCCATTGCAACTTGAGACCATTACTATGTGTTCTGTTATTTGGTACCACTGAGAACAGTCTAGATCCATCATCTTTGGAACCCCCTTTCAGGTAGTTGAAAGCAGCTACCAAATCTCCCCTCAGTCTTCTCTTCTGTAGACTAAACAATCCCAGTTCCCTCAGCCTCTCCTCATAACTCATGTGCTCCAGCCCCCTAATCATTTATTTTTTTACCTCCAATGGACTCTTGCCAATCCTTCCACATCCTTCTTGTAGCGTGGGCCCAAAACTGCACACAGTACTCCAGATGAGGCCTCACCAATGAGAATAGAGGGGAATGATCACGTCCCTCGATCTGCTGGCAATGCTCCTATTTATACAGCCCCAAATGCCGTTAGCCTTGTTGGAATCAAAGGCAAACTGTTGACTCATGTCCAGCTTTTCATTCACTGTAACCCCTAGGTCCTTTTCTGCAGAACTGCTGTCCAGCCACTCGGTCCCTAGTCTGTAGCAGTGCATGGGATTCTTCCATCCTAAGTGCAGGACTCTGCACTTGTCCTTGTTGAACCTCATCAGATTTCTTTTGGCTCAATCCTCTAATTTGTCTAGGTCCCTCTGTATCCTGTCCCTACCCTCCAGCGTATCCACCACTCCTCCCAGGTTAGTGTCATCTGCAAACTTGCTAAGGGTGCAGTCCACACCATCCTCTAGATCATTAATGAAGATATTGAACAAAATCAGCCCCACGACCGACCCTTGGGGCACTCCACTTCATACTGACTGCCAACTAGACATGGAGCCATTGATCACTACTCATTGAGCCCGACAATCTAGCCTGTTTCCTATCCACCTTATAGTTAATTCCCGTAACTACAGGTTTTAAAGAACAGGTTGAACAAACACCTGTCAGAGATGGTGTAGTCCTACCTCAGTGAAGGGGGCTGGACTTTATGATCTCTCAAAATCCCTTCCAGCCCTACATTTCTATGATCCTCTTAACTTCTCTGTGAAGAGAAGGCTGCCTTTCAACAAGCCAGATATAGCCACAAAGAAATGAGGAAGCATTTGGTCCTGTCCAGGTAAGAGATCAAGACGCTGGACAGGCAAGAAAGATTGCTTCTCAGAACCAACTTCTCCCTGAGAAAAGTGTGAAGAGGAGTGGGCAGGAAGCCATGGAACTAGCGGAGGCACTGGGCTGTAAGCTACCAGGAAGACTACCCTAGGCCTAAGATGATTTATTGAACACTCTGATAGTGGCGTGAATGGAGGCTCCATGAACCTTAGGGGGAGTATTCTGAGAGCCCGTGTACAGTCAGGTCTCTGGCAGGCCCTTGTGGAATCTCAACAGTCAGATGTGACTGTATCTGAGTGGGACACACTAAGGCTGTGGACTCTGACTGAATTCAGTGCCAAGCCAGCTTGTTTCAGGCGCAGCATACAGTCAAGAATCTGGGGTGTTGGAGCCTCAACGGGTTACAGATGATGCTGGATTTTCAATATGGAGAACCACTGGCACTGGAAGGAGTGGATCTTCCCAACAACTGCTTCCTGAACTACCTGAGGATTTTTATCACAAGAAGTCTGCCAGTGGTGTGCAGCCAGCCAACTTTCAGGTCAGATTCAACTAGTGAGGGTTGAGGTGCAATATCGGACCACTGTGCTGGGATATCATGTCTGAGCAGACTGGGAGATGGATGGAAATGTGCCCAGCCCGGTAGGCAGCTATCAGGAGAAGCTGCAGCCTTGTGCTGTCTATGGAGCTCAGGGAGATTGAGGTAAAGGCATACAGGAAGTTTGGAGCCCACTGTAGCAAGCAAGCAGCTGGTAAGGACTGTGGACTCAGGCTTCCTCTGGAGCTGAATTATGAGGACTTAGTGTTGTCCTCTGTGGTGAATAGATCTATCGTGGGAGCGTCCATTTGATCAGAACCTTGAGTAGTGATGGTGTCGGGAGATGAGCAGATACACATTGGATAAAAAGACTAGCAGTGGTCTCCAAACTTTTTTGATCATGCACCCCTATCAGTACAAAATTTTTGAGCATGCACCCCCATAAGGGGCGCCGGTCCCCGCCTTTTCCTCCCTCTGGAGGCGTTCCTCCTGCCGCGCTGCCCAATGGATTGTCTTGCGCACCTCACTTTGGAGACCATTGGACTAGTGCACGTCCTGTCAAGAGGCCACTGTACCCCCTCACCACCTGAACAGAATCATCTGCACTTTGCATTGGATAGTGTTGTGGAGAGACTTATCCCCGGATAGCCCCAGGTAAGATATCCCCTTTGGCATACCATATCATTCCACTCTCAACTCCCTAACCCTAACCTTACCATGCCGCTCAGAGCTGCATGTCTGGTAGCCACACAGCTGTGCTGCCTGGGAGCTTGCAGCCCTGCTGCCTAGAGAGCTGGCAGCACAGTGAGCTGAGGCGGGAGGGGAGGTGGGGGGGGGGGACGGGACAGCAGGGGAGGAGCCAGGGGCTAGCCTCCCTGGCCGGGCACTCAAGAGCCAGGCAGGACAGTCCCGTGGGCAGGATGTGGCCCACGGGCTGCATTTTGCCCACGTCAGGTCTAGATAATACTTAGTCTTGCCATGAGTGCAGGGGACTGAACTAGATGATCTCTGCAGGTCCCTTCCAGTCCTAGAATTCGATGGTTCTCTTAGAGTCTCACTCTGGAGACGTTTTTTAAAAGGTCAGGATGGTTCTGAAGGGCCCCAGGGTTTCTGCCTACTGCAGCAGAGAGAGTCACTGGAGTGCTCTGAGCAGCCAAAGCTGAGGTTCAAGGGGTGACCTGAATGCCCCATCAACAGTTTCAGCCATTCCTCAAGTTTTCAAAATCTGCTTTTAAAACCTGAGCAGATCCTGTATTTGGAGGGAACAGGTCTCTTCAAATCAGCAGAGGCAGATTCAATGGCTGTCATTGTGGGAAAGAAACCTGGGGCAGGTCTGGCAGGGGTTTTGGGCATAACCTATTAGTTGAAGTAGTGGATTGAGGCCAACCCAGAAGCCCAGATTGGGCAAACAAAGGAAAGAGAGTAAACCACAAAACTGTGTTGAACAAAACAAATAAATATTAAAAAATTACTAAGCAGCATAAGAATAAACAAGAAGATAGAGAAGAAAAGCACATGGAAACGCTCCTCCGCAAGCTTCAGGCGCTTGAGAAGAAACTAGAGTGGCACTGGGCCCAACCCCCATATCCCCTCACACCAGAGCATGAGGGGGTGTAGGGCACTGCTGTGGACCCAAGGACCGTGTTGATGAACGTTTCTGATCAAGAATGCCCAGGCACATACACATCCTGAACGCGAGCAGCCCTAGGGACATGTCTCATACAGGGAGTATTTAGCTGTTTGAAAACCCCTGTCTATTTGTAACTCAGAAAACTTGCTGTAAAACAAGAGCTAGCACAAATGATGCTGGCTGAACATGGCTCTTCAGTAAGGGGAGATGGAGACACTTCCTCCAGCAGTGTTGGGGAAGAAGACAAACACTTCGAAATTTCAGCTACTGCAGAATGCAGAAACCTGCCAACCAGGATTAGCTGGAGGGAACATAATGCTTGTTCTCTAGAGTCTGCACTGATTCCCAGCTTACTTCTAGGTGCAGTCTAGGTGTTGATTTGCTCTATAAAACCCCATGACTTGGGGCCTGGCTACCTGACACATTCAGCCCCTCTCACAAGCTACCAATGGACAGAGAGATCCATTGGAGTCTCTCTCCTACGAGCTTCTACATATATGCAACTGCTCTCTCTCCAGTATTTTTAAGTTGCTCACTAATGTCCACAATGATTTATTCTAGGTCTCAGGTGAGATCAGAATCCTACTGTGCTGGGCATTGTAAGGGATAATCTCTACCCCAAAAAGTCTGAAATCTAAACAGAAAGGGTAAAGGTTCCATTTTACAGATGGGAACTGAGATACAGAGATGAAGTGACTTGCCCATGGTCACACTGGGAGCAAGTTCCAAGAACCAGGAGGTAAATCCAGACCCTTTGAGTTCACAAGGCCATCATCTCTTTTGTGGCAAAATCTCAGCCCCTTTGAAGTCAGTCAATGACAGTCTCCCTCTGACTTCAACTGGGCCATGATTTCAACCTGGTACTTGCTTTCCCCACTGCTCTGATCTAGCCCGAGTTTGTTGAGCTCAGGCCTTTGCCTGGTGATGGGAGGTATACCACTAAGGCTGTTTAGAAGGAGCTCAATTCAGTTCAGTTGACCCTGACACCCCAGGGTCATTTGTTCCATTTGTACATCCACCCAGTGTCTTAGTAATCAGAGGGTAAGAGCATTCAGGGACCCCTTTCCTGCATTCCCTCAAACCCCTGAACCCTGACACAGTGAGGGCTCCCCTACACCCAGAGATGGGAAGGATGGCTACATGTAACTGAATGTCACGACTGACCAGAATCTACTGCTTGGTAGGTGGCAGAAAATAAAGGGGCAGAATTAAGACTGATTGGAACCTTAACTACCTGTTTCCTGAGTTTAAAGCGTCTATAATTCTCTGCTTACTTTTTGTGAGGAAATTTGGTGCTTGGTATCTTCAGAACTGTACAGCTAATTAACTCTGTCAGCCTCCTAATGGCAGCACTATCCCCATCATACAGGAACAGGAAAACTGACGCCACGGGTGGTCTGTCCAAGGTCAAAGAGCAAATCTGTGATATAGTTGTGGGAGCAAACTCTGCAGTCAACTCCAAGGCTTTCTAGGCCTGAAGAGTGAGGTCGGCAGACTGAAGGGTTTGTTTGACTTGGGAGGAAATGTGCGCAGGGAAAGGCTCCCATAGGATACTGGTGATGTCAAACATGGAGGTACCACTCTTACCTGGGAGCCAAGCACGCAGCTAAATCTATTCTGAACCAAGTCAGCTCCACCTAAATATGAAATGCAGCTCTCCGTCAAAAGGCTCCTCTGTTTACCTGGATCTCTCTCAGCAGTGCTGTCACCTGTGGGTGAGGGGTCTCTTCTCTGGGATATCTTTGCACCACTGCGCAGAACCTTCTCGAGAATACCACGGCCCTCTCGAAGCCGTTCCACAGATGTGGGGACCATCCTGAAAGAGGAAGCAATAAGAGTTAAGGGCTGTTACTACACATCTTTGAGCACAATGACCAAGGTGTGGGGGTTGTGGGCCCCTTGATACACTTACAAGAGGGCTTTGTTTTTAAGCTCTTAAAATATTCTGCTTAGAACGATTAGCATGAAGTCAGTGCTGGAGTGCAAGTCCCTGCCATACAGAAGTGCAGGGGTGGAAGAAGAATGGGCTTACCAGAGGATGATGAGAATTAAGGTTCTGCACTGCTTTTGCGATGTCACCAAACCCTGGTGGATTTTACTCTGTCAGTTGCTGGCTACCAAATATGACTACTATGAAGTGTTTCTAAAGCACTGGCCTGGGGGAATGAGATCTCTGCTCTATGTTGTCAAATGATTGTGAGATATTTAATGTTTCATTGTGAGTTTGGGTCCTCCTCTCTCAGAAAAGGGTATCAAAGTTTAACAGCGTTTTGGAAATCCTAGGATTCATAAGTCTAGATATAGTCACCATATGGAAATGAGGTTCTTTTGCATTGAAAAAGCAGTTTAATGCAACACACTATAATAATACAACATTAAGATAGCTGTGTTAAAATATAATCAGCAAAAGCAAGGTTCCTGGAGCAGTGTTAACTTAGCCATTTTGCCTATACTTTCCATTCCTGTTTTCCTTGTCCAATTTGTTTTCTGTTTTTAATACAGCAGCACCCACAAAACTGGTACAACATAGTGTTACCCAGAGTCCAAACACCCAGTGAAAGTCTCAGCCCCAAAAAGGAAAACAAGAAGTGAAGTGACTTGCTTCAAGTCACACTGCAGGACAATGGCAGAGCCAGGAACAGAACACAGGTGTCCAGGGTAAGAGTCTGTCCAGTTTCTAAATGTGTATTCTTGTTATTGAATATGTAATAGAGTAATACTCGGGTGCCCCAATCAGGGACTGGTGAGTTGCCACATTATTCTAGGCACTGTACATAGATAACAGAAAGCCCACGGTTTCTCTACAGTAAATATGTAGCATAACACACAGATGTGCAGTGTAGCTGGATTAACGTTGTGCAGGAGCTTAGACAGGAAACAAAAATTAAACTGTGCAACCGCAAGGTTGTATTAAGTGGGTTTTGCATTTATTTTCTCTCTCTCTTTTTTAAAAGGAAAATATAATTTGTGTTCAACATTAGCATTTTAAGGGCCCAAAATGGACACCGAAATTCACACCTCACTGAGGTGAATGGGGTTGGGGGGGGTGAATTCACACCTTCTTTGCTGCTATTGTTTGGCTGGAGACAGTTTTCTGCAAGGCTGGGTTAACAGGGCAGCAGCACATCTGTTTACATTGTGATGGCTGTATCTTGGCAACTGAAAGAGATAGAAACTTATTTTTTTTTAAATGAAAGCTATTTGCAGATATTGTAGAATGCAGCAAAACTATGGAGACCTCTCAAAATCACAGCAAGTAATTTTAGCTCCCACTTCCTCCTGTCCCTGTTATGCAGGAAATGTACAAGGGAGCTATGCACAGGGGGCTTGGGATGAAACGGTTTATAACCTTTACTCTAGCATGCGCCTTCTGTGAAATGAGACCGTTTGTTCTCAAGCCACATCCACTAGAACCAGGGAAGAAGGAAACAGGAGAAGGAAGGCAGCAAAATTGGTTAATCCCATTTTAAACAGCTACTGATAACACTTCACACTTGGTAACCGCATGGCACTGGGCCCCCAGCCTCAGGCAGTTAGACCTGCTCATGAGGCCATAGCGGGAGCCAAACCCAGAGCAGCTCAATGATGCAGCTAATGTACAGGTGGACACTGGAGCTTGTTTGCCACGTGGAGAGGGAGTCCCACATCCCTATGCCTGGCTGTTGCACTCAGCCATGCCCCTCCCTCAGGCAGTGGGGGATGGCACAGATGTGTGAGGGGGGGCAGGGGGGAGCAGCGCTTGCTTTTAAATCTTTACAAAACAGGCTACAAAGTGAGCAATCATTTCAGTGCAGGGCCCCTGTTCATCCAGTCCCACCTTCTCCATTGTGTGTGGAGCCCTGAGACCAAAGGGCAAGACATGCTGGTTTTTGAAAGAACAAACTCTTTTCTTTCATGCCTTTCTGTGGGGTCACCACTGCAGTAAATCTCGCTCCAGCATATGGCTTCTTGGGCATTTCCACTGTGGATCAAATCTTAATAGATCCATCTCCCCTCCCCTTCTTGGTCAACTACAGCAATTGCCTACACACAGAATTAGTATCAGGAAAAGAATGCCTTTGCCTTTTAACTAGGGCTGTTGATTAATCGCTGTTAACTCCTGCAATTAACTCAAAATAATTCATTACGATTTAAAAAATTAATCACAATTAATCACAGTTTTAATCACACTGTTAAACAGAATACCAATTGAAATTGATGAAATATTTTTGGATGTTTTTCTGTTTTAAAATATATTTTTCAATTACAATACAATCAGATTGCACACTGCTCACTTTACACTATTTTTTATTCCAAATATTTGCACTGTAAAAATGGTAAAAAACAGTATTTTTCAATTCGCCTCATCCAAGTACTATAGGGCAATCTCTATCGTGAAAGTGCAACTTACAAATGTAGATTTTTGTTACAGAACTGCACTCAAAAACAAAACAAACAATGCAGAACTTTAGCATCTACAAGTCTACTCGGTCCTTCTTCAGCCAATTGCAAAGATAAACAAGTTTCTTTACAGAAGTATCTCTTACAGAAGATAATGTTGCCCACTTCTTATTTACAATGTCACTAGAAAGTAAGAACAAGGAGTTTGCATGGGACTTTTCTAGCTGGCATTGCAAGGTATTTACATGCCAGATACGCTAAACATTTGTTGGCCCCTTCATGTTCGGCCACCGTTCCAGGGAACATGCTTCCATGCTGATGACACTCGTTAAAAAAAAATGTGTTCATTAAATTTGTGACTCAACTCCTTGTGGAGTATTTATGTCTCCAGTTCTATTTTACCCGCTTTCTGCCATATATTTCATGTTATAGCAATCTCGGATGATGACTCAGCACGTCTTTCGCTTTAAGAACACTTTCACTGCTGATTTGACAAAAGGGAAAGAAGGCACCATGTGAGATTTCTAAAGATAGCTACAGCACTTGACCCAAGCTTTAAGAATCTGAAGTGCCTTCCAAAATCTGAGAGGGACGAGGTGTGGAGCATGTTTTTAGAAGTCTTAAAAGAGCAACACTCCCATGCTGAAACTACACAACCTGAACCACCTAAAAAGAAAACCAGCTCTCTGTTGCTGGCATCTAACTCAGATGATGAAAATGAACATGCGTTGATCTGCTCTGCTTTGGATTGTTATCGAGCAGAACCTGTCATCGCCATGGATGCAGATCCTCTGGAATGATAGTTGAAGCACAAAGGGACATATGAATCTTTAGCATATCTGGCATGTAAATATCTTGTGATGCCGGCTACAACAATGCCATGCAAACGCCTGTTTTCACTTTCAGGTGACATTGTGAACAAAAAGCAGACAGCATCATCTTCTGCAAATGTAAATGAACTTGTTTGTCTGAGCGATTGGCTGAACAAGAAATAGGACTGAGTGGACTTGTAGGCTCTGAAGTTTTACTTTTTAAATTTTTGAATCTCATTTTTTTGTACATAATTCTATATTTGTAAATTCATCTTTCACGATAAAGAGATTGCATTACAGTATTTGTATTAGAACTGAAAAATACTATTTCTTTTGGTTTTTTTACAATGCAAATACTCAATCAAAAATATAAAGCAAGCTACTGTACACTTTGTATTCTGTGTTGTAATTGAAATCAATATATTTGAAAATGTAGAAAACATCCAAAAATATTTAAATAAAAAGGTATTCAATTATTAACAGTGCGATTAATTGTGATTCATATTTTTAATCTATTGACAGCCCTACTTTTAACACAGTTTAGCAGATGGAAATAAAGTGAGGCCAGCACCATGTGACACCAGCTCTCTACCGAACCCTAGCAAGCACCATATGGCCCGCCCTCGGTTCCTGGAGCACAGTTTGTGAACCTATGACCTAAGGTATTTGCACGACAGACTAGAGACGTGCCAAGCGCTGCTCCTCATCTTCCGCATGTGTCATCGTGCCAAAGGTCAAGTTTCTGTTTGAAGGTCACGTGAGGTGTATTAGTTTCTCTCTCAATAAAAGCTAGTATTAGGGTGTCACAGCAGCTCACACAGAGAGTCAAGGTCTGGCATTAGAAGGTTAAGGCACAAATCCAATGGCAAACACATGGTCCTAAAGCAGGGGTGGGCAAACTTTTTGGTCCAAGGGTCACATCGGGGTTGTGAAGGAGGGCTGGGTAGGGAAGGCTGTGCTTCCCCAAACAGCCTGCCCTCATACCCCCATCTACCCTGCTCAGAACCTCCAACCCATACAACCCCCCTGCTCCCTGTCTGGTGACTGTCCCCACAGGGGACCCTGCCCCTAACATCCCCCCCAGGACCCCACGCCTCCATCCAACCACCCTGGTCCCTGTTCCCTGACTTCCCCAACCCCTATCCACAACCCTGACAGCACCCCCCGGGACTCCCATGCCTATCCAACCTCCCCCCCCACACCTTCCCTGTAGCCTGATTGCAACCACTGCCCAGAACTCCCTGCCTGCCTCCTGGGACCTCCTGCCCCTTATCCAACCCCCCTCTGCGCACACACTCCCTGCCCCCTTACCATGCTGCTCAGAGCGGCAGGACTGGAAGCCACATTACCCCTATCACCAAGCCAACCACGCTTCCCATGTGGCGGTTTACCTACGGGGCGGGGGGACAGCAGGGGAGGGCCGGGGGCTAGCCTCCCCGGCTGGGAGCTCGGGGCAGGGCAGGACGGTTCCGTGGGCCGGATGTGGCCCATAGGCCGTAGTTTGCCCACCTCTGTCCTAGAGTCTGGAGAATAAGCCCAACAAAATGAAATTGATGGAGAAAAGACACTCCATATTGTTTTTTTAATTTTCACCATGACTATTTGGCATCTAATCTACACACGGGCTGGCTCAAGAGGCTGCTGGGATCACTCGTGTTTATACTGTAGAATTCAACTCATAGATCCGACCAGAATCAGTGCTGTGGCACCGTTCTAAATATAGAGCCATTCCGTATGAAGGCTAACCCTGGATCCATCTAGGGTGAGCAGATATTTGCCAGTGCTGCTTGACTTTCTGATGGATTCTATTTGTAAGCCTTTACACACACCTTCTTGGGACAGCCCCACGCAGAGTCTGACTTCCTATGAAGCACCAACAACCTTATGTCAGGAGAGCGAACACTCACCACCTGCTGCTGATGTTCTCCTGGGATTTGCAGTGGGAGGTCGAGGAACTAGCCACCCTCAGGTCTGGTGGGCTGATCTCCTCTATGTGAGGCAGGGGGGGATGTGAGGGAGAGAAGCCACTTTGTGGGGAGGATGGGGCTCGGACTACTGAGCCCTGCATACTGATGCCATCTGTATCAGCCTCAGAGCTGTTGCTGACTTGTCGGGCAGGTGTCACTGTGCATCGCACTGAATCACTTCCCTCCTTGGCTTCCTGTTTTCGCTTGCGGTACTCCAGCAGAGACACCTGAGAGAGAAACATCACCATGAGCCTGGGAGACTGAGGCTGTTAGCTGAACAGATACTTCACTAAGCTGGCAGGTCCCTGGGGGAGAAGAATGCTATCCCTTCATATGCTGCCCTAGGAGCACGGACTACATATATAAGTACACGTTTTAACAGGCATAAAACTGCAGGACAGGGCATCCCTGAGCTATAATCAGGACTAGACTGCATGAAAAACCAAGAGATAATTTGCATCTCTATAGTTCCTTTCATGCAAGGATCTCAGAGCACGTTACCAACATGAATGAAGGTTCCCCTCAGAAGCAGGTAGGGATTTTACAGATGGGATAGAGGCAGAGATTAAATGACTTGTCTATAAGAATCATACATCAAGTCAGTTTCAAAACAGGGGAAAAACTCCACGACACATTAAATATCATCAAGAAATCACAGTTAGCATAAGATTACTGACAAATATGGAATTATGAAAAATATGGTCATTAATTTTAAGCCTATAATCAGAACCGCATGGAGTGATTGCAAATTTACCATAGAATCCACACCAGCCTCAGAATTGGGCTGCAGAATTTAAATGTTCACTTAGAACAACATACATTTCTAGTTCTGTGTACAAAGAAAACAAAGTTTGCATCCTTTTCTATTTGAGTCACTTGTCTTCTTGAATTTGCAGACAGGTTGAAAAAATAGCTCAGAGGTGTGACTGTCGTATTTTTCCACACTTAACTATTTAATGGATGATCATTTCAGAAGAAATATGCTGTTAGTAGTGTGCTTATCCCACAACCCCAAACTTCCTCCTGAACCTCCTCAATTGTCTTGGAGCAATGGGACAGGTTCAGAAGACTGGAAGAAAGCTAACGTGACAATTTTTAAAAAAGGGCAAATGGATAATTATAGACCTGTAAGCCTGACATTGATCCTGTGCAAGATAACAGAGCAGCTAATATGGGAGCTGATCAATAAAACTAAAAGAGGGTAAAATAATTAATACAAATCAATATGGGTTTAGGGAAAATTGATTCTGTCAAACTAACAATATTTTCTTTGATGGGTTTACAAATTTGGATGATATAGTAGTGTTGACAAAATATATATAGATGGTACCACATGACCTTTTGATGAAAAAACTACAACATAAAATTAAGGCACACATTAAATGAATTAAAAGACTATTTAACACACTGCCTGGGTCCCGGCCACCAGCCTGGGGGGCTCCTCATTTTAATTTAATTCTAAATGAAGCTTCTTGAACATTTTTAAAACCTTATTTACTTGAAATATAATAGTTTAGTTATATATTATAGGCTTATAGAAAGAGACCTTTTAAAAACATTAAAATGTATTACTGGCACATGAAACCTTAAATTAGAATGAATAAATGAAGACTCGGCACACCACTTCTGAAAGGTTGCTGATCCTGATCTAACAGTATACAGGGGATCATCGAGTGAGTATGTTTCCAGTGGAGTTCTGCAGGGTTTGGTACTTGGCCTATGCTATTTAACATTTCTATCAATGACTTGGAAGAAAACAAAAATCACTAATGACAGACGACACAAAAATTGGGAGAGTGGTAAATAATGAAGAGCATACGTCATTGACTAAGGGTGATCTGGATCATTTAGTAAACTGGGCACCATGTGTATTTTAATACGTCTACATGTAAATTCATATATCCAGGAACAAAGAAAGTAGACCATACTTAAAGGATTGGCCGGGGGGAGTCTATCCAGGGAAGCAGTGACTCTGAAAAGATTTGGGGATTGTGGTGGATAATCAGCAAAACATGAAATTCCAGTACAGGCGAGTCTCATCTTATGCAGGGGGGTTCCGTTCCGTGGTTAGCCCGTAAAGTGAAAACCGCGTATAGTCAAAAGTCATTGAGTTGAATGGTGGGAGAAATCGCCCACAGTACAGATGCAGTTTTTAAATTGGTTTTTTGTCTGTTTGTTTTGTTTTTGCCTACCGTGTAAAGCTGAATTCACGCATGTTAAATGCGCCTAAGATGCAACCCGCCTGTACAAGACTGGCTAAAAGAGCTAATGTGATCTTGGGATACATAAACAGGGGAATTTTGAGTAGGAGCAGAGAGGTTATTTTACCTCTTATTTGGCACTGGTGTGACTACTGCTGGAATACTGTGTCCAGTTCTGGTGCACAATTCAAGACAGATGTTGATAAATTGGAGAGAGTTCAAAGAAGAGCCACAAAAATGATTAAAGAATTAGAGAACATGCCTTCTAGTGATAGGCTTAACTACCATGTACTTAGTTTAACAAAGAGGTTGCGGGGAGGCATCTTGATTAGTCTACAGAGCCCTACATGGGGAAAAAATGGTTGCCTACCTTTTATCGCTGTTCTTCAAGATGTGTTGTTCATGGCCCATTCCATTCTAGGTGTGCATGTGCCTACGTGCATGGTCGTTGGAGATTTTTGCCTTAGCGGTATCTGTAGGGTCAGCAGGGGCACACCCTGGAGTGCTGCGCTCATGTGCCAGTATATCAGACACTACCGACCCTACGCCATTTCAGTGTAGCTGCCACCAGGGTTTTTCGTCCCTTACTGCTCTTGGGAGTCGGTGGTGGCTCTTTCACAGGGCGAAGGGCTCCAACCAGGGAGGTACAAGCATGCAGCTCCAGCGTGCCAGGCGGCCCGAAGCGTATCTCTTGTCCAATGACCCATGGCCCTTTTTTCCTGGTGCCGGGGAGATGTGCTTTTGGGTCTTATTTTTGGGCACCAGCAACAGGAAATAGTACATGGCGGAGCTGAGTGCCGGGGTGCACTGTGCACAGACACACTCGGCGAGTTCTGTCGGAACAGCACGGAAGCCAGACGAAGGGTGGACTCCAGAAGAGCCTGTAGCCGAATATCCCGCTCCTTCTGCGTGCAGAGCTGGAACCTTTTACAAATTTAGCACTTGTCTCTAATGTGTGACTTCCTGAAACACTTGAGGCAGCTGCTATAGGGGTCACTTACTGACACAGGCCTGTTGCAGTCCACACAGGGAAGACTGGGACATACCCCACCAGTGGTGAAGTCCCTGCTGGGACTCTAACTAACTACTAACTATACTTAACAACTACTTAACACTAAATACTATAAACAAACTATTTACAAGGCTCTAAAGCAGGGGTCGGCAATCATTCCAAAGCAGTGTGCTGAGTCTTCATTTATTCACTCTTATTTAAGGTTTCACGTGCCAGTAATACCTTTTAATGTTTTTAGAAGGTCTCTTTCTATAAGCCTAAAATATATAACTAAACTATTGTTGTATGTCAAGTAAATAAAGTTTTTAAAATGTTTAAGAAACTTCATTTAAAATTAAATTAAAATGCAGATCTTATCAGTTTAGTGTGATCTTAGCCTTTGCTTTTCCTCACTGAGTTTTCCAATGTCTGGCACGTATTTGGATACTTTAAGCTGCACACAGGCTTCTGAGTGATCAGTTGTTAACTGTCTCCGAGAGGGACAGAGGACAGATTTCGTATATGAAAATACCTGTTCATGCAGGTGTGTGGATGCAAATGCTGAAAAGCATTGCAAATGCAATTTTCTTCAAACAGTTAAATTTCACTGGCAGGGATGTCCAGCAGGTCAGACTAGAGGCCCCATGATCTCTCTCGGTAGCTTCAAGTGCACTCTGGAGACCTCCGAACTTTGATGCCCACAATTCTGAGCTTTTTAACTGTGAGCTGCATTTTGAAATTGTCAGCACCCATTCACTGAAACACAGACAAATTCAAGTCGTTGTATTGAACTTTTCAGGTTTAAATAGAAAAGAAAGCATTGGGCCAACAATGGAAATTTTGAAATCTGTCAGAAAATTCTGATTCCAGTTCTTGTGTATACATTCTAATCTCAACGTCAAACTCAGTGCGCTGTTCCATGTGGTGTGATGGTGACGTAAGCAGCAAATCAGGATTTAAAAATATCCCAGTATAGTGGCGCTAGAACAATTTTTAAGATGGAGGTGCTGAGCTGCACCGTTCTTGCCCCTGTCTGCACCTCTCAACTGCCCCAGGCTGGGGCCAGTGGACGACAGCTAGGGGCAGTTGCAGAGCCCCAGGCCCATGGCTGGGATCCCAGGCCAGCAGTAGAGGCCCCCGGACAGATGGCCGGGAGCCGGGGCAGGCAGTGGACTGAGAGGGGCCAGTGGACGGAAACACAGCTGGTAGGGAGCCGACGGCCAGTATCCCAGGCCAGCAGCGGAATCTCCTGGACCAGTGGCCAGGACCCAGGCAGTGTGAGTACCACTGAAAATCAGCTCGCATGCTGCCTTTGGCATGCATGCCATAGGTTGCCTACCCTTGCCCTAAAGCATGGACAATAAGAAGGAATTGAAAGGGTGTAGGGTCGATGGCGCTTGATATACTGGCACATGAGTACGGCACTCAAGGGGGCATCACTGCCGACCCTACGGATACCACCAAGGCGAAAATCTCCGATGACTGCACATGTGGGCACACAAACACCTAGAATGGAATCGACATGAGCACTCAAAGAACAACAAACATTTATTTGTGGGCTCTTCAAGATAGCAGACACATGTAACATGATCCAATGGCTGGACGTTGAAGCCAGATACATTTAGACTGCAAATAAGGCATTTATTTTTAATGGTTAGAGTAATGAACCACTGGCACAATTTACCAAGGGTTGCAGTGGATTCTCCATCACTGATCATTTTAAAATCAAGATTGGATGTTTTTCTGTAAGATCTGCTGTAGGAAGTATTACAGCCCAGCTTAATCGTCACCTACCCAAACTACTCCTATGTCACCAAGGTGAAACTGTACCAATCTTTTCTCCCTGCTCCTGGACAGGATACTGCTCATTGGGCCCTTCTGCTGCCATACCTCATTTCAAAATCTTGCCCAACTCGCTGCCTCCTTTCCCCAGCTCTGCTCAGCACAGGAGTTTGGATTATTTTTCCCCAGATGTATTAGCTTCATTTTTCCAAGCTGTATCTCATTTTAGCTATTTCGGCCCAGGGTTCGACTCTCTCTCGATCCTTCGGCTTATTCCTCCTCTCACAGATATTTACCACTTCTCTCAACTTAGTGTCATCTGTGATGTCTTTAGCAGGGAATACTTGCCTTTTTCCTTTGTGGTGGATTTTGGGGAGCAGATTTGACTCCTTCACAAACCCTCTCACCACCTGGAGACATGGATCCATGCAATGTCTCGTGAAGAAACCCCGGCTCATGTCTGCTGAAGTATCCATCTGCAGGAGAGCTGCAACATCCCCCTTCTGAACTCAGGGGCTTCCTGTCCCCAACTTGAGGGGAAGCACGCGACAATCCATCTACACGGGGCATAGCGTTCAAAGGGGAGAAGGCATACATCAAATTAAACTCTGTCCGAAAAGCCTGATCGGAGCTTCTTAGCAGCAGCTGGGCCTCCCCGCTCTTTCCTGGGAAGTTGGTCTCAGAAGAAGAAGAAGTGAAGTGAATGGAGGACTGTGGAGCCAAATCTGAGTGGCCCGAGGTCAGCAGCAATGGCCTCTCTGGACAGGTATTAGCCTTGGAATCCAGGTAGCCCACCTTTGCCAAATCCAGGTCTGTTCGAAGGCAGAGCTAGAAAATCCAAAGACATGGGGTGGGAGAGGAAGAGGAAATCAGGAGAAGGGGTAAACGCAGGTGGAGAGAGAAACTTTTAAACTCAGAAACACTTGCTCCAAAGACAACTCACTCCTTTTCAGCTCTTCTCTTGATCCCCCAGGGTACTTTCTTGCACTGCTCTGAAGCCTTTTAGGATACATCTAACATCGGGATCAAATCCTCATGGCATAGCTGTGGCTGGCCCAGGTCAGCTGACTCGGGCTTGCAGGGCTAAAAATTGCGGTGTAGATGTTTGAGCTCAGGCTGGAGTCTGAGCCCTGAGTTCCTGCAAGGGCGGAGGGGCCTAGAGCTTGGGCTTCAGCCCAAGTATCTACACAGCAATTTTCCAGCCCTAGAGCAGGAGCCTCACAAGCCCAAGTCAGCTGCCTTTTTGTGTGTGTGTTTGTTTTCTTGTAACTAATCCCATGTACACATCGTCTAAGTAGCAAATGGCTGGGAACTGAGTATTACAGAATAATCCAAACATGGCCGTCCAGTCTGCGGGGCCCTTTCCCTTCCAACTGGGTTTGCTGTAAAAGTCAGCCTGGGCCTAGTGCTCAAGCCGAGCTGCTCACTGACAAAGAACTGACGTCTTCAGCTGGCCCCATGCAACATTAACACACGGTATCAAACTGCCCATCCACTCAAGGTGAAGACTAGTTCAAGGACATTCACTGCCACTGGCTATATTATCAGCCAACTTCTTGACTATCCAAATACCCAGCAATGAAAACAGCAAGCATC
Organism: Dermatemys mawii; assembly: GCA_007922305.1. Lineage (NCBI taxonomy): Eukaryota > Metazoa > Chordata > Testudines > Dermatemydidae > Dermatemys > Dermatemys mawii. Next base: position 178,494 of record ML677435.1, read on the forward strand.
CACTTACAATTTCTCTGGGCTATGACAGTACACTGCCCTGGAACTCCAAACCATGGGCCATCACTTTGATCACAAGACCTGGGAACCGCTGGTACAAACACATTCATTTCATCTGCACTATAGTTCAGCATCTTCCAGCAGGTAGACATAACTGCCACCCTCTGTTCTATCACAGCACCTGGGAACACTGGGCACTGACACACTTACATTCCTTCTGTTACAAGACGGCACCTGAAAACCACCAGGACCAAGACGATATCCTGCCTTCCACTATATTACAGCTCTGGGAGCCTCAGACAATGAACACATCTGTGCTCCCTTTGACACCTCCCATCCCCAAGGAGCCACTCCTTTGCTACCCTCACAGCACCTAGGAACCTCCAGAACCAAGACACAAATGCACCCTCTCTTTAAACCCCAGCCTGCAGGACTGAAAGAGGAGTACACCTCCTTTTCTTATTACAGTGCCAAGGAGAAAAAACATGGCTGTGTCCTTTCTGCTAGATCCAGCCACTGAACACATCTCCTCTGCTATGCTGCAGCTCCCAGGAACCTCCTGCCTTGAGTCATGGCTGCACCCCTCCATATGTGACAGGACACTGAACAGTGAGCACCAGCTGCATCCCTTCCCCTGTATTACAGCACTGGGGTACCTCCGTCAATAAGGAAATATTGACAGTGTCTGCTCCATGACGGCTGTTCTCAGGAAGGGACTCATGACTGTATCACTTCCTCACATTTTTAGACCACCTTTGCAGTTATCTGGACTCCTTTCCCCTGGTACTTGCTTGACGGACTTAGGTTGCAGTGAGATGATGATTCTGTCAAGCCCATGACCTTGTCCCAAGAAGCTGATCAAAACCAGTGAGTGGTGAAGATGCTGAAGGTTCTGGACAGAGTTCTCACTGCTCCAACATCCTTCAGTTTGAACAGGGACAAGGCTCTCCCATTCCTCCCTCAATTGCCCCTTTACTGCTACAAGAAGTAAACACCATATAAACCACTTCTACTGAGCTGAAATTGATGCCAATTATTATAATTCGAGGGTTCCCGGACCTTTTTCCTTTCACCCCAATAACCAGGACATCGGTTCTTCACACTTTGCCTCCATTTCCCTCCAGTATCTGCAATATTATTAATACATCCCACTTTATTTTCTTTAGTCTCCCTTGACAATCCTGCAGTCTCTCCACATTCTTACTGTGACTAGTGTCCCACCGCCCTCTCCGTTCCCGTTCTCTTACTCTCCTCTTGTTCCACCCCACCCTCCAGAACCTCTGGCACTCGCGCGCTCACACACACACAGCCTCAGAGTGCAATTGAGATGGTATGATAACTACCTCGGGTGACAGGGACGCGGGCCTATGCGCAGGGGAACTCTCAGGGGAGGATACGTTCTAGAGGAGGGAAAAGCATCTTGTTATTCATCTACTTAAAAAGTCAAGAAGCAAAATAAAATAAAGTAAAAACAAGCACACAGGTTAGCCACAGCTACTCTAAACAGAGACTACCCCCAGGAACTCGCCTCAGTGATTAGAGGGGGATTCAATAGGTTAAGTAGTTTCTGAAGCCCCCTGGAAGCACAAAGACAGGACTGGGTTATTGTGATCCATGCCACAACTTAGTATGCAAACTAGAGCACAGAAGAGATGTTATCCAGAAGTATTTATTTCCTTATATTTCTGATGCTGCTAGCCAAAGAGTTTACACCAGGAAATATAGAGAAATCCATGTATGGCATTTAGTCCAATGACATGAGAAAGGCTGGAGTGGAAAGCCTGGCTTTGCCCAAGGAAAATTCCTCAAATGCTGTAGTTACTATTAGACTTCAAACGAGGGGAAAATAAAATGGCTCCTTTAATTGGCCATGAATTTCCTCTTAGGTACTATCAAAGGAATAGGTATAAACTGATCGAGGGAGCTACCAAGGTCACAGCTGGATCAGTGCAAGGGAGAACAATCCATCCATTTGCAGTGGGATATGCAAGCCCCTCAGCCCCCACTTGGTGTTACAGAAAATCTCCATCAGAGAGTCAGAAAGAGGGAAGCTCTTTCAGAGGTAGGATACTACCAGTGACAGAGGTGTGGGTTGGGTGGATCCTGCCGGACAGGAGTAAATACAAAAAACCCAAAGCGATAAGGACTTTCAGAATCTTCTCAGACAACTAGGGAGACTTTTGATGGGCAGATTCCATGGGGATAAAGCAGATGAAGGATACTACGCTCCAAGTCTCTGCTGCAAATGTTGATGGGCCCAAGCAAATCCAAACTGAGGTCCCAACCTCATTTGGTCTCAAATTAGTTCTAAGGGCTTGACTTGCTGGAAGCTTCAGAAGTTTGAGAGACCAGCTCCCCAGAAGAGCAGATGCAGCAGATTAATTCACTATGGAGCAGCTCAGAAGTGGCACTCAGACCCATCAAAAGCCTGGTTAACATCAAGCTTTAAAGAGGCACCAAATTCCCCATCACTCCAGTGTCTGGTCACTTTCAGCTCTCTAAGGGGAGGAGCCTCTCCTGTTGGTAACCAGATAAAAGACCGTTTCCCTGCATTCTCTTCTCCCAGGCCCTGGTCACAGGACTAAAGTGTACAGTCTGCATACATGATGATATGCATTCTCTTGAGCTAGAGCTGATAGTAACTAAATGAAACTGACAAGACGCTAGAATGGAAATGTTACAAATGAGCTACATTCAGTGAAATATAAAGCTTGAACACAGAAGCCTCTGGTCTACCAAGTTGTTAGGATTGTTCCCTAGAGGAAAACAGCAGCAGCAAGGGCAAGTGGAAGGCAGACGCCCAGCAGGCGCCAAGTTTCTTCTCTGTCAGACTTGCAGCAGGAGCAGCTAATGCTATTTTACATGGGACTGAGGTTTGTAGCTAGACTATTGAAATCCACTATGCCACTGACCCTGAAACATTCAACTGGTACCCCTGCAGAGCCTGAGGATAATGCCCGCTCAAGCTCTACACCTGAATCAGTCCCTCCTCCTCCTACTCAGTACTAAACAATCTTCTCCACTCCCTCTACAACAGCTTTCAGTCGAGAACTCTCGGAGTAAAAGTGAAAGCACCAAGCTAACAGACCCCACTGGCAAAGGGCTGCACTGCTGCAGAGCAGAAGAGGGATCGCTGCAGGATTTTCTCAAGCCAGTGGCTAGGTTGTCATTCACTGGACTGTTCTCACCCAGGTCTGAATGGTAGGGTGATGGCAGCAGCAGGTTTGGAGAGTTCCATTTTCCAATGAGAATGAGCAATTATGGAAAATAAAAAGACAACTGCAAACCACCTGGCACCTCCTGCCAATCACAGCCACCAAGATGGAACATGGCAAGAGGGAGAAGGAAGCTCCAGACTGGAGAGGCACTAGCAACTCCCGCTCAGGTAGTGATGAGCTGGGAAAAACACCCACCCAGCTCTTTAAATGCTTCCTAAACTCTGCAGATAGAGGCTACCACAAAATCAAAGGCAAACACACACAATGGAAGCACAGTAAGAATCAGTACATCTGGGACATTAAACACTGGGTGGAGGGAGCTGTAAGCCCTTGCAACTCTGGGATCTGAAATGTCTGATGTCTTCCCAGGCTTTGGGGGCTGCTGCGTAAGAGAAAGGGAGAAGGGTTGTGGGATGTCTGCCGCACTGACAGAGAAAGGGCCTGGGGGAATGTGCTGTGCTGCAGCAGAAGGAGCGGGTGTAAAAAGAAGTGAGCTTGTGTGTTGTGTACAGCAGGAAAGGGAATGGAGGCTTTGCTGACTGGTACGCCTGGAGAGACTGCAGCAAAGTATGACATGTAACAGAGGGAGCAGGAGCTACCACATCATGATGGCTTTGGGGAGCGAGAGAGTTGCTACAGTCAAGGGTGCCACAGAGGAGAGAGATATAACAGCTGCCCTGTCTGGGACACTTGGGGTCTTGCTCAGGAACCTAGCCATGTGTTTGAAAGCAGACTACCCCCACTGCACCTCCTCTAGCCTCTCCCCTTTTGGAGCCCCCAGACCTCCATTCTAATGTACCTCAAACTGTAGTGGAGTATTGCAGCGACTAGCAGCCAAAGAGGGAATTGGCGAGAACATCATGCCATAACCATTGCGACTTTCCTCCTCTCCTGGCAGAGATGAGCAGGGTGTGGTGAGCTGCGGGCTCATTGATCCAGGAGGTGGAGGCGTGACGGGAGACAGTGGCCTCAGTAACTTGGTAACATTCTGCTCCATCAGGTAGCGAGATTTCCACTTCTTCAGGGGGCTCAGCCAGTCTGGGAAACATAAACACAACTGAACTGAGACTCAGAATGCGCCATTATTAATGCCAAAGCCCTCCCAGCCAGAGCCCCACAAATGCTCAACCTGTAACTGCATCCCATTAAAGGCCACTAAAAACAAGGCGCTCCCAACAGCAATGAAAATCCTCCTTAATCCCAAAGGAACGTGGAGACATGTAACAAAGGTAACAAAACAACTCAGTTACAATCAATGACGTGGGAAACAACATGGCCAGGTGCGGGACACAGGACAAACAGAAGGGGAGAGGGATTACATTTCCTGGCACAAAGAGGTGACGAAAACAAGACAAATTCACACAATGACTGCTATGGATAAAGCACAGCACAGTTCTCCCAGCTGAGCTCCACAATGTCTCTAGAGTTCGCATAAATACAAGCCCCCGGAAATGATCACTCTCACCAAGAGGAAGCCTTGCCTCCGCCCTACCCTCCTAAGCGCATGGTACCACACTTTTCAATTACTTGTGAGCTCTCGGGGGCAATAGCTAGCCTCTGCCTGGTTTTCTGTGAAGAGCACAACCTATTCTGAGATACAGAAAATAATCTGCCAAGGCAACAAATCTGAGCTGTACACTAGAGAGAAAAAAACGTGACATTTCCAGGTCACTACCATGTAGTGTTACCACACAGTGCCCCAGCTCCTCTGGGAAGGGTGCCAGGGTAGGGTTCCAACTGCCTCAATACCATTATCCCCCTTCCACATCAGTGTGCCTAGCCCAAATTGCCTCCTCACCCTGAACTGTGCTTCCTCCTCTTACCAAGCTTTACTTTACCTGGACCCCCCTGGAACTCTTCTGGGCTGCAGCTGCCTTCCCCAGCATCTTTTCCCATAGGTTTTTCCTGACCTGTTTATCCCTAGCTTCTTCACTGCTTGGTCTTGGCCCCAAGTGTTTCTGAATGAATTTTGACCTCTTTCCAGGCTCTAAAGGCCTCCAATGAGGCAAGTCTCCACTGTTCCAAGCAGAAGAAATTTGACTCATCCTTTCTTCAGACCCAGGATCTCCGCAGGGCCGTAATCTCCTTCCTGTCAGATGGTACCTAGCGCTCACAGACAGGGACTAAAAGTGGCCCCTCTTGTCTGGGATTCTGCCTTTATGCCTAGTATTTCATTTGCCTTTTTACCAGGCTGCCAGGTTTGCTGCTTCCTCACAATCATCTTGGGAACTTCTCAAGACCTGGGTGCTCTGTGGTTGGTCCAGTTAGCTCATATTTCCTAGAGGGAGTTCTTGTTCCTTGGGTCATGATTTTACACTGGTCTCCACTGAGCTGCATTTCCCCACTGCTGTCCAGTCCTCGAAACCCTGGCATCTCTTTGGAATCTCCCTGCGTCCTTATGATGAGCAGTGCCCCTGGGTTAATCTGGCCTGTGAGCCCAGAGAGCTTGTCTTCAATCCCCTCACATCCAATGCAGTTCCATTATGAGGAGAGGTCCTAAAACCACCCTGAATGCTCCACTCAGCCATTCTGGAGCTGGATGAGGCTCCTACTAAGAGACCCTTTGACTCGTGCTCCCACACTTTTCTAGACAGTTCCCCTGTTTCTCGTTCTACTCCTGCGCTTTGCCATGAGCCGTTTGTGCAGGATGTCGGATCCTGTCCGTTGTTTAGACCAACTCTCTGCTGATCCCTGATTTCCCCTTTCTTGGCAGTGAGACCCGCCCAGGTCCCGTGGCGTTGCACACACACACGCTTTGCTGCCTGAATCCACCTTGGCAAAGCTAGACGCCAAGTGGACACCCTACTGCCTAATCGCCAGGTCCTTTAAGAGAGTTTAACATCAGTCAGGGAAATCCTAGAAACAAGATCCTCTTGGTTTCCTGGTGTCATGACCTTTGTAAAGTGATGCTGTTTGCCCCTTTCCAGACCTCATGAACCTATCCTACATTCTCTCTATTTTTTAGAAGTGTCTTTTAGAAGTTCCCTAGTTTCTTTGCTCACTTTCTTCAGGTCTTGCTCAGGGATGCATAGTATCCAGACCTAATGTTTTGTTCACTTTAAGTGCATCTAACCTTTTAATAACCAATTCTGTTATCATCTGTACACTGTCTAGCTCCTCGTCTGTCGTCCTTGGAAAACTGATCCCTGACTTGGGCAGATCTCCACCCTCTTCCGCTGTAAAGACAGATGCAAATTAACTCTTTGACAACTCGGCTACCGCTTTTCTCACAGATAACATGCCAGTGTTTTTGAGTGGCTGTTTTTTAAGCCTCTGCCTATTACCTGTGTACCTGGCGACCCCTGTTAATTCTCTCAGCATACATTAAACTAGCCAGCTGTCACACTCTAAGGCATGGTTTACATTTGTCCTGCAGGTCAAACGCTATCACACAGCTCTGGTGAGTGCTGTGAGATGCAGTATCACCACACTGTTACAGCAAAGGAATCAGGATGCCTCAAACTAGGATGAGCCTATGGAAATTGGGATGGGTGGTAAAACTACATCCCCACCTGCCACAAACCTGTATCAACATGCAACAATGCACGTTTGCAAAGCCTCTCTCTCATCCTGTGCGTCAATCCCCTTTAATGGCCCATCGCCTTCTATAAATGCATACACCAGGCATCCCAGCACCGCTCTTGAGGGTTCTGGAAACATACCTGCATTGTCCTTGCAGATGCTAGAAGAGCTGCTGCTCTCGTTACTTTGGTATAGACACTGGGTTCTGTTCTCTTGTGGAGTAGATGAGGTCTGAGTCATTCCTTCTTCCAGGGCTTGTTTCATCCAACGCTGCAACAGAACTAGACTACGTCAACGCACAGTCCCCTGGTGCTTTACATGTACACGTGCAGGGTGTACTCAAGAACTCCTAAACATTTTTACAGCAGGGCAAATGTCTGTAAAACTCTGCATCAACTGCGTCATGTGCTCCCAGCCAAAAAAATTGGTACGATAGAATTGTTAATGCTGGGACCAAAGCCTACTATGAATAGTTCTGAATACGTGCTCTAGATGAGACAGGTGCTAAGGGTAATAAATCTGTATCAATAATCTAAGGGTACAACCTCATCAGAACACAGACTTCCCAAACCCAGGAAGCATGGGAACTCTAAGCAGAGGTTTTTAAAGCAATCTAGGAAAGTATGGCTATTTCGAACTTGCCTACAGAATATGCCTTCTGCATAAAGCCCAGCTTCATGCACAGAAGGGGAAGCACTCTGATCACCATTCCACTTGCTATGGAAGATACATCCAAACCGAGGAGAGTTTCTACCCTACTACATAGGGCAAGGAAGTGACAAGTTGACTTAAGTGCAATTCTCTCAGGAGTGTGTTTGCTGTCAAAGAGCAGCAATGAACATGCAAACCTGACAAACATGTGGGAGCTACAATTTCAGAGGGGCTAGCAAGCAGGAGAAAAAAAATCAAAGTGGACCTTCCTCAGGAGACTGAACAGTGCTGGGGGGTTGGTAGATATGAAAAATCATAGCAGGGGAAAGCATAGAATAAGAGAAGATAATTTCCCATGGATACATGGAGAAGAGCCAATCTACATCCTCTCACCTGCCAAATTTACTGGCTTCCCCACCTGCTGCAATGCAGCTGTGTGGGAACACTAAACTCTGCAGCAAGTGACCTTTGACAGCACAAGATCTCTTCCAGCTGGTTCCAGCTATCTGAAGTAATGTAAAAAGCTGGGGAGAGAAGCCAAAAAGTGCTAAGGACCACATTGGTGTGACAGTAAAGTGACAGTGAAACTAAATCCAAGAAGAAAGGGAGAGAAACACCCTAATTACAGGTAACATCAATGATTTGTCAGCATTTCAGAAACAGACATTGAAGTGCAGAGGCCTTGTTTTTATCACATTAGCACTGAATTTGATGTTTGTTTACATAGTCCCTTCTGTAGATCTCACAGCACTTTACCAACCTATTCCTCTTGAAGGAGGTGACCCTATTTTATAGATGGGTAAATTGAGGCAAAGAGCAGGACTTAACCAAGATCACTCACCAAGTCTGGAAAAACTAGAAAGAGAACCCAGATCTAGCAGACTCCCAGATCACCAAGCTACAGGGGCATCTTTCCTTCAACAATCCAAATGGCAGAACTTCCACATTCCATGCTCACTTTAAACAGCCTTGAATCATGCCTGCTGGATGATCAGCAGATGTAGCTGATCACATGAAGTGCATCTCTGATGCAAGAAGGCCCTTGAGCAGTTATGCTGCTACCTTCTGTAAAAGCTAAAGCCTATGAAGAGTTTTTGAGGGTATCCCTTAAAAAAGCACAGTGCAGTAATACAACACAGAGCCCACAGAGGCTTGGCTCAGCATGGTGAGGCCAGAATCTAGACAGAGAAGAGCTCAGCTACTGAACATTTCAGAGGTAACAATGCCCCAGCTGACCCCTACAAGAACTTACCATTCTACATACAATCTGGGAACAAAAATGACACAAAACCCATAAAATTCAGAAGTGCTGGTTTTACGGCTCATTAGAACAATTTGTAACACACCTCACTGCCTGCTAACCCTTAATTGCCCACTTCATTTGAAGTGGTCTCCTACAGCATGTGTGAACCCCTTAGGCTTAGTAATCTTCCCCATCTTGTACTTCCCTTGGACACTCTGGTTACCTTCTACAGACCTGAGTAAGAGCTCCGTGAAGCTCAAAAGCTTGCCCCTTCCACCAGCATAAGCTGGTCCAATACAAGGTATTACTTCACGTGCCTTGTCTCTCTCTATCCTGGAACCAACATGGCTACAACAAATACCAAACTCCTCCAGACCACTGCTTACGACACAGTGTTTTTATTTTATCTGCCTGGATTCATTATAAATTTCAGCCAAGCAGCAGGACAGGGCAAATATGGTTCGATGACAGCGTTATAGGTTCACATACATCGGGGTGGCCAAACTTGCTGACCTTTTGAGACGCACACAACAATCTTCAGAAGTTTGAGAGCCGGGGCACACGTGCTGGGGCTTTAGCCCCACAAGAGGTGCCTGCCAGGGCTTTAGCCCTGCTTCTGCTGAAGCCCCAAGCTCTGGCAGGCAGCCCCATGGGTCTAAAGTCCCTACTCCCCTGCAAGGCAGAGGTTCCGAGCTTCCCCTCCAGTCTGGTAGGTGGAGAATAGGGGGCAGGGAGGAGAGGCGGAACAGGACACACAAGGGGACTCCGCGAACTGCACTTTATCTGTAAAAGCTGCATGCCGCTTGCAAGTCATCGTTTAGCCACCCTGACATACATAATCAAAAGTGACAGAACCACTCTCCATAGAACTGTAAACAGGAGAGGCCTGGAGGCGAATTGTATTACTCCTTACACTGACGAGGACCAGATCATAAGCAATACAGGGGTTCACTCTTGCAATCCTCTCCAACCAGCTAATCCATGTAGTGGAGTCAGGAACACCTTGTGACCAAATCCAGTTCTTACAGTCTTATTGAAACAGTGGAATCCACCCTACACAATACCGACCTCTCTATCAGGTTAGGACCTGCAACAACCCTGGAAGATGAAAAATCCCACATCATGTTGCTGCCCCTCAGTCATCACCGTTCCCAGCACCACAGTGGGAGAGGCGGGACAGTTTCAGAACATGATCTCAGCCTTTCAGCTAGGCTGGCCCCTCACCCCAGAAAGGAGGCAGAGAACTAACCAGGCTCCCTGCCCGGATCTGCCTGCTTTCGAGTCCAACTCAGCAAGAGACGAGCCCATTCCCCTCCCTTTGCTCTGGGGCCACCCGCTAGGCACAGGACAGCCTGGGCTCTCGTGTGCTGGATCTCAGGGGGGACAGGAGAGCTCTGCTCAGATGCTGAACACACCAGGCTCTCTAACCCTTGAACTTCTCCCTGAGCAATTCCTCAACACGTCCAGACACGAGCAGAGAGGTTGCTTCTCTGCTTCCACTACAGTCCTGGCACGCCCACTCCACGGGGCACTTTGGCACATTCCGACCCAGACTCCAATCTCCTCCTCTGTTATGATTTCATTTTATCTGTGAGCTCTGGGAATGGTCCACAAGGAGTCTGAGAACATGCACTCACACCACATCCTCACCCTTAGCTCCATTGACCTCTTACTCTACAGCGGTGTTCCTCAATCTTTTTGATTCCAGGGACTGGCTTGCTGCCTTGCTAACTGTGTCAGGGAAATCTCAGGAACTGGAAAAGAGGCCGCCACCACGGCCTGGTTGTTGAGAACCACTACTCTAGAGTATGCAGAAATATGTTGCGCAGGGCTAACATGACTGCACAGTGACAAGCCTTTACCAGAGTGCGCGGATGGTAAGAGAAGGTGGGTATTGAAGCCTTGGCAGAAGAGGAACTGAGCAGACATACCTTTTTACAGGAACTGTAGATCCCATCCAGCTGAAGAGGCCTTCGACGTCTCTCAGGGATGAACGGCGAGCCAAAGCGGATGTAGTGTTTGGGTGTGGTACAAATCAGTGGGGAGTGGATAAGACCCGGCAACATGTTGAGGGTTGTTGCTAAAACAGTGGGGTCTGTGGTAATACGTAAAGGACACTCGATGGGGCATTCCTGCTTTTCCGCCTTGTCATTCAGCCATTCTGTAACTAGATACTGAAGAAGAGAGCAATTCTGAAGACAGCAGGAGCAGGTGAAGAATGAAAGCAACAAAACAGTATGTAAGGACGTAGGGCCCAAGACACCACCACACCCAGAGCTCAGTTCTGTTCTGCAGGGAATGCACAGGGGCGAGGCACCCGATCTCTCTCTCATCACAGAGAGCTGTAGTGTCCTGAAGGAAACACACTGGAGGACTAGATTAGCACCGTGCAGCAGATTCACTGCAAGTCTTCCAGGGACTTCCTTCTCCTACGCGCCTGGCAGTGCCCACCTGATCCACGTTTGATAAAGACTCTCATGCCACTTACCTTTTTAGTTTTGGGGTACTTGACTGTGGCTCGGTTAGACTGGTATCCTGCACCGAACATCCCAGTTGGGTCAGACCCCATCAATTGCTTGCTTTCTCCAGGACCCTCTCCACTGCTGACATCTGCAGCAGTTATGGAGCTCACGCCGCTTCCCTCCTCTGGGATAGCCTGGGAGAGCTCTGCCTGCTGGGAAATGGCCTGCTTCTGTCGTCTCAATCTTTGTGCCGAACTGGTCCGATAGCGAGAAAACCGGCTTTTGGGTCGGGGCCTGGAGGGTTTGGCTGGAGCTGGCTTAGTGATCGTCTTTTCTGGAACTGCATCCTACAATGCAAACCATATCATCAGTCTGAGAACTTCTAAGGTTCTCCTCTCTTCTCCTTTATTCTGCATATGGTAATTATGAATGACGGTTCTTTTCTGGCACTGTCTAGCTAGCTTTGTCAGACTAGACCCCTTTAACACTGGGCTCAGCTTTGTGAATTCTCCTGAAGGGCTGGAGACATTTATTGCTTTTTCTCCCCTTTGCATCTCAACTCTGGTGTTTGGAAAAGGAGTGGTCTCAGATCAGAAAGCAGCAGCATGAGACTCACTCCCTGGCTGAAAGGAACTGGTACCATTCCTGAGCACTGATAACACTGACTCAGTCCCAGACATATCCCTCCTCCACACAGAACTCCTGATTTTTTTCCTACCCCTTCTGTCCTCTTGCTTCCCTGGTATTGCTGATCCATCCACAAGCCCCACCACCACAGGACACATGGCAATGGGGATTCAGATCCAGCATGGACTTGTTAACTGAAATGGAGCAGATATCTCTCTTAATGGCAGCCAGCTGGAAAGCACATCAGTGCACTAAAAGATCCAGACCCTTGGCCATTAGATATTAACCCTTGCAAGGCACCAAAGCGGCTGTGCTGAACTTGCCTTGGTGTAAGCTATGCAACAGCCCTATCTCCGACTTACTACTGTCTGTGTGGACCTCCGTGTGTTCACCCCAACATTGCTGCTGCTGTTCGGAGTGCTTGGAGCAGCCCCACTTAAAGCAGAACTGCTGTCTTCAGTTTCAGGAGTCTCTATTTTCACCTCCTCCAACTCAGAAGCCTCAGTGTTAACAATGAATTCAGCATCTGTGCTGCTCCGATCTGATGGCTGCTCTCGTCTTCTTTTTCTCTTCTCCAAGTTTTCAAACATGTGCATGATGGCTTCTACCTTCCTCTCCTCCCGGGACTAGCATACACAAGAATAGGTCCAGGTCAGCAATACCAGGCAAGGGGTAGGAAAAAAAATCAGGAGTACAGTGTGGGGGAGGGACCCGGACAGCATATGGTCCACAAAGGTGATGGTGCAAAGAGGGATGGGAGAGGATTACAGGTTCATAGAGAACTGGAATGCCTCATAATGAAAGGAGACTGTTTGAATTAGAATGTCTCAACTTAAACAAGTAAGGGATCAGCATCACAGCATTAGAACTGGCAGACTTGTTTGGAGAGAAGACCACTTTTTATGTAATCCAAACCACCTAGCATGCACCTCCAACACGAACAGCAGAAGTCAGATGTTTTACTATTGCCTCAATTGGTAACAGTGGGGCATTCAAGTGCAGCAACCTTAGCATGAGAGTTGCTGATGGGGCATCCTTCATGAAGGGCCTTCAGCTTTTGAATTCACTACTTCCCACCCTGCTTAGTTCAACATATCCTGAATCTGCTGATTTTCTGGGCATGCTGTAAGGCCCATCTGTTCATGGATGCATACACTAAGGTCAGAAGGACCACTGCGATCATGTAGTCCAGTGGTGGGCAACTCAAGGCCCATCAGGGTAATCTGATTGTGGGCCGCAAGACATTTTGCTGATGCTGACCGTCCACTGCTCACAGTGGCAGTGGTTCGCCGTTCCTGGACAAAGGAGTGTCAGGAAATCGCGGCCGCACGTCCATGTTTCCACTGACCTCACCCAGTAGTCTACCCTCACAGTTCTCCAGTCTAGCTTGCATCTATGAGTCTTGCCTTTTCTCCATCATCTGCGTGAATCCCCTATGAAACTCAACCTTCGTTTCGATCCTGTGAATATGACTTACATTCTTTATTCCTAGATGTCTGCATTTACATCTAGCTAGATTAAAACACACAGTGTTTGCTTGCATTCAGTTTACAAAGTGACCCAGATCACCCTGAGTCAGTGGTCTATCCTCTTCATTATTTACCACTCCGCCAATTCTTGTCTCATCTGAAAACTCGACCAATGATGATTTTGTTTTCTTCCAAGTCACTTATAAAAATGTTAATAAGAGTAGGGATAAGAACTGAACCCTGCAGGACTCCACTGGAGAGGGCTAAGGGATTTTGGGGAAACATGAAAGATGAGAGATTTTGAACTGTGATATATGTGCTGGTTGATGGTGGATACATGGGGAGATGGAGTATGTACTGCTGTTATTTTCATTACACTTTCAATTAATGTTAAGGACACATCTCAGGATAGATATCCTCTTGAAGTTCATACATTAAAAAAACCCAGTTCTTAGTTACACAGAAAATTACCATCCAGAAAACCAACTCAGATGCTACAAAGGAGGCACAATAGGCTACAAATCTTTGGGCAAAATTCAAGGATTGTAGTGTTGGTTCAAGGGTCTCCTCAAAGATCGAGGATAAAGAGCAAGAAACCATACCAGAAAACCATAACAGCTAGGGTTGCAAGGAAAAGGGCAGAAAAAGAGCAAAAGGACTGTGTGTTGCCAAAAAATCTAAGTGGACTATGAAGGGCTTTTACAATCATGTGTGCAAAACAAGGATCACCAATAAAAGATACAGGGAAGACAGACCTCCTAGGGCATTAGCTAGTAACCTTGCAGAAAAGTTGGAGGGAATTCAGAAAAAAGCAAAATTATCAGAGACCTAGAGGGATTGATGTACAGGTATGATGAAAGATTAAAACAGCTAAGTACATATAAGCTTGGCTAGGCTACAAAGGAGGAAGGGGAGGAGGGGGAAGGAGGCACAGGGACATAATAGTAACCTAATATTTACTTTGAAGTGTTTGGACACCAGGGAGTAAGGCGAAATTATTTAGTGACCAAGAAAGGAGCTAGGACTAACTGAATGAAACCAAGAAAAGAAAAAAGACATTCTTACCAATTGCATGTTGTAGGCTGTGGGACAGTCCCCCAAAGCAAATGGTGGTTACCAGATTCTCTCCATCTCTAACTTGTTGGAGCCTAATCATCTTTGTACAGACACTGCAGGATGTGAAATCTGCTTGGTTCACCCTTCCTGACAAGTCAGTGGTTTCTGAATATTTGGAATCATATCACTAAACAGAAACAACCAATCGGCCCTGCGTGACTTGCCCCATCCTATATACCTGCCACGGAAAACGAAATTACAGATCCAAATAGATGAGGTACTCACCTGTCTGCTGTGAGCCAGAGCTCCCTGCTCATCCATAGCCTCCTCTCTCTCCCCCTCCTCTTGCTTCTCTTCTTTATCTGCAGCCTGAGGAGCAGAGAGAAGCCAAGACTCAGAATAGTCACCATTGCAAAATGAAAATATGGAGCAGTTGGAAAATTACCAGGATTAGGTTTGGTATCTCACTAGGGTGAGGCTTAAGAAAGAGCTGCTGCAGTTCTGGAGACACCAGCGCCCTGTAGGACCAAATTCCTCCATAGTGAATGATCAAACACCTGGCATTAGAAAGTGTCAAATTTTACCTCACTGTCACTGGCGGCAGCAGGTCCCTCTGGAACCTCCTCCGCCTGCTGGTTGCTGTTTTCATCTGATGCAATGCCCTGCTGTTCCAATTCTAGTTCCTTCCTACGAGCTTTCCGACGCCTTGTTTCTGCCCCAATCATCAGTGTGCCTAGAACAGGTGGAGGTAGGTGTTCTGCAGCATTTGGGTTCCGTTTCTGTACGGGGCAACTCCTGTTCCCTTTGTGACATGCACAGTCCACTTTATAGTTGCTGGTCCAAAACACAAACATATCTGTGTCACTCCTCATTTCTCAGCCCTCCTATAGAAACATTCAATGCATCTGCAACTACAGATCTCACCAGGTTCCAAAGCAAGCACAGTCTGCTGCCTTCT
Organism: Dermatemys mawii; assembly: GCA_007922305.1. Taxonomy (NCBI): domain Eukaryota; kingdom Metazoa; phylum Chordata; order Testudines; family Dermatemydidae; genus Dermatemys; species Dermatemys mawii. The sequence continues at coordinate 193,697 of ML677435.1, forward strand.
AGCCTCTATCACAGAAGAGGCCAGAAGAACAGGACAGAATAAAATACATGAAAATTCAATTCAGTAGCTAATGGAGCAAAATATAAGAAAAGAGGAAAGGGCTGTAGGAGGAGGAGGTCTGTGCCAGGAGACCAGCGCAGGCTGGTGAGATGAGGGACTCACCAAATGCTGTACTCATAGTCAAAGGCAATGGTGACCTCTGTGTCCTTGGCAATGGTGGCGAGCGCATAGATACACAGGTGGATCATCCCATCAGCAATCACATGACGGACCTTCACAAACAAAGCAGAGGAGATGGCAGTTCCTGCATGGCACGCTAAAATTACCCTCACCATTTTCCCTAGAGAAAAGCCTGCTTTGCTGCCCTTCCCCATCCTTTACTTTGTCCTTTTCTGGACCACTTCCCTGACCAGAGAAAACCTACAAGTCTTCCCTTCTCTAGCTCTCCTAGGTCTTCGGGAGAAAGGCCCTGTGCTCCCCAACTTCTTCCTACCCTACACTCCCATCTTCAGCCTACAGGCAACCAAATGGGAAAAATCTGTATAGCCCTCTGCTGGTAATTATCACGCTCTCTTCCCTTCTCTTTACTGACATTACTTGTGGCCACTGCATTTTATTCAGGGCTTGAATGCTCGTGAAAGGGGCTGTACTGAAAACCTGTGCACTGCTGGCCTGTGTTTCCATGGGAGGGGGAGCAGCAAGTTTACCTCTGCATTTGGTGTACAGGAACGCCTGATGAACCTGGCGTCGTTGCCAAAAGTGCGAGCATCCACACACATCTCAACACCGTTGAACTTAGAGTAGAACAGCACAAAGGGGTATGGCCTAGGGAAGTAACAAACTCTTGTAATTCCCCGAGACTCAATCCCCACCACTAACATAACAGCCACACCTTACTGAACAGGAATATGGGAAGCAGCTCTTACTTTGCTTCTTTCACTCAGGAAGTTCATGCAGCTCCTACCTCATAATACAACAGATCTACCCCAAAAAGAGAAGAGATTTTTATTCCATAAACGGAAAAACACACAAGACTATAAGAATGGCTATCTTGAGTCAGCCAATGGTTCATCTAGCCCAGCACCTGTCTTCTGGCAGAGGCCAGTGCCAGAGGCTTCAGAGGGAGTGAGCAGAACAGGGGAATTTATCAAGTGATCCATTCCCTGATTTCCAGTTCCAGCTTCTGGCAGTCAGTGGTTATAGGACACCGAGACTAGGGACTTTGGTACCTGAACACCTTGGCTAACAGGAATTGATGGATCTATCCTTCATGAACTTATCAAATTCTTTTTTATACTTCTGGCATTCACAACATCCCCGGGCAACAAGATGACTGTGTACTGTGTGAAAAAGTATTTCCTTATGTTGGTTTTAAACTTGCTGCATATTAATAGCCTTGGGTGATCACTGGTTTGTGCACTATGTGAAGGGGTAAATGACATTTTCTTATTCACTTTCTCCACACAATTCATGATTTTATAGACTCTATTATATCCCACGCCCTCCGACATCTCTTTTACAAGCTGAACTGTCCCAGTCTTTTTACTCTCCTCATACAGAAGCTGTTCCATACCCCAATCTCTTCTTCCCTCCCCATCTGTACTTTCCCAATTCTAATATATCTTTTTTGAGATGGAGCAACCAGAACTGCACAAGTATTCAAGGTTTGGGCATACCATGGATTTATCTAGGGGAATTATATTTTCTGTGCTATTACCTATTCCTAAAAGGTTCCTATCATCATTAGCTTTTTGGACTGCCGCTGCACATTGAGTAGATGTTTTCAGAGAACTATCCATCATGATGCCAAGGTCTCTCTCGAATGGTAAATTCAGACCCCATCATTTTGTATATATAGTTGGGATTATGTTTTCCACTGTGCACTACTTTGAATTTATCAACATTGAATTTCATCTGCCAGTCATCCGGTTTTGAGATCCCTTTGTAACGCTTCACAATTTGCTTTGGATTCAACTATCTTGAGTAATTTTGTATCATTTGCAAACTTTGCTACCTCACTGCTTATTCCTTTTTCCAGATAATTTATGAATATGTTGAACATCACTGGTGTCAGTACAGATTGTTGGGGGACCTGGTTACTTACCTCTCTCCACTGTGAAAACTGACCATTTATTCCTACCCTTTATTTCCTATCTTTTAACCAGTTACTGATTTATGAGAGGACCTTCACCCCATGACTCCTTACTTTAAGAGCTTTTGGTGAGGGACTTTGTCAAAGGCTTTCTGAAAGTTCAAGTGCACTAACTCCATTGGATCACTTGTGTCCACCTCAAAGAATTCTAAGATAAATAGATGAGGCATGATTTCCCTTGACAAAATCTGGGTTGACTCTTCCCCGACATGTCATGTTCATCTGTGTCTCTGATAATTCTGTTCTTTACTATATTTTCAACCAGTCTGCCAGATACTGTAGTTAGGCTTACTGACTGGTAACTACCAGGATGGTGTCTGGAGCCTTTATTAAAAATCGGTGTCACATTAGCTATTGTACCATATCACTGATGAGAGGCTGATTTAAGCAATAAGTTACACACTATAGTTAGCAGTTCTGCACTTTCACATTTGAGTTCCTTCAGAACTCTTGGGTGAATACCAACTGGTCCTGATTTATTACTGTTAAATTTATCAGTTAGTTAAAAAAAGCTCCTCTAATGACACCTCAGTCTGGGATAGCTCCTCAGATTTGTCACCTAAACAGAACGTCTCACTTGTGGAAATCTCCTTCAACTTGATCTGGGCTGCTTTAGATCTTTTTTACTTTTCTATGCATGGCACAACTGCATGACCCCTTGTGGCAGGGTCTCTGGCAGTGTGCGGTTCCCCCACAGCAGTCCTCAATCACTCCATGCCCCATATTCTCACAGAAATCACTGAATAGCACTCTTACTTTTTGAAGAAATGCCCATTGACCTCAAATTGCTGCCGTAACATCACCTTTCCTCGATACTCAATTATAAGGGTATCGAACGCCAAGTCTCTTGCTGCCCTCAAGATCTTCCGGTGCTTCTGAACCCGAGTCACTCTTCCCAGCTGCAACTGCATTAGAAACATAATGAAAACAGGAGAACCTCAGGCAGCAGCCCTGCAGATTCCATCCTATAGGAACAAACCAGCTTCTGGTAACAGGACCTGGGAATTCTCACCAGCTCTTTACACCACTCCCTCCAAGACAGACATTTGGGCAACAGACAATGACTTGGAAATGTTTATTCATGGAAATAGGAAAATGTATCTCTGCTTTCCCCAAAATGTCCTTTCTTTCACTAATAAGGTCAACAGATCCATTAAAATTGGTACTTCAGCCTGATTGCAGCTTGGGGGCAGACCCAGGCCTGTCGGTCATTGGCAATAAGAGAATGCTCCAACTCCTTAAGTTTGTTCCTTCTAGTTCAGATAATTTCCACAGCCAGGATAATTCAAAACTACTTTTCTAAATTATAAATTGAGGGAAAAAGCACAATTGCTCTCACTGCTGAGCATGGTAAACTCTTCTTAATGACGACAACTCCAAAACCTTGGATGTCAATTTCCTTCTCTATTCCGGATGACCCACTGGTCTCCAGGATCTGAGAACCTTAATATTTGAAGAAAGCAAGTTTTCAGGTAAGCAGGGATAAACTTTTCTATTCTTCTTCATGCTAAGGTCCACAGAGCTGTTACAGTTGGATTGTCAAAGCAGTCTCTCCCCAGGGTGGGAAGCAGGATCATCCTTTAAATGTGGAAACTCAAAACGAGATAGATTATACATAAACAACTCCTAGATCTCCCCCCCCACACACCGAAAGAGAAGATTTGTCCAAATAAAATAAAATACAAAAAATTGCATCAGCTAAAACCGGATGACTAATATACAAGTTGGTGAACTTTGGCCTGATATCTGTGTAGCAAATCTCAATACTCAAGATGTGATTACCTTGCCCTGAGACTGCCAGTGCTCCTAAGGCAGGGGTAGACAAACTATCCGACCTCTCCCACTTCCCACCCCCAACTGTCCCCCTCAGAACCCCCGATCCATCCAACCCCTCCTGCTCCTTGTCCCGACTGCCCCCTCAGAACCTTCCCCCCCAGCCCCTTTGCTCCCTGACCGCCCTGACTCCTATCATCTCCCCACCCCCATCCCCTGACAGACCCCCGGGACTCCTACACCCCATCCAACCTCCCCAATCCCTGGCTGCCCCCTCCAGAGACCCCCCTGCCCCTAACCACCACCCCGGGACCCCATCCCCTATCCAACCCACCCTGCTCCCTGTCCTGACTGCCCCCGTCCCTTATCCAACCCCCTAGCCCCAACCCCCTTATGAGGCTCCTAGCAGCATGTTTGGCTCTGTGTGGAGCACATGGTGGCATGGTTCTGGGGGAGGGAGGAGCATATCTGGCTCCACACGGAGCCAAATACTTTGCCCCGCAGGAGCGCGCAGCCCCGCCCCCAAGAGCATTGTGCACATGATGGCATGGCTCTGGGGGAGGGAGGAACATGGGGGAGAGGCTGGGGGCAGCCTCCCCAGCTGGAGGGCCGGCCGGGACAGTCCCGCCAGCCACATCAGTTTGCTCACTCCTGTCCTAGGAGCTGGACTGCTTAACTGAAGGAAGAATATTTCTTGAATTCACATAGGAAACGAATGCTATGACAGTTGTGAGGACTGCCTGTTTGAATTCAAAGTACAACACAGAGAAAGCTCCAGACAAACAAAACAACAACAAAAAAAACACACTTCTAACTGGAGACAGCAACTATCAGAAGGCCTATTCTGATAGATATGAAGTGTAACAATACTTCCTGCAGTGGTTCAATCTGGACTGAAAGGAACAGAATGAGATTTCAAGGTCATGGCTCTAGGAATTTGCCTGTTTGGAATAAGACTGATGCCCAAAGGTTTAATGTTGAGATTTCTGCAAATTTTTTTTTTTTTTTTTAAACATGCTGAGAACACTGTACTATAGAGATTTGTACTTTTTGTTTGGACACTCTTGTAAACCCATAATAAAACCCACTGGAGATTTCAAGTCTATGCTTCATTAGGTTAACATGGACTTAAAATTATGGACTTTGCACCATTCAGTTGAACAAGTTCTCTCTTGTGGTCCCTGAAAGCAATGATCACTTCATCCAAGTATTTATTTTAAACTAGTCTGGTTCCAGATAGAAAACTGCTTTCAATAGCAGATCTTCTCTGTGAGAGAGACATCTGAAGTGTCAATGCTAGGTTAATCAGGCCCTAGAGCCATAGTCTCTACAGCCGGAAAGATACACACTATTACTGCTGCTCTCTCCTTCCTATCCAGGCAGCAGTGGAAAAGGTGGGAAGACATACTGGAGGGAACTTACCCAGCTTTTGAAGTTTAAGAATAGCAGCCGTGTTAGCCTGTATCCGTTAAGAAAACGAAGAATACTTGTAGCACCTTAGAGACTAACCAGTTTATTTCAGCATAAGCTTTCATGGGCTACAGCTCACTTCATCGGATGCACAGAATGGAACAAACAGAATTAAGATACATTTATACACACAGAAAGTAAAGAAAACGTTATAAATTACCATACCAATTCTAAGAGGCTGCTAAATGTGGATGAGCCATTATCAGCAGAAGAAAAAAAAAAACTTTTGTAGTGAAAATTTATACTGTTTGTTATCTATGTCTGACAGTTGATTAGAATCTGTAAAAGAGACTAAACTAGGAAAATGCAATCAATTAGTATAATGACAAAGCCACTCACAGTCCCTGTTTAATCCTTGGTTGACAGTGTCCAATTTGCAAATTAATTCCAATTCATCAGCTTCTTGTTGGAGTCTGTTTTGGAAGTTTCTCTGTTTTAAAATTAATACCTTCAAGTCTTTAATGGAATGGCCAGGGAGACTGAAGTGTTCTCCTACTGGTTTTTGAATGTTATGATTCCTGATGTCAGATTTGTGTCCATTTATTCTTTTGCGTAGAGACTGTCCAGTTTGGCCAATGTACATAGCAAAGGGGCATTTCTGGCACATGATGGCATATATCACACTGGAAGATGTGCAGGTGAATGAGCCTCTGATTATGTGGCTGATGTGAGTAGGTCCTATGATAGTGTCAGTTGAATGGATATGTAGACAGAGTTGGCATCAGGCTTTGTTACAAGGACAGGTACCTGGGTTAGTGTTTTTGTTGTGTGGTGTGTGGTTGCCGGTTAGTATTTGTTTCAGGTTGGGGGGCTGTCTGTAAGTGTGGACTGGTCTGTCCTTTTGAAGTGTCATTTACTTCCTCGCATTCCAAGTCCTATTAGACTGAGACCCCACAGGGTACACTGTTGTTTCCAGATACAAAAAAAAGATAAAAAGACAGTTACCTTTGGTAACTGGTGTTCTTCAAGATAGGTTGCTCCTGTCTATTCCACAGTAGGTGGGCTGCATGGGGGCCTGCTCTGCCTTGAACTTGGGTTTAGCCGGAGGCGGGACATAGAGATCCGAAGTCTGGAGGGTCATGCGGGAGTCCTTCATGTTGTGCAGCTTAATGTGTGTCTGCTCTGCAAACAGGGCTTTGCTGTTGAATGGGAGGTCCTGGATGGCAGCCTGAGCCTCACTGAACAGCCCAGACGTCCTTCTCATGGAGACGGCGGAGGCCATGGACCACACGGCTGTGTCGGCTACATCCGATGCCACCTACAGGGTTGCCCTGGTGGCTTCTGTACCCTCCTCCACCAGCACCTGGAACTCCTTCCTGTCGTGCGCGTGGAAGGAGGCCTTGAATTTTGGCAGTGAGCCTCACAAATTGAACTCGTATCTACCCAGTAGAGCTTGGTGGGTCACTTGAGTATGAATAAACCTTTTTGCCAAATGAGCACAGCAGCGGTTCTCAACTTGGGGGTCACGACCCTCCCAGGGGGTCACGGGGTGATTTCTGGGGGAGGAGGGGGTCATGAACTCCATGTGCCACCAAACTGCCGCCCACCTTCGGCGGCTTTTCGGCGGACACGCTCTGCGCTTCACAGTGTTCTCCGAAAAGCCGCCGAAGTGAACATTTCCTGTTCCGGCGGCTTTTCGACAGACATTGTGAAGGACACAGCATGTCCGCTCAAAAGCCGCTGAAAGCAGAAACTTTCACTTCAGTGGCTTTTTGGCGGACATGCAGGGGTTGCAGCCGCCCGCGGGGAGCGGAAAAAGGGCCACTTACGCCTGAAGTTTGAGAACCAGTGGAGTACAGCCTCCTTGAGTCTTTGTTCTTTGGGGTAGAGGCAGGCAGGCCCTGCCGCTCCCTATGGTTGACCAACTCAACCATCAGGGAGTTGGGTGCTGCGTGGACATACAAGTACTCATGCCCCTTAGATGGGACAAAGTACTTGCACTCCGCCCTCTTAGCTATGGCGACCAACAAGGCCGGCATTTGTCACAGGGCATACAAGATTTTTGTCACCCCTTCATGGAGGGGCAAGACCACCCTGCCTGGGGTGGAAGAGGACAACACATTAAACAGTGATTCCGAGGACAACTTCACCTCCTCAGCTTGGAGGTGAAGGTTTGAGGCCACCCATTTAAGGAGGTCGTGGCTGGCCCAAAAAGTCCTCCTGCGGGACTGACAGGGGTGGGGCCGCTATCGTCACTTCCTGGGAGGGCAAGGAGGCCAGCACCGTGCTTTGGGTGTCCGAGCACGGTCTCAAAGATGTACGCCCCACCGATGTCTTTCGCAGGAGCCTGGAGAGGGAGGCCCCTTGTGCCTCCGAGAGCCCAGCTACCAAATGCGGCCCCACCTGAGGCTGTGCCAGGGGTCACGGTGCCCACTGGTACCACTTGGCTGGCTACGAGGCCCGCTACCATTGCACTTGCTGTGGCACTGAAGGCCCGAGCTGCTTTGACTGGCTGTCTTGACTGATGGAAGGATGGCTCCTAGCCGCAGTCAGGCTAACAAACGATTCCCGGCTGCGTCGAGACCGGGAGGAGCGGCAGCGACAGTATCAACTGGAGTGCCCCAAGGGTCGGTCATGGAGCTGATTTTGTTCAATATCTTCATTAATGATCTGGAGGATGGTGTGGACTGCACCCTTAGCAAGTTTGCAGATGACACTAACCTGGGAGGAGTGGTAGATACGCTGGAGGGTAGGGATAGGATACAGAGGGACCTAAACAAGTTAGAGGATTGGGCCAAAAGAAATCTGATGAGGTTCAACAAAGACAAGTGCAGAGCCCTGCACTTAGGATGGAAGAATCCCATGCACTGCTACAGACTAGGGACTGAATGGCCAGGCAGCAGTTCTACAGAAAAGGACCTAAGGGGTAAAAGTGGACGAAGCTGGATACGAGTCAACAGTGTGCCCTTGTTGCCAAGAAGGCCAACGGCATTTTGGATTGTATAAGTAGAGGCCCTTCCAGCAGATCTAGGGACGTGATCATTCCCCTCTATTCGACATTGGTCAGGCCTCATCTGGAGGACTGTGTCCAGTTCTGGGGCCCTCACTACACGAAGGATGTGGAAAAATTGGAAAGAGTCCAGAGGAGGGCAACAAAAATGATTAGGGGGCTGGAGCACATGACTTACAAGGAGAGGCTGAGGGAATTAGGTTTGTTTAGTCCGCAGAAGAGAAGAAAAATGGGAGAAGGGGGGATTTGATAGCTGCTTTCAACTACCTGCAAGGGGGTTCCAAAGAGGATGGATCTAGGTTGTTCTCAGTGGTACCAGATGACAGAACAAGGAGTAATGGTCTCAAGTTGCAGGCCAGGGCTTGAACAACTTGCAGATCTTGCAAGGATCGCTGATATGTAGTCTTGCCCAAACAGTATAAGCAGTCCGCATACGGGTCACTCCTCGGCATAGAACACCTACAAGTGTCACATGACTTAAAACCTGGGGCTCGGGGCATGCCCCGCCCAGACACACTTGAAAAACTCAGTCACTACAAGTATTGGAAGAAACGTTAGTGATGAGCTGCAGCAACGCTGGAGCAGCGAAGTTCTGATGCACCTTCACTGGCGGGAAGAAGGAACTGAGGGAGGGGAGCGCCTCTTATAGCACACCAGGATGGCACCACTTCAGGGGTCACAGGTGGGTGCTCCCCCCTACAGGTACTGTTAGGGGAAAAACTTCCAGCACCGGTGCATGTGCTGTGGAATACACATGGAGCAATCACCCAAAGAAAAAGATATTTCCAGGTATAGGAGCCATTCTGCTAATCCTTTCATTGACAGTGCACATACAAATAGGAAAGTGTGCTCTGCTGAGGGCAGGAGAATTTCTCTCTGTGATAGGATTTTCATAACAACAAAGAACATGATCAGCCCTATCAGACACATTGATTATTGGACCAAAACCAGCTTGATTTTCTATGGAAAAAACATGAAGAAAGAATCACCGTCTTCCGGCTGATGGATGCTGTATTCTCTTTCTGGAATTTATTTTCTGAACTGAATTTGGAAGATCATTTAAAAAAAATAAAGATTGGTATTCTGCATTCATCAGTGTGGGAGTGAAGAGTACACAACCAGAACTAGGTCTCTGCCAATGCATAGAAGAGGGGAGATGAAGAGGGGATACCAAGAATTACTGCAGAGAGCTTCCTCAAATTCCGGATCATTGAAGTATGCCTGTGTATAAGATCAAAATTCCAAACAGGGTCCCAGAAAAAATGGATTTTTGTTTGGGATCCTTCTTGTTTTCCATGACGGCCATCTTCATCTTATGTCAATGTTTTTTCTGACCTGAGACTTCATTCCAGATAGTATTCATCCTCAGTCCAGGCCTACGATAGACTTTTCTGGCACCATGAATCTGTCCTTGATCCAAGATACTCGAGAACCCATATCTCTGTTTCCTCCACTTTTTATGTACAGACTCTTAATAGAAATATTGTCTAAGAACAGATAAGTGACTTTCTTCTTCCCTAAAGTGAACATTACTGCTACCATGATCCTGAGAGAGAGACTCTGGGAGCACATGGAAGATTGAATAATAAAGATCTATGTTGGGAAAGGAAAGAGGCTGTCACCCATCTACAAAACACAGGAATGACCAGAACATGGTTAAGTGGGAGTGAAATGCTTTGAAGACAAGCCTTCTTTAGTAAAAAATGGTTGCTAACCTTCCATAACTGTTCTCTGAGACGTGTTGCTCATCTCCATTCCATGCCATGGGTGGAGTGTGCCATGTGCACCATTGCTGGAGAATTTCCCCTTAGTGGTATTTGTTGGGCTGGCTGTAGCACCCTCTGGAGATGCACCTGTATGTGCCAGCATAAAGGGTGCTGCCGGCCCCGCACCCTGTCCATTCCTTTTTACCGGTAACTCTGACAGAGAGGTCATGAAATGAACATGAGCAACATCTCTCAAAGAAAAATGAACAGTTACAGAAGGTTAGGAATTCTTTTCTTCAAGTCCATTCCATGCTAGATGACTCACAAGCAGAACCTCAGGAGATGGGCTCAGAGTTAATGGACACGCCGACTGCAACTCTGCTCTTCCAAACTGGCATTGTCTTGGGCCTGTTGGGTGATGGCATAGTGCAGGGGTAGGCAACCTATGGCACGTGTGCCAAAGGTGGCACGTGAGCTGATTTTCAGTGGCACTCACACTGCCTGGGTCCCGGCCACTGGTCTGGGGGCCTCCTAATTTTAAATGAAGCTTCTTGAACATTTTTAAAACCTTATTTACTTTACATACATACATACATACATACAATAGTTTAGTTATTTATTATAGGCTTATAGAAAGAGACCTTCTAAAAATGTTAAAATGTATCACTGGCACACAAAACTTTAATTTAGAGTGAATAAATTAAACTCGGCATACCACTTCTGAAAGGTTGCCGACTCCTGGCATAGTGGGACACGAAGATATGCACTGAAAACCAAGCTGCAGCTCTGAAAGAGCCTTGGCTTGTGATCTGTGTGAGGCACACCATTGGTGAAGCTCGGGCTCTTGTGGAATGAGAGGTTACTATGGCTAAAAATTAAATGTCCATCTGCTTGTAACAAGCCCAAATACAGGCGGTTATCTAGGACCAGATCCTTTGAGTTGATACAGTTAGTACTCTCAGCCTGTCTATTGCCACAAAGAGTTGCATGGATTTGCAGAAGGGGTTAGTTCTCTCAGTATAAAAAGTGAAGGCCTACCTAATGTCCAATGAACGAAGCAATCATTCCTCAGAGTTCTTGAGAGGCTTTGGGAAGACGACAGGTAGGAATATGACCTAGTTATTATGGAACTGTGACACCACCTGTCAAGAAGGCTAGATGGGGGCTCCGCTGGACCTTGTCCTTGAACACCATGTAAGGTGGCTCTGACGCAAGGACCTTGATCTCAGAGACCCTTCTGGCCAAGGTGATCACCAGGAAGATGACCTTCCAACAGAGAAGTAGCAGAGAAGTAGTGGGGAGAGGATGAGTTTCAACAGGAACAAGTTTAAACCCCCGGGGGAGGGTCAGTTTGTGAACCTAAGTATAGTTTTTCCAACCCCTTGAGAAACTGGACCATTATTTCACGGGAGAACATTGATATGCAGTTCACTCTGGGCGGGAAGGGTGGCGGGAAGCTTGAAGTCCAGAAAAAGGGGCATGGGCAGCCCCTGGGGCAAAAGTCCTTCTATGACAGGAACTATAGTAACTCCTCACTTAATGTCATAGTTATGTTCCTGAAAAATATGACTAAGTGTGATGTTAAGCAAATCCAATTTCCCCATAAGAATTAATGTAAATGAGGGGGTTGGGTTCTAGAGAAATTTTTTCAACAGTGATGATGATTGTGAAGCCTGGTTGAGGTGGAGGAGTCAGAAGCTGGGATATTTCCTGGGAATGCTTTACTGCTCAATGATGAACTAGCAAGCAATTGGCTGAGCTCTCAAGGGTTAACTCGTTGTTAATGGAGCCTCACACTCTACAAGGCAGCAGGAATGGAGGGAGGGGAGACAACCATAGCAGACAGAGACACACCGTGTGTGTGAGTGAGAGAGAGAGAGAGAGATGCGTATTTCCCCTTTAAGTACGCTGTCCCCACTCTTAAGAGCACTGTCTTGTTAATTAGATCAGATTGCTGAGACTGCAGCTGCTGCCAGGACACTCCCTCCCTTCTGAGCCCTGTCATGTGTCCCCCCTGCTCTATGGAAGAGGGGGTAAGTGGGGTGCAGGAACAGAGGGGAAGGGGGGACCTTGACATTAACCCCACTCTTCCTTCCCCGCTGCATAGAATATCGGGGTTGGAAGGGACCTCAGGAGGTTCTAGTCTAACCCCCTGCTCAAAGCAGGACCAACCCAACTAAATCATCCCAGCCAGGGCTTTGTCAAGCCTGACCTTAAAAACCTGTAAGGAAGGAGATTCCACCACCTCCCTAGGGAACCCATTCCAGTGCTTCACCACCCGCCTAGTGAAAAAGATTTTCCTAATATCCAATCAAAACCTCCCCTACTGCAACTTGAGACCATTACTCCTTGTTCTGTCATCTTGTACCACTGAGAACAGTCTAGATCCATCCTCTTTAGAACCCCCTTTCAGGTAGTTGAAAGCAGTTATCAAATCTCCCCATCTCAGTCTTCTCTTCTGTAGACTAAACAATCCCAGTTCTCTCAGACGCTCCTCACGTGCTCCAGGCCCCTAATCATTTTTGTTGCCCTTCTCTGGACTCTCAAATTTTTCCACATCCTTCTTGTAGTGTGGGCCCCAAAACTGGAGCCAATACTTCAGATGAGGCCTCACCAATGTTGAATAGAGGGAAACAATCAGGTCCCTCGATCTGCTGGTAATGCCCCTACTTATAGAGCCCAAAATGCCGTGAGCCTTCTTGGCAACAAGGGCACACTGTGGACTCATATCCAGCTTCTCATCCACTGCAACCCCTTGGTCCGTTCCTGCAGAACTGCTGCCTGGCCATTCGGTCCCTAGTCTGTAGCAGTGCATGGGATTCAGTACATAGCAAACAGGAGACTCGGGGAGCAGCTCCAAGGCAGAGGGCAGGAGCAGCACATGGCAGTGGGGGGAGGGACAGCTGAACTGCCAGCTACTGATAGCCTGCTGGGCGGCTGCTGCACAGGGAACTTAGGGGAACGTGGAGTGGATGGGGAGCTGCTGGTCCACCCTGGTTCCAAGCCCCCACCAGCTAGCTGCAAAGGGCTGCTGTTCCTGCAAGCAGTGGACAAAGCAGGTGGCTTCCAAATGACGTTATAAGGGAGCATTGCACCCCTTTAAACGAGCATGTTCCCTAATTGATCAGCAACGTAACAACGAAACAATGTTAACTGAGACAACTTGAAGTGAGAAGTTACTGTAACTACACTAATTATACACACTAAAACTACTTGAAACCATATACACTACACACTAACACTGAACATAGGAAAACTTAGAAAACCAATAGGAAGAAGCCTTGCCAAAGCAAGAAGGGTTGTTCCAGCAACCGTCACGGGCTGTAAGAAAGTACTGAGGAGGTGAGGGGGCAGCAGCACCCCTTATACCACTGCATAACCTGTGGCACCAGAGGGCCCTAGAGCCAGCCAAACAGATGCTACTAAGGAAAAATCTCCGGGAACAGTGCCCGTGGTGCGCGTGCACACCTAGCTTCGAGTGAACAGGAACAAGCAGATGTTTCCGACAAGGTCTGTCTCTGCTTGTTCACGATTTTCTGAGGCTAGAAATAGGATGGGGACTAGGTTGTACTGCTCTGATCTGAAATTCACAACAAGACAAGAGGCAGTGGGTTCAACACCTTCTGGCCTTATGACCTTCAGACTATGTGGGCAGGGGTGGGTTCGAAAGAAGTTGATGGAGGCTCCTTACAGCCTGTCAGTTCTTCCTCCTCTGGGCAGCTGTCATGCTCATCACTATACAGCTATCTGCTGGGGAGTGGGGAAGGTGGAGGAGAGGTGTGGTGGCCTGCAGCAAGACCTTTGAGCAATAATCTGGATATCTGAGCATGGTGACCCACTGCAGCAGCTGACGACGACAGGTTGATACTTTCTCAGTCTGACACCTCTGACTCCGTATCGATCTTCCCAGTGTGTATGAGGACAGAGAGAGAGTTCTAGATCGTCTAAGGTAATACAGCCCTCCTAAGGGTAATTTTACAGTACTCGTCTGACAGTGTCTCTCTAGTATAGTTTACTATTTGATTCTCTACCTTGGATGGGAGATGTCGACCTTTCTTTCCTAAAGAGGAAGAATTCCACTAGTGGTGGGAGAGATCTGCCATGCTTCAAGATCAGCACATCTATGGCCTGGCCCTTTCTGCACAAATATGCCATGCTGCACTCTGAAGGTGAGGAGGGAAATGGTGCTGAATGCATTATTAGTTTTATCTCCCTATGACCCTGCTTCAGAGAGGAGCAAAACTTGAGCTCAGAGACAATCTCCTCAAGAATCCAATACAGCCCTGGGACACATCTGGGAATTAGAAAAGACATTATTGAGTCCACCCATTGGTTTAAAAATTTGAAGCCAAGTTGGAATTTCCACCAGTAAAGCTTTGCAGCAGGGAGGGCTGGTTGAGCCACTGGCTGCTGTAAAGGCAGAAAAAACTGGAGGGAACACCAAGAGGCAGGAAATAACCCCTGCTCCAGAGACTGACAGGAGTGATTCTGCACCTAATCTGTAAGGCTGAAGTACCCATTGCAGTGGATGGGTGGACCTTAGCACGAAAAAGAAAATTTTTTCAGGAAGGCATAAAACATTCCTTACGTAGCAGCAATGGTTTGGCTAGGCCAGGAAGATTTCTGGACTGACCCCTGAGAAGGGCCTCATTCTTCTATAAACCAAGTTAGGAAAGGGATAAAGACTCTTGGCCTGATGTCATGCATAAGGCTATGATTTTCTCACAGAGGTCACTGAAGTCACAGAATCCATGACTTCCAGCGACCTCCGTGAATTCAGCCCTGTTGGCCGAGAACTGCAGCATGTTGACTCCAGCTTCCCTGGGCCCCATGCAGCTCTTAACTGACCCTCCCCACAGCTCCCGGCTGCTGCAGGTGGCAGCGCTTCCCTCCCCCACTGCAGCTCCTGGCAGCTGTGGGCAGCAGGACCCCTGGAGTTCCGAGCAGCCGCGGGCTCTGTGGGTGGTGGGAATACCCTGAAGCTCTGAGCCCCTTCAGGCAGTGGGGATCCCGAGTGGCCCAACAGCTGCCAAACCTCTGCAGGCAGTGTGGGGACCCCACAGCTGGGCTCCCCCATTTGTCAGGGATACTTTTACTAAAAGTCAGGGACAGTCACATTCCGTGAATTTTTCCTTATTGCCAGTGACCTGTCCATGACTTTTACTAATAATACCGATGACAAAATCTTAGCCTTAATCAAACTATGCTAACGTCTTCCTTCTATATACAGAAACACAGGATTGGAAGGGATCTTCAGGGTCACCGAATTCAACCTCTTGATACTGCAGGCAACTGTGTCATATAATCATAGCCATAAATTAAAACTAGTTGGGTCATTTACCCGTACCAATCCTATTGGGAGGCTATTCCAGAAACTCCCAGCTCATGGTTAGAGCTTTCTTTGAATTTTCAGCTGGAATATATGCATACCCAGTTTATACCCATTTGTTCTTCTCTTCTCAGGTGTATGTACAGACACCACTCATATCCCCTCTCAGCCTTCATTTTGCTAGGCTCCACAAGCCAAGCTCTTTTAGTCTCCTCTTGTAAGAAAAGCTCAATTCCCCTGATCGCCTTGAAGCCCCTCTCTGCACTGTTCCAGTATGAATTCATCTTTCTGGAACATGGATGACCTGAACTGCACACAGTTTTCCAGATGAGGTTTTACCAAGGCCTTGAACAATAGCATACCTCCCTGTTTTTATTGCAAATATTTATATGCAGATACGCCAAGGGTCGAAATGGTCTTCTTGCTCACCCAGCCCAGACCTTGCACTTAGGACCCCATGGATTGGCCTCCACCTGCTCCTTGTTCTTACCTGCATCTGGGACCCAATAACTGTATTATTGCAGGCCAACTCTGTCTTGTTGATTGTGTCCTGCACAGCAGTTTTGCCCACAAATTCTTTATTGGCGCTTAGATGCCGTTCCAGGAGGTTCTGTACATCAGCACTGTACTGGTTAGTAAAGGCTTCTTCATACTGATCTGTCCAGAGACGTATCCGGTTCTCCCACCCCTCAGCTGTGTTCTCATCCACGGCATGTGCTTCAGAAGGAGAATTCTGCATCAAAGAACAGAGGGTGAATGAATAGTACTTGCTGGGAGAAAACTTGATCCTAGAAGCTTTAGTAGAAGTGCTGGAGCTCACCAGCCTTTTTCCTCTGTTGCCAGAACTAGAAAAGTGAATCGCTCACCAAGCCCTTAGCCCCATTCAAATACTCAGATAATCACATGGGTACCCTAGAAGTGGCACCATTACATCTTCCACCCTCTAGCACTGAGCATAAAGCCATGGAAAATTCTGTGTTGGGTGAAACCCATAAGGGACACGCTGCTTGAGTTGTACTATATGGAGAGAAGACAGACTCAGAGGCATGGGGAATAGAGAAACAAGATCTATTTTTCTCACGTACCTCTTGATCTCCTCCTTTTTCCCTGCTCCTCTTGCCAACTCTTCCCCTTCCAGCCCTCATTTTGCTCTCTCCCATCATTCATTCTATTGTTCCCAACCCCAAGAACAGAAAGGACAAAACACCAAAAGGTAATTGTTTAAGAATAAAAAGTAGAAATAGGCTAGTAAAAATGCACATCTATGTAGAGGTTGCAAAAAGGCAAACTTGGAAATAACAGAACAGGTGGAGGATTAAATGGTAGAAATAGACACATCATCAAATAGTTACAACAACAAAATATAAACAAACACTTCATTCTAGTTTGGGACATTACAGCTGTGCCCATTGTCCAAGCGCTCATCATCCTGTCGATTACTGCAACATCCTGCCCTCTGATCTTGACAAACGCAATCTTGCTCCATTCATATCCACTAAGAATGCTGCCGCTAAGATCATTTTCCTAGCCCAGGGGTGGCCAACCTGTGCCTCCAGAGCCACACACGGCTCTTCAGAGGTTAATATGCGGCTCCTTGTACAGGCACCGACTCCGGGGCTGGAGTTAAAGGCGACAACTTTCCAATGTGCTGGGAGGTGCTCACTGCTCAACCCCTCGTTCTGCCGCAGGCCCTGCTCCCACTCCACCCCGAGCCTGTCATGTCCTTGCTCCTCCTCCCCAGAGCCTCCTGCATGCCACAAAACAGCTGATCCGGAGGTGCAGGGAGGGAGGGGAAGAGCCGGGTTGGGGGGTGGGGGGGCGCATTGATATATTACTGTGGCTCTCTGGCAATGTACATTGATAAATTCTGGCTCCTTCTCAGGCTCAGGCTGGCCACTCCTGTCCAAGCCTGTCACTTTGATCATGTCTCTCAGCATCTCTCCACTAGCTCCCTGTTGTCTATTGAATCAAACATAAATTGCTTGTATTCACTTTCAAGGGTGCTCAGGATCAATCCCCACTTTACATATAATTTCTCATTTGCTGCCAACTCCTGCCTCCAACTGACCCGTGATTCCAGCCTCCATCATCTAATGGTAAAGTCTGCACAAACAAGCACCTTCATGCTTTCTCCCGAGCTAACCCTTGCATTTGCGAGGCACTCACCATAAACATCTACAAAGCTACCTCCTTATCCTCCTTCAAATGCTCCTTTGTTGTCAAGTTTTTTGTAGCATCACAGCTGTCAGGCTGCTGGTGTACTGAGACCACTGCCTACCGTTAATTCTGTCTCATGGATTCCCTCTAATCCCCCACGTCTGTATACACCTGCTTCTTGTTTCACACTTAGATTGTAAGCTCCTTGGAGCAGGAACTGTCTTTTTGTTCTTTGTACAGCCCCTAGCACAATGGAGTCATGGTCCATGACTAGGGCTCTAGGTGCGAAAATGATGTCATTAATAAATCATTGTAAAATAAAGATGTAAGTACACAATATTAGCACTGTTACCTTGTCCTATCTTCCCTTCCATTGGTTTCACACTCATTTGCTGCATTTTTTTAAAAACCAGACTGTATTTTACATGTTTGTGCATCCAACACAGTAGAGGGCTCTAACCCTGAGCACAAACAGAGTGGGTGCAGAACCGGGCAAAGAAAAGACCTCTGCATGAGACGATACTGAAAAGACTGGGATTGTAGTTTTGACAGGAAATGAATAAGGCCATGATAAAGGCATTACTGAACGTGAATGAGAGAGAATATAATTAAGTGCTCCTGTTTACCCTCTCTTATAAGACTATAGCAAGGGAGCTAAACAATGAAATTGGAAGGCAATAAATTTAAAAAGGAAATTATTTGTACATGACATAATTAACCCGTGGGTCTCTCTGACACAAGATACTGAGGCCAAGAACTTAGCAGGATTCATAAAGGACTGAAATATTTTTCAGACTGATATTTCAGTGACAGGCATCACAGCATAACCTCAGAGCATAAGAAGAACATTCACTGAGAGAGAAAGGGGGATGCCTTGACGTGTTTATCCTTCCCTTTTACAGTTTCAGTCCCTTTTTGAAAAACAATTCCAGCTGGGTACCAGGAGACAAAAAGTCTATGGGGAAGAATAAACAAAGGGTAACATTCAGAAGCCTGAGTTACATATATGAACTGTCCACTACAGGATTCTGTGTAACTTCCTCTGAACCTTCTGGTACTGGCCACTATCAGAGCCAAAATGCTTCACTAGGATGGTGAGACATACCAGGGTACAACCCAGACTAATGAGTAGCTGTGTCAGCCCTGCCCTCTATTCTGAGGTGCCCTTTCCAATGCTCTGCTGCTGTAGCCTCCAGCCTGGACTGTCCTCTGGTATGTCAAAGTGGCACAGCGAGCAGAGTTTATGCACAGCTCGTTATTTTACAGGAGGTTTACACTTCAAGCACTGGTATACCAAAATTTAAGTGAGTCTCAAGTGTGGTGGCTGGAAACAGACAAAGAGAGGTGTTATCTGTGCTGCAAGAATACAAAGACTGGTTTTCTAACCAGCCAGGGAAGACACTTGCTAACTCCCAAAATAAAAAATCATTATAGAAGGTCCACAGCCACCTTTTCCAGCAGACCCTACAGGGCCCATTGTCAAGGTACAGGAACAGAAATTCAAAGCATGTTGGACCTAGGCGTAATTAAAGATTCTGACAGCTCTTGGGTTTTGCCAGGGATCTGGGTCTCTCAGAAAGACAACACTGTAAAGTTCTGTGCTGACTGTAGAAAACTCAACACTGTCACAGAGCCAGATGTGCATCCCATGCCTAGAACTGATGCTATGCTGCACATTTTAAGCAAAGCTAAATATCTCAGCTCCTTTGATTTAACTAGAGGATATTGACAGATTCCTTTCAAAAAGGATGCACAAAAAAAAGTCAGCTTTCACTATTGATATGGGACTCTAGGAGTCCATGTTATCACTTGGGTTAACGCAGGAAACATCCTTCCCCATAGACTGTGTCTCCTGGTACCCAGCTGGAATTGCTCTTCAAGAAGGGACTGAAACTGTAAAAAGGGAAGGACAAACACGTCAAGGCATCCCCCCTTCTCCCTCAGTGCCCGCTGCATTCACTGCACCTGAAAGGACAACAGGAGAAGGGGTCCTGATCTAAGAAGTCTGGTCAGGAAGAATGCTGAAAGCATATGAGGAGAAACTCGGCTTGACTCCGTTATAGCTGATTAAGTTAGACACCAGTAGCATTTCAACTTTATCTTAGAATCCTTTCTGACTTTTATGCCTCATGACTTGTACTCATTTACAATCTCTCTCTTTATAGTTAATACACTTCTTTTATTGTTTTATCTAGTCCAGTGTGTTTATACTGAAGTGGAGTGGCAAGCTGTGCTCATATTACTTCTATAAGGAGATAATGGACTTAGTGTAACTTGTATTATCCAGGAGAGGGCTGGACAATATAAGACTTACATTTGGGGTGGAGGGGGGGAATCGAAGACTCGGAGTGTGTTGGGATCACCCTGCAGTCTAACCAAGTTTGGCGAGAGCCAGAGAATAACCCCAGCATGGCTAGCAGGCTGCACTTGCACCCAGACACTCAGGGTGTGGCTTGCATGCTCGAAGACTGTCTGTGAACAATCCAAGTGGGAACTCCTTAAGCAAGGCATTGTAAGGCACCCAAATCTGCAGAGCCTGGGTGAAATAACTGCTCATTAGTCTAGATTGTACCCTGGTACATCACAGATGGACCTTGGTCTGATCTGGTAGATAAATGCTAAATTCCTATAACACTGCTTTGGTCCAAATATGATCCTTTCCCCAGAAATAGTACCTGTGAGACCACCATTACCAACCCCGAAAGCCTGAATACTTACATTCACTCATCCCCCTTCATGGGTCATGGAGAGGAATACCACCATGTTTGTGATGGACCCCAGTATTATTTAAACTTACATGGTGTTAGATACCAAAGTGACAGACAACCGACAAGTACATTAGATTAGATGAATCCAATGACCGTTTACCTCACTGGATACTGGGCCCACAGGCACATATTCCAGCTCTGGAGCACCCATGGAGAAAAACTGGTGGGTGCTCGCTGCCCCAGCTCACCTCAGCTCCGCCTCCACCTCCTCCCCTGAGCATGACTCTACTGCTCCACTTCTCCCTCCCTCCCAGGCTTGCTGCAAATCAGCTGAGTGGCGGGCAAGCCTGGGAGGAGGGAGAAGTAGAGCGGTGGCAGTGCACTCGGGGGAGGAGGCGGAGCGAAGATGAGCTGAGGCGGGGAGCGGTTCCCCCGCGAACCACCCCACCCCCTGGTTACCTGCTGCTGGAAGCCCTCCCTGACGCCCCCGCCCCCGTTCACCTCTGCTCCATCTCCTCCCCTGAGCACACTGCAGTCCCACTTCCCTGCCTTCCTGGCTTGCTGCACGAAGGCCTGGGAGGGAGGAGGGTGTAGGGAGAATGTGGTGGGACTGGGGATTTGGGGAAGGGGTGGAGTTGGGATGGGCCTGGGGGCAGTGGGGGCTGAGCAACCACTGCGCCTACAACTGGGCCATGTCTCAATCCTGCATTCTCACATCCAAAATGTCTCCTCACAGGTGTCACTGATCAACCTCACCTTCGGTGGCAAGATGGGGTTTACCCAGCAGAGAGAAATTGATGAGCCCTCTCAGATGAAAGCAGAGTTCACCAATCAATGGGAAATTCCCCAAACACCCACTCAGAAAAGGTTCCTTTGTGGTGCCTGAAAGGTCAGGGCTTATCCAGAAGCTACTGTCAGAATCAGAAAGCCCCAGACAGACAAATCAGGAAAAAAACTGCAGAGAGAAGTGACACAATCATGCAGGCAACTCAGTTCCACTCACCTTCATCCGCAGAGATTTCCGTGAACCTTCTCGAAAGGCCTGTGCCCAAAACAAGAGAACGATGCCCATCAGTATTTATACCCTCCTTTAGACACTCGATGGAGTCCAAGGACCACATTTAAATTAGATAACATTAAACATGTAAATTACTCCCAGCCCAATGGCCCAGAGATCACGGCATTTCACAAAAGATGGCAGAAGCCGCAGGAAGATTTAAACAAGAGGTGCTGGACCTGGACAGAAGAGCCCCACAGAAGGACTCCAGACGACATTCTCAGGGAGGGAGTTTCACAGATAGTATTCCTGAACTGAGAAAGTTCATCCCCACTGACCTGACTAAGGCAAAAACCTTGGGACCACGAGAAAGACTGAGCTGGCCAATCTCATCTGCCTTGGTAAGGAGGAGGATCAGGGAGCATCTCTCATTGAGCTTCATTATTCAGTAGTACTAAGAACTGAAACAGTTCAACAACCATGGCAGATTGCAGAGTGTTGGTGCTACCAACTCCTCAACTCTTCTGAGTAAGCTGTATTCTGCTACCTGTAGCTGCAGATCAATTTCAAGGAAAGCCCGAGTAGTAAATTACACTAATTAAGCTGCTGGTGAAGACGACACAAATAACGTGTATTGTCTGCTTCACAACACACAAAGGCATGACGAACAATCCAAAGCAATTCAAACATCCCAAAACCCTTTCATCAGCCTCACACCATCTCAAAGAAGGCCACCTAGAAGTGTCATAAGTTGTGGGAACTCCACAAAGGGGGCTGTTAGACAATGAAAAGCACCCATGGAATCTCCTTCACAAAAAATCAGCTCACCCCATGCAGAACAGTTCTGCCCACACCCACAACTGCATCCCAGACACACAGCACACACCTCTGAAAAAGAAGAACAGAGTCCTCCCAACATTTCAGTCCCATCTTATCAATGAACTCTCTGCCACAGGCAGATGTAGACCCCTGAAGAGGTTCAGCAGAGTTCAGAAAAACCAGCAGGGGAATGGAGATGCAATTCAAAACCAAACCTAAAGCCTCTGAATGCCAATGGGCATTGCCAAAGGGGAAGACAGACCAATCTGTAAGCTCTAAGCTGGGGAGGCCAAGAAGCTCATAAAGATAAGGCAGTGGTGGGACATGAGAACTTCCTGCCCATTCAGGCATTGCTTACTCAGTATAACCAAACGCTGACCCTCTTTTGGGCATGCTGACCACAGCAGGGTCAACCTGCACTCACCAATACTGTGGCCAGCATTTGGTCTGGGCTGCTTTTGCCAAGCTCACATACCTTGATCTTCTTGGCCTTTGGTGCAGTGCGAACTTTCTCCATACTCCTCTTCCTCTTCTTCGGTTTGTTTCTGCGGACCCGATTAACAGTGAGAGTGATGCTTGTGGGTGTGTGCTGTGTAGCTGTATACAACACTGTGGAGGGGGAGAGCTCCTCATCCCAACTCTCGGTTGCACTACTGTCTCCACCTGCAGGGAGGAGTATTCTGTTAGCAACTTTAC
This sequence comes from Dermatemys mawii, assembly GCA_007922305.1. Lineage (NCBI taxonomy): Eukaryota > Metazoa > Chordata > Testudines > Dermatemydidae > Dermatemys > Dermatemys mawii. The sequence continues at coordinate 216,454 of ML677435.1, forward strand.
ATCTGTCCTGGAGAGATCTGCATGCCCCCTGGTCCTCCTTTCAGATGATTAGCTAGTTAGACATTGCTCCCCAACCTGAGAGCTCAACCTCCATTCCACCACTCTACCAACCTCTGACACTGCACAAGATGACATTATTGCATATTTGGTCTCTCTGCCCCCCAGAGAACTTGCCACATCCCTTGAGCCCCGACAGTGGAGAGGAAAAGACATTAATGTGTTTATCACAGCAAGAGATGATTAGAGCACCGGGAGACAGTAACAAAAAACCTTCTGGCCCCGTTGGAGGAGACAGTGTCACCATTACTCACAGCATAATCGCAATCTTACCTGACACGTTGTCCTGCTTCCGGCGGCGGAGTCTGATCACTTTTCCCCTACTCATTCCCCTGCAAAAGGAGAATGAACAATTAAAGCCAGTTCTGTAAGGGTCAGTCAACTTGAAAGTCAACCAGATGTCCCAAGCTGCATGCCCTGCAAGGGGCCCAGGGTGATAAAAGCATCAATTTATTCTTCTCATCTCTACTCCTAGTGCCACCCACACTTGTCAGGTTGACAGAGCAAAGAGGGAGGTCGAGAGAACACTTCAACCAGCAACAGGAAGTCCATCCCCAACTCAAATGGGATAGTCTAGCATTAGATGTGAAAGCAGAAGCCATCCTGTTCAGCGCTGTATCAGAAGTTACCTGCATTTGTCACACTTGATGAGGAAGCCATCTTGCGAGAGAGTGCAATGACACCAGCTGGGAATGGACTCTCCCTCTGAGGAGCTCTCACTGTCCCCAGAGTTCTCATCAGGTGAGTGCAAGCCATTCAGCTCAGCACGAGGGATGATCGTCTGAACGGGGGGAGATGCAGGAGGGGTTGGAGGAGGAGGAGCTCCATAATTATGATCCTGAAAATAAACGTCTCCATCAGTCTTATTCTGAACATAGGCAGTTCAAAGTCTTAGGGTACGTCTACACTGCAGCTGCGCTGCTGCTGCGCTTCCGGTGAAAGCACTTTAAGCTGACGGGAGAGAGCTCTCCCATTGGCTCAATAACTCCTGCCCCTGCAAGAGGTGGTAGCTATGTCGACGGGAGAAGCTCTCCTGCCAACACAGTGCTCTCCACACGGGTGCTTAGGTTGGTGTAACTTATGTCACTCCGGAGTGTGGCTTATTTACACCCCATAGCAACATAAATTATACCAAAGTAATTTTATGTGCTTGGCTACGCTTGCAGATGTAGAGCGCTTTGGGTTAAACCATCTGTCGGAGAGCACAGTAGGGAAAGCTCTGCAGTCTGTCCACGCTGACAGCTGCAAGCGCACTGGCGTGGCCACATTTGCAGCACTTGCAGCTGCATTGGGAGTGGTGCACTATGGGCAGCTCTCTTAGCATTCAAGTGGCTGCAACGTGCTTTTCAACTGTGGGGGGTGGGGTGTGACAGTGAGTGCATTGTGTATCTATGGGGTGAGAGAGAGTGGGTTTTTGGGGTGCTGAGAGTGTCAGCACGCTATTTTGTACGTTCAAACCCCCCTGCCTGCCCTGCCTCTCTCTCATTCACTCAAAGCAAACCGCAAAATGTTCGCTTTTTCTCGGAGCAGATAAGCAGCGGTCTGTTTGAAATAGAGCTTTGAAAGGGCACTTCTGCATTCCTACAGCCGATTTCACAATAATGGCAAGAGTAGCCATTTGATTTAAAGGGATTATGGGATGTTTCCGGAGGTCAATCAGAGTGCAGTAATGCAACCCCTCATTCACAGTGATGCTGGGACGTCTCAGCCAATACGCAACAAATGTTATCCCTCTCGCCGAGGTGGAGTACCAGGAGCGTTCTAGCCAGGGAGTCAGAGTTCTCTACATGCCTTGCCAGTGTGGACGGGGAGTAAGGTAGAGCGCTCTAGATGGCTTTATTGTGGTATAACATGCAAATGTAGCCAAGCCCATTGTGTAGGCATAGCCTAAAACTCAGCTCTAACTCAAGAGTCATCCAGGAAACCAACAATCTCAATGGAAAACAACATTCTGCAAACAGCTTAAAGCAATAGCTCTGAGAGATGTGAACTGCACCATTTGTCTCAATGGGCTGCTGACTTTGAAACCTCTGAGAACAATGCAAATATCAATATTGACTGTTTCACTGGTAGTCATTTTGAAAAAACATCCAGCTCATGTGCTTATCCCAAAATCTCAAACCACTTTCCATGCCCTCTTTGCAGATGTCAAGTCTCCAACTTCTCCCCCACCTTCCCAAGTTCTGACAGTTGTGTATTTTCACTATGAAAATCTGCAGCACACTGCAGATGAAGTGTGAAGACCATGTAAAGTAAATTGCAGTCGATATCAAACACTACCAGTGAGGATACTGTGGAAGGTGTATACTTCGTATACTCCATTTTAAAATGGAAAGGAAGCTGTTGTAGATTTTCCTATTTGCCTCACAGAGCATTGCAGGACCAGAGGATCTTGCCACTGAATCTATGTCAAGCTTGCTGAAGAGAACATGGGGCCTTGAGAGTAACAAACACACAACATGCAGCAAGTATGGCAGGACTCAGTCACACTGCAGTTGCCCCAGAATAAGCTAAACCAGCAATTTTCAAACTGGGGCGCACGTACCCCTAGGGGTACACGGCTCTCATCAGGAGGCAGGTGAGAAAAATCCTGTAATGGAAGAAAACGCATTTTATTTAGTACAGAGGTGTAGAACCAGGAGGGCAGGGAGGAACACTCACGGGGGCAAGCAGCAACACCAGCTCTGCACAGTGTGGCCTGGGGAGGAAATGCCACCTCTATTCCTGGACTCACCTTACTGGGCCAATTTCAAACTTTTTAAGCTGAACCTTCCCTTGGAGGTACAATTTTCAGTTGCACCCTGGCCAACCAAGACAGACTGGGTGGCCCGCTGAGGTGAGGCTTGTCCCACAGTTTGAAAACCTCTAGAAGCTGTTGCTAAATGGAAAGCAGAAAACTTGGGGAGGGGGGCACATGATACACATACCCCCACCCATGCATCACCTCTGTCCCTCTCAGATGGGGGTACACAATAAACTACATGGTACACAGCCTACCGAGTTTGAGCTAAACAAAACAGCAGTTCAGTGTTATGGAGGGGAGGAGCAGAGTGTAAAGTAAGGGACTTGTACAGTGTAATCGTCTGTAGATTAAGAAATGAGTACTCACTGCATAAGGCAGCCCTCCATAGCTGTGCCTCTGGGTGGCCTCATAGCCATGACTGGAGTACACATTCTTCTCATCGACAGCTGGACTAGCTTCCACGGACTCTGGGCTGCAGAAAATTGCCAGAAATAAGACCCATCAGTGTAGCACCAAATTCCCCCTTATCAGGCACCTGCCAATATCTCAGCATTCTCCTCTTCCCCACTCGGCACAACTATAAACGCTCTGTTAAGAGACCTCAGGGAAACTGAGGTACATTAACCACTTCACAGTGTGGCCCATACATGGAGATTGGGGTGTAGGATTAAACCTGTGACTGACAGAACAGGCAGCTAAGCAGAGGTCATGCAGGATAAGGAGTAACTAAGTTATCTCCTCACGCTGAAGCAGGCGAGGAGTAAGAAACATGCTGGCACAGCCAGCCATATTGTGTGTACACCCGGCCATATTATGTGCACACCCATATTCCTCCACTAGCTTTCCATTCACCTCCAGATACACTCCACAATTTCTTTCCTGGATTTTAAAACCGTCCATGGACTTGTTCTACCTGGGCCTACGATCCTTATCACACACCTTTGTCCTCCACTCCACACCCTCTGCCTGGCCTGGGCTGATTTAGTCTCAGTCTCACCACAATGACACACTATCACCTTCTCCTCCTTTCAATCCAAAAAGAGCACCTCCAAACTGCAGCGGAACACCCTTCTCCTGCCTTTATGTCTGCTGTTCTTCCCCTCAGCTACTAAGGCTATGTCTACACTACGGACCTTACAGAGGCACAGTGTACCACTGTAGCTGCACCGCTATAAGGTCTCCTGTGTAGCCACTGTATGCCGACAGAAGAGATCTCTCCTGCTGGCATAACTGAACCCCCCCAACGAGTGGTGGTAGCTATGTCAGCAGAAGATGCTCTCCTACCATCATAGCACTGTCCACACTGGCGCTTTTGTCAGTGAAACTGTGTCGGGCAGTGTGTGTGGTTTTTTTCACATCCCTGACCAACAAAAGTTTTGCTGACAAAAGTGCTAGTGTAGCTAAAGCCTTAGTGTCACTTAATTTCAGGGTGCTTTGGGAGTATAATTTGTATGGAAGCTATAGTTGTCCTAAAAACCCATCCTGCAGTTTGTGATGGTCAAGATAATTCCATGCTGCAAAGAAGGGTCAATAAAACTCCTGGCTTGGACAGGAAAGGGCCACAGGTAAAGCAGGTTGGCTTTATGCTTCCTACATGCCGACAAGGGAATTTTGTTGCTAATTTAAAGTGACAAGGCACATTTTCACCACATGGTGGCGAAAAATATCAGGTCAAAATCAATCGTAAAGTGTGCTATTGGTGAAGGTCTGCAGGAGTCCTGGGTAGAAGAGGGATAGCTGCAATTCAGCACAGGGAAGCGATAGGTAATGAGGGCAGTGACAGAATACCAGAAAGGAAATATCTTGTCAGTTGAGAAGCATTCCAAAACAGGAGATGGAAGAGGATGTACTACTACTGCGCATGTATAATTATGGGTGCATTGGAAATGACAAAGGAAATAACTGAATCACATCTGTAGTTCCAAGGCAGGTCTACACGTAAAACACTGCAGCAGCGGAGCTGTGGCGCTTAGGTAAAGATGCTACTTCATCAACAGGAAGCCTTTTCCCATCACTGTAGGTCAGTGGTCTTAAACTCAAATAACCACGAGGGCCACAGGAGGACTAGTGCACTGGCCCGAGGGCTGCTTCACTGACACCCCACCTCGCTGCCTCCCGGCTCCGCCCCCACTCCACCCCTTCCATGAGGCCCCGCACCTGCCCCGCCTCTTCCCACTCCTTTCCTGCCCCCATTCCAACCCCTTCCCCAAATTCCCCACCCCAACTCCACCCCCTCCCTGCTCCCAAGGGGTGCAGGAGATGTGCAGGGTGTGGCAGGGGGCTCAGGGAGTTGGGGTGTGGAGTACAGGAGGGGTGCAGGCAGCGGGCTCAGGGCAGGGGGGCTGGGTTGAAGAGCATGTGGGGTGTGGCAGGGGGTTTGGGCTCCGGCCCAGGACCACTTACCTAGAGCGGCTCCGGGGTAGCAGCAGCACACACCACAGCCAGGGCAGGTTCCCTGCCTGCCTGCCCTGGCCCTGGCCCGCTCTGCTCCAGGAAGCAGCAAAAACCATGGCCCTGTGGCCCAGGAGGGGCAGGTAGGTGAGGGCACAGGGCTCCGTGTGCTGCCTTGCCACTCCTCCAGGTACCTCCCCTGAAACCCCCATTGGCCATGGTTCCCCATTCCCAGCCAGTGGGAGCTGCGGGAGGTGGTACCTGGAAGCCAGGGCAACGCACAGAGCCCTCTGCCCCGCCCCCCCCCCCGCCCTTCTAGGGGCAGGAGGAATGTGGTTTCATCCGCTTTAGAGAGTGGTGCAGGGCTCACAGAGCCAAGGGCGGGGAGGCAATCCGCATCCAGCCTGCGGGCTATAATTTGCCCACCCCTAGCTTGAAGGTAAGCCAGGGAGGAGCGGGGGGGGGGGGGGGGGGGGGGGGAGAGGAGAATTTGGTGGTCTGCTGGAAATAGCCCCGCAGGCCATGTGTTTGAGACCCCTGGTGTAGGTACTCCCATTCCCCAAGAGGCAGCAGCTGTGTCGACAGGAGAAGCCCTGCCATCAACATAGCGCTGTCTACATCACGGTTAGGTCTGCATATCTGCGTTGCTCAGGAGGTATGACTTTTTCTCACCCCTAAATGACGTAGTTATACCGATTTAAGTTTGTATTATAGACCTGGCCCCAGTCTCCCCTTCAAACATTACAGCATCAGAGAAGGGGCAAAGCAGACAGAAAAGAATTCTCCTCACTCCTGGGTCTTGTGTTGTCAGTGTGAATTCGGTAGAACTCTAAACACTAAGGGCATATCCACACTACAAAATTATATCGACTTCAATTCTATCAGCATAGAGCCGCCTCAGTAATTAAATCACTTTTGTATGTCCACACTACACTCCTTGTGTCAATGGTGCATATCCTCACCAGGAGCGCTTGTACTGACCACTGTCAGTGTGGGGCATTGTGGGATGGCTTCTGAAAGCCAATAACAGTTGATGTAATCGATGCAGTGTCTTCACTGGCACTGCATTGACCTAGCTACATTAACTCTACACCGCTTGTGAAGGTGGAGTTATTCAGTCAGTGCAGCAAGGCAGTTACATCGACGGGAGTAAAATTTTAGTGTAGACACTTACACAAACTGCCTTGCATTGCTCTAACTAGTGTAGACCAGGCCTAAGGCTTTGTCTATACAGGGTCAATTATGAAAATTAATCTGCATTAACTGAAGGTGTGAATTTAAAGTGGATTAAACTGCATTAAGCATTTAATTCAGTTTAGTTTATCAATTAAGCTGAACTGAATAAAGGCTGAAATAGCAACTACAGGCTTCAAGGCAGCTTCAGAGATCAATAAGGCTAAGCTGGCCAGGCCCTTCAACATACACTGTCACACACACTTCCCCTCTGCCCTGAACATGAAGGATAAGTTGATGCTGAAGACCCTTGCAAATACTGCCTGGCACTGGCAGCTTCTTTAATAAGCATCAGCTGGCTGCACTGTCATTGTTCAGAGCCAACGCCTAGCTACCACCAACTTCACATGCCAAGATTTGCAGGGTTTCAGGGACTCTGAATGTGGGGAAGTCCTTAGCTTTGAGGGATTGGTGGAGGATGCTTCAGATGCAAACCTATTCTGCTAGGACGATATTGAGGTGGGTGGCACCACCAGAGTTCCGGCACACAACTCAGGCTTACATTTTGAGGATTTTTCTTTCGACACACATCAGGCTAGTCTTATGCTGGACATACAGAAGTCTTACAGCTGGGGAAGGAAGACTGTGCCCTGTAGAAGAGTTGGAGAGATTCTGGATGCTTCAAGTGACATCTACAGGTAGATCTGACTCTCCTACTTGATCTCCAGATCATGGCTTAGCCTGTTACAAACATTCTCCTGCCGCAATTTAAAGTTAAGGAGAGCCAAGACTTCAAAGTGAAAAAAAGGCACTGAGGTAAGAGGTGCTGATGGTTACCAAAGCTAGAAATAAAGCAGTCCTGAACTCAGCCCCGAAGTCCTTCTGAGGTTTCTGGAGGTCAGTAATGCATCAGATCATAGAATCATAAAAGTACAGGGTTGGAAGGAACTCAAAAGGTCATCTAGTCCAGTCCCTTGCACTAAGGTAGGACTAAGTGTTATCTAGACCGGTGGTTCTCAAACATATTTGATCACACCCCTCTTCATGTCTATAGTAGTTTCCCACACACACAAGTACATATGCTGATAAAAGAATAATCAACGTGCAATTCTCACTAAATAAGGCACTGACTCAAACAGCCATTTAAATATATAACTCTCCGGTTGCCCAGCTCTGAGGCAGCACCACCACCACCAGCAGCAACACAGAACTAAGGGTGGCAATACCATACCATACCCTCCTTACTTCTGCACTGCTGGTGGTGGCAGTGCTGCCTTCAGAGGTGGGTACCCAGTCAGCAGCCACTGCTCTTCACACTGCCTTCTCATGCCTTCCAAGTATACATGCTGTGCCCACCCCAGGGAGAGAACCCCTAGGCCATCTCTGACAGATGTTTGTCTAATCTGTTCTTAAAAATCTTGTGATTCCTAGGTAATTTCTTCCAGTGCTTAACCACCCTGATGGGAAGTTTTTTCCTAATGTCTTAACTTAAATTGCAGCAAGGGAATTTAGGTATTTCTTGTCTTGTTTTCAATGGCCAAGGAGAACAATTCTTGAAGACATGTCTGCCACCTCCCCCCACTTCTCTTCTCCAGACTAAACCAAGCCCATTTTTTTCAATCTAACCTCATAAGTCATGTTTTCTAGGCCCTTAATAATTTTTGTTGCTTTCTTCTGGACTTTCTCCAATTCATCCACATCTTTCCTGAATTGCCCAGAACTGAACACAGTACTCCAGTTGAAGTCTTATCAGTGCTGAATAGAGTGAAAGAATTATTTCTCATATCTTGCTTACAATACTTTCTGCCAGTACTGCCCAAAATGACTGGGGGCAGGGGTGTTTTCAAACGGTGTTACATTGTTTACTCATATATTGGGGTCTTAATAGAAGAACCAATGAAAAATAACCCTACTAAGAATGACTGGACTGGGAAGGGAGGGCCCCAAAGATAAAAGGATACCTGTGGCAGGAGTTGCCCTCCCCTGCCTTGTGGTATCCCTGACAAAGTTCCTTCACTTTCACACACATTGCTACTGGTCTCTCACACCCCTTTGCTTGCATTCCCAGTACAATCTGCCATTTCTACAGCGGTTTCGCAGCCGTGCTTGTGTCATGAACTCACAGGCCCTAGGCTCTCTCCACTCCTTACAGTCTCCAGGAGGAACCCCCCTTCATTGCTTCTTTGACTATTAGTGTAAATATGCCCAATGGCCTGTGACGGGATGTTAGATGGGGTGGGGAAAGAGAGTTCTTTCCTGGCTGGTGAGTCTTGCCCATATGTTCAGGGTTCAGCTGATCACCATATTTGGGGTTGGGAAGGAATTTTCCTCCAGGGCAGATTGGCAGAGACTCTGGAGATTTTTCACCTTCCTCTGCAGCGTGGGGCACAGGTCACTTGCTGGAAGATTCTCTGCACCTTGAACTCTTTAAACCATGATTTGAGGACTTCAATAGCTCAGACAGAGGTGAGAGGTTTATTACAGGAGTGGGTGGTGAGACTCTGTGGCCTGCATTGTGTGGGAGGTCAGACTAGATGATCATAATGGTCCCTTCCGACCTTAATGTCTAGGAGTCTATTGTTACAGCCCTTCCCGGGTTAAGCACTGGGCGCCTGTGCCTCCTGAAACTGCACCTCTCTGAGCCTCAAGTATGCCTGTCTCATGACGTGGGCCCCCTCTGGGAGTCCACTTGCTGGGGCCCCTCAGGAGTGCCACAATCTGGGTGCTCTGGGAGAAGCTTAGCCAAGACTCTGGTGCAGCATGACTCCCCTCATGGCATGATGTCCAGGGCAAGAAACCTCCATGGCTTTGACGCTTCCTGGGTCCAATCTCGGAGCATTCAGCACCTCTGTTTACACTGTGAGCTCCCCACAATAAGTCCACTTGAATAGGGAAGCCTTGCATGACCCCAAAATGTCCTACACTCCAACTTCACAGTCAGAAATGACTCTCAGCCAGTGTTGTAAAACAGAAAGATTTATTAGTCAACAGGAACATAGCGTAGAATGGATCTTGTTAGCACAGAAAGTAGGACCATTCAGTAAAGTCCACCTTGGGGAGAGGTAAACCCCAGTCTTGGGATCCTGACTCTCCCAGAGTCTGACCCCTTCCAGCTGCCTACCCTCCATCATGCCCACTGCCCCTCCTCCAGTTTGTGTCTTGTTTCCTGGCAAAGTGTCACTTGCTCACATCTCACTCCTGGTTCTCAGGTTACCAAGGGGTTTGGACATTGTCTACATGCAGGCAGCTGGAGCAGTCTCACCTGACCCCAGGGGTCTCAGCAAAAGACACCCCCCGCCCAGGCATTGGTGTAATATGCAGGGAAAACTAGGTACACACAGAATTCATGGAAAACATTAAGGCTCACATACAACGTAACAAGGGGAAAACCACTCCTCCCAGCTTGCACAGCCTCTTCTCTCCACAGGCCCTGGAGAGGCAACACTTCTTGCCGGTTCCAGGCAGGAGTGCATCTAGTTCCTCTCTGTATGTGCTGGACACAAAGATGAGCTGCTAGGTATGCTTGCCAAGATGGGCAACCAGGAAACGGCATTTCAAAAAATACATAAGGTATCTAAAGGTAAGGGGCTTCCTAGGTAATAGAGTTTAAAATTGTGAGTAAAGTGGTCACTGTTGTGTGGCCTGGGGTTCTGTGGGACATTGGCTGGAGGACTGTTACTGTTGACATGGTTCATGCTGTATCTACACTCACGCTGCATTGACCAAACATAAGAACAGCCAGACTGGGTCAGAGCAAAGGTCCATCAAGCCTAGTATCCTGTCCTCTGACACTGGCCAATGGCAGGTGCCCCAAAGGAAATGAACAGACAGGTTATCATCAAGTGATCCATGACCTGTCACTCAATCCCAGTTTCTGGCAAACAGAGGCTAGGGACACCAAAGTAAGGTGATTACAGTTTTACACAGTTCAGGAAGGCAATTTTACTGCTTCACTGTAATGGGTCACTTATGTCAGTCAGAGACAAATTTGGGCATAGATGCATAAACAGGCCCATGCAAGGCAACTTTCACTGACCTAACTTTGTAGTGCAGACTAGGCCTTAGAGATAAAAAGCAGGAGCAGCATCTTCTGCGGGGAGCTTCTTGGTTGAGCACAATCAGTATTCCAGGGGAGAAAGAGGACAGTTCACATCCTAACCCAAAGTCCTCCAGGATCAAAATTAACAGAGCTTGGAGTGGTCTGTCTAATATTGGGGAGCACAGAAGTCAGGTATGAGAATCCTGTGCTGACAATATCCTTAGAGAATAAGAAAATGCAAAGAAAAAAAAACAAACAAAACAAAACAAAGTGGCTCATCTCTGAGAGAGTAGATGCAGTCAGGACTTCACTGAGAGATGTAGGGGAATAGAAGCTGGAAGTACACCAGTCTGACAATCTATACTATTATGATCACCACTTCTACAAGACTATGACATATTTTGTACCAAGTATGCCTTGTGAGGCATCATTTGAAAACTCAATTGTCCTGGTAAAATGTGTATCAACACTGTACGCACTGTTCCAGTTTCTACTGCATAACATTGTTGTCACATGTTCCAGAGTTAGAAAGTCAGGTCCAACACAGCTTTTCAGAGACAGCTTAAACAGCCATTCTTCAGCAACAGGAAGGTGTAAACAAGAAATTTACATTTAAATCACAGAGATGGCTCAACCCTCACATCCACAGGAGACTACTTTTACTGCCTGCACCCCAGATGGGAGTAATCCTCAAAGAGGGGAGGGTGATATAAAAGAGAGAGACAGACAGACCTCCTGGGCTCCATTTCACCTCTCCTCCCAGCTCTTTGCTCATGATATCAACCTCTCCCAAAGAACTGAACTAAGAGGGAGTGGTCCCAGGCTGAAGAGAGACCCAGCCTGTGAAATTTACATCAGCATATGATGAGACAAAACCCTAGCTTTTAAGGACACTTAGCTTGTTAAGACAATGTGACAGGATCCCTGGGGTTTAACCTGGAACAGTGAGACAGCTGTATGCTCTAAACTCTTCAGCCTGGACTGTATCACACAATGCTATGCCAGTGACAAACAACAAACCCCTCTAGGCACTATGATCACTCAGTCTTCAGCATGTGGAGCGCCACCCCCAGTTAAATTGCATGAATGGGCTCTCAGCCAGTCATGAATTACACAGAAAGGCATGAGCCAATCACCGCAGTTCCCAGCCTCCCACTCCAGAAATATACCATCTTACACTGCTTAAGACTTTCTTGGACAGTGCAAGTTTAGTAATTAGTTTGTCACTTTTACAAAGGGTAGTGGACGTGCAACAGCCTTTGTTAACCTGAGCTGAGATTTCCCAAGCACTTCCACCGAAAACATACTGTTTTAGGTAAAATATAACACAGATTTATTAACTATAGAAAGATTGATTTTAAGTGATAAGTAGCAGGCAGAGATCAAAGTTGGTTACATAAGAAATAAAAACAGAAACAGTCTAAATTCTAACTTGAACAGACTAACGAAGATTTTAATTGAACAGCCTCTCTCATCCTAATAGACGTTACACACATCTCACAAGTGACAAAGTCTTGTAGCACCTTATAGACTAACACATCTTAGGGATCATGAGCTTTTATGGGCTAAGACCCACCTTAATGTATGTACAAGCTGTACTTCCTTTGAGCCTGCATCAATCTCCCCAGTTCAAAGTTTTGTCTTCCAGGTAATCTTCCATGTGTTAAGATAGGGGAGGAGAGAGGTCAAGTGGTGATGTCACTGTCCCTCCTTTATACTTTCCTCCAGCTGCTAGAAAGATTCTTGCTGTGTCACATAAGTTAGGCTGCCTCCACAGTCTATGTGCCCGCTGAGGAGTCTCTGAGATGGCCATTGGAAGAGTGGATTCCCCTTAATGGGCCATTAACACGTTAGGCTGATCCTCAGGTAAATCTGTCTCATTAGGTGCTCCTTTGTTGCCCCTGAAAAATTGGCTGTGGGCATTTCCCAAGCTCACAATATATTTCAGTAACACACAGCAGTACCTCATAACTTCAGATGCAATAGGAGAACACACAATTCAACAGGATAGTAATGTTCAACAAATCAAGACTTGTGAAATGATACTTCACAAGGCTTAGAGTTGAATATGGGGGCTCAAGGGTGCTATTTTGAGGGAGAGTGTCAGTTAGGTATTAGCTTGCATATTACTCATTTCTTTTGTAGCTGATCTTGACTTTTATGCATTATCATCTGTAGTTAATAAACTGATCTTTTTTTTCCTTTTTTTTTTTTTTATCTTAACCAGAGTGTTTGGAAGCTCCATTTGAGACAAGCCAGGCTGGTGCATACCTCATTTTCCTTTGATGAAATGACAGACTTTCTATGAGCTTGCATTGTTCAGTAGCATACTGGACAGTACAGGACTCACATTTTTGGGGGAACAAGGCTGGGACTAAGAATTTGCAGGTGTTGCCCTGTATGTAATTCATGAGTGACTGGTTAGAGTGCTCATGTATTTAGCTGGGAATGAATGTGCATACTGACAGCTGTGTGAGCAGGCCAGATGTGGATGTTCTGACAGCATAGCAGTGTAAAAGGCACCCTAGGCTAGACAATTAAAGGGACACAGCTGTTCAGTGGTCCTGTTTGTACCCCACATAATGCCACAGCCAGACTGTCTTAACCCTCCCTAAATGAAACTTCCTTTGGGGTAGAACATTCCAGCCATCTGTATTAGCAACACCATACAAGAGAAGTTTTGAGAAAGGAAGAGAAAAATACTGCAAAGGTTTGAAATTTTACCAGACAGCTACTCACCAGTGTGAAACAAACAGTCCTGTCACAGGGCCCAAAAACAGAACCACGTGGAGAACTTCAGCACCCACAGCCAAGGATCATGAAAAGGGGGCACTTAAGGATTTCCCACAAGGATGCTCTCCCTAGAGCCTGTTCAAAGGGGGCAGCACATATATTTGGTATTGGCCTTGAGAAGGAGAAATGCGACACCTTTGGCGCTTCCCCTTCCTCTAATTCCAGTCTCAAGTTCATCTCTTCCCTCCATTCTGAGTTTGACAAACATGCCGGAGTCTGAAAAGGAGCTCACGTCTGCCTCTGCATTTACTCATACGTATTCAGAGGAAACCCCACTTACTCGGATCCTGCAGCCATATCTGAGTAGGATGTATCTGGTGTGGTGACTCCCAGAGGGATTGCAATGCTCATGACGTCCGTCAGGGATCACGGAGTCCAAAACGTAGCGACTGGCCGCTCCAAGGGCGGGGCGGGGAGGAGCCACAGGAGCCAACACGTCACGGACATGGGGAAACCTAGCAGGGAAAAAATAGTATGTTGCATTTTTGTTAACCTTTGTTATATGCACATATTTTTCCCCATACCCACTTTCCCATGGGGACTTTCAGCAGAAAGGGGGAGTGAAAGTAAGCAGCTTTCCAGCATGTGGCACGCACAACCACCTGTGCTTGTTGCTAAACTATCACCCACAGCCCCAAAGTTCTCCTTTACAACCCGGCCTCAACTTGAAAGGAGCCAATTTGCTACTTTCCTCAAACGAAATTCAGTACTGAACAACAGACAAGCTGTTCACTCCTTTTGCATCCAATTACTAACAGCTGTTACCTTTCCCCATAGCCCTTCATGAATCTAGCCCCATTCCCTCCCCAAAATACAAACCAACCCTATTCTGAGTAGCAGGGCAATAAGTAACCAGACGTCTTTATTTACATCCACGTCACGCACACTGCCATTGTGTCCAACTTGTGGGCAGACTATTTCTAGATCATAATCAAGGCCGCTCTTGAAATGAGAGCCCATCCCCTGAATTCTGTAATGATTACTTGGGATAGAGCTCATTGATACAGAAGGCCCCAAGCTTCCTGTATCCCATCATGCACCCTTCCTAACAGCCAAGCCATGTCAGATGTTACATTTTTTCCTGATAGGTTAATCCAACAAGGAACACTACAGCCTTACTAGTTCATTTCACACAAAGAAGGTGGAATCATGATCACTTTACCCTGAGAGAGCAGATGCGGCCGACAATTCTGCAGAGTGGGGAGTGAAAAGAACTCCCACTACTGTGAAGAGAAAACCCAGGCTTAAGTGCTATATTTACTGCTGCCCAAAATTTCTGCAAAGAAAGCACATGGAATTGATAGCAATGTCACACACTTCGGAGGTAGAGAATACTCAACTAGGTAGAAACTTAGGGTAAATACCTGCTTAGAAAACAAAACTTGAGTATATAAAAGTTACTGTAGAAGGAAGATGTGTGAGACACCCTAAGATGGTAACAACCACCTAGGAAGGATCTCAGTGAAATGAATCTAAAGTGTTACACAGAACCAGATGGGAAGACCACTTCCTGTTTCACTTTTATTTTATGCAAACCCCAGAAAGTTTTACACAACGCTGCTGCATTTCACAGATGCACACACAAACAGAGCTGGAGCCAAAGGGGAGGAAAGGAAAGGCTGGATGGACATGCAGTCATTGAGGAATCCTCTTTTCTGGAAGGAAAGCCTTGACTTGAATTGAATTGAGGCTCACCCTGAATAATTTTTTCCCACTTTATACCTTGGGACTGGAATCCAAGGGATTCCTTTATGGCTTGGAGACTGCCAGTCCAAATCAGACAGTTTTCTTGGCAGAGCCCCACTTACTCCCTGGGTGTTTCAGGTATGCTACTAATCAGCAAGGCCGGGGTCTCCAAACTACGGCCCGAGGGCTGGATCCGGCCTGCGGCTTCAATTTCCGGCCCCCCAACCAACAGGGGAGAAGAGAGCAGGCAAAGGCTGCTGCAGCCGAGCAGGCAGGGGAGGGGCTGCCGGTAGCAGCTCACACTTGGGAGCAGCTCAGCTGAGCTGTGCGGAGGGGTAAGTGCCCCCAGGAGCCAGTGTACCCCAAAAAGGGGAGCCAATTTAGGGGAGAGTCGCTGCTGCAGCCGAGCAGGCACGGACCCTGCCTTAGAGCAAAAATACAAGCCAGATGCTTAATTACATCTCCAATAAATGGAGTAAAGAAAATGGAAATAAAATTTAAAAAATAATGTGAAATGATTTTTCATGTATTGACAAATACTCTGTGATTTCACAGTGCCTGCATTGATTATACAGCTACTTTATACCTTAGAATTTAATGCAACATTGACACAGTAGAGTAGGGTTTTGGGGTTTTTTACGATTTGCATATATTTTCCATACATGTCACTTCGGCCCATGAAGCCCCTTCAAAAATCTAATATGGCCCTCGTCTCCAAGCTTGGAGACCCCTGAGCTAGGCACTCAGTGAATGTTCTTGGGCTACTGAAAGGCTGATGGACAAAACTTTGCACCAGCAGAGATTACTTCTCATGCAAACATGCTGTTACTTTCCATGAGCTGTTCTGATATGAAGGCCATCTCGCTTGCACTGCAAAGACTTTCCCTTGGCACTGTACTAGCACTTCTATTGCTCTCACCCTTAATAAAGAATTCAGCTTTGCTCTGAGCAATATCTTGTGAGAGGGATGCCTGCAGTGGGATAGACAATAGGAGTACTACATGGAAAAGAACTGGCTTATCGCCAACACATAGCAATCTCTGGTATTTCATGCCATACCACAAGGAAATGGTCCAAACTGTCTCAGAATGACGGGGTTAGGGGGAGGGTGGAGCACACAGGCAACCCATCAAATCCAAATCTAGCTGGTTGTTCAGGAAGAACATAAACAGAAGACCTGGATCTTTGTTTACAGTGTCTTTTTTTACACAGTTTCTTCTCCCAGACTTCTGAAGAAGGGGTATAGCAGGGTGGCTGTCCCACTCCTGTAGGCAGGAATTAAAAGCAGCCCTGTAGAGGGCTGCAGCTGGGAAAAGGGAGTGAAAACAGGTGCTGACCACAGGTGTGGCCACCTCAATTAGGCCAGAGCTGGCCTGGATAAAAGCAGCTGTGGAGTAGGAGCTGGGGGAGTCTCTCTCTAGCCTGGAGCGAAAGGACCTAGCTGCCTGAGAGCAAGATACCTGAAGTAGAACAGGGCTGGGGGAAGGAAAGAGGAGCTGGGGAGCTCCAGCCTGGTAAAGCCCCAGGCTGCAGGCCTTGTTTGAAGGCCTCTAAAGGAGATACTGGGGCTGCAAAGGGGCAGCCCTAGGATAGGCAAAGGCAGCAGAATTCCTGCTGATCTACCTGATGCATCATAAGAAGTTTCAGAGGAGGCAGGGGCATATGGGCTCTGCAGCAGTGCACACCTGAAAACTCTGTGGCCTGAGCAACGATGGCTCTTGCTATCTTCCTTTGAACCTCCAAGGAAGGACTAAAGCAAATGGAGCATGCACTCCCAAAACATATAGCTGATTATACTAGCCAGGAAGATCTGATCATTGGCCCCATGATTCCTAGTCAACCCGAGTCCATCTTTCTGTCCACACCTTCAAGCTTTCTGGCTTCTGTTGCATAAAGTGATCATCCTCATCGGCCACCCTGCAATTAGAGGATGATCTCTACCACTGATTTACATATGGGTCCCGAGATAACTGAGGAGTCCGATCCTGGATCCACAGATCCACCTATAGACTCAGTCATGCCAGGAAAGCAGATTCGAACCTCTTCGCTGCTTATAAATCAACAGGGATGGAGATTTCCAGGGTGGCTGCTGGGCTCAATATTTCCAGGACCTTTTGTAATTTATCAGATTTCTTAGTAGCCATAATGGGTATGTTCAAGTGGAGCATTCCCTTTACCAGAACTGCTCAAATATCCAAACCATTTTATTGCCACAGCAGTAAACTCCTATTACTGGAAAAACATCAGTTGAGACAACCATGAAAACACAAAGACAATTTGGCAGAGTTATTCTGGTTCAAATACCTTTATATTGACCTATAAATGTGAAGTCCCAAAAATCTCTGTGCCAGTGTCGTCTATAGACCTGAGGGAAAGAAGACTGGCAAACCAAGACACAGTAGGCAGGACTACACAAATCTGGAAAACTACAGACATCTGAATAAAGGAAGTGGACTGTATGATCATTTTCCTATACTCTGTTAGTTCCTATCCAGTCCACCCTTCCTTGTACACAACTTCTCTTTCTCTACCCATAAGAGCTCCAGCCATGCACTATTATTTCCCTTAGACAGGGGGACACACTCTCTTTCCTGCTCAAGGCCCTCTGCAGAAAGCTTATTCCACACATCACATTTGACTACAGAAAATAGAACATGTAGTCTCCTATGACAGAGTCCACATTGCAATATTATTCCACCACTCAGTCAGTGAAGCCCAAACCAGTGCTCAGAGTCATGGTAGTCTGGTAAATCTAGGAAGCCTTAACACTAACAGCCTGGAGTTTCTCTCAGAGGAGTTTTCAGACTACTCCTCTGACAATCCCCCACTCCCGCCAATACTCTCACCCTTCCTGTTCAATATGTATGTGCTGTAGGGGAGACACATTGACCAAGCACGCTGGATACTTTATAAGTGAGAAAGGTGGTAATTATCAGCATCTTCTCTGACTGAGTTCTGAGACCAGAACTGCTACTGGATGCACTAGAGATGCTGAACAAGTTGTGTTCCACCACTTCTGTTCTAAATCTTTCCCCTCCGGATGAATAAAAACTAGGAATGAGATGTGGACAAGAATGGCTAATGCCAGCAGTTCTACTCTAGCTCAAAATCACATGAACAGCAACAGCTGCACTACTTATTACAAAGGCTGGAACTCTCTTCTTTTGAGGAATGCACTCCACAGATTCTCTAGATCCCTATCAATATGGATGTAGATATAGGGCTGGCACTGAGACTAAACCAGGGGTAGGCAACCTATGGCACAAGTGCCAACGGTGGCAAGTGAGCTGATTTTCAGTGGCACTCACACTGCCCTGGTCCTGGCCACTGGTCTGGGGGGCTCTGCATTTTAATTTAATTTTAAATGAAGCTTCTTAAACATTTTAAAAACCTTAATTACTTGACAGACAATATAGTTTAGTTACATATTTTAGGCTTATAGAAAGAGACCTTCTAAAAACATTAAAATGTATTACTGGCACGGGAAACCTTAAATTAGAGTGAATAAATGAAGACTCGGCACACCACTTCTGAAAGGTTGACGACCCCTGGACTAAACTTTTAATTGTGCCTCACCTTTTCCTCCTAGCACATAATGCAGATAATTGATCCATCATAATTATCAGATCTATCCGCAGCCTTCCATGTCACTGGGACCCTAAGACTTCCATGCCAGACCTTTAAAATGGTTATAGTCCCTCCAGCAGAGACAGACCAGAGTAATTGCTCACAAACCCCTGCACATTCCATTCTCTCCCCCTTCCTGTTAAATAAGCATGTGCTACTAGGGGAAACAGATTTTATGAGCAGCAATACTACTAGAAAGCAGAAGATACTCAGCTTTTTTGTATGTGTTAAAACTTATGTTTCTCTGCCTTTTGCTGGCTGAAACAAGGTAAACTGATTTAAAAAAAGCATCAGGTGAGAGACATTAGTGATGTTGCTTATCGCACAACTGGAAGACACTTCAATATTAGAGGAGTCAAGGGAATGCAGTATAAGACCCTGTATAGAAAAGAAGAGAAAGAAAGGGCAGAGGTTGTGCAGCATTTCTATGGGTAATGCTGCACAAAACAGACTCCAACGAGAAGCTGAGGAACTGGATTTAATTTGCAAATTGGACACCATCAACCAAGGGTTAAACAGGAACTATGAGTGGCTTTGTCATTATACTAATTGAATGCATTTTCCTAGTTAATTCTCTTTCACAGATTCTTAACTGTTAGACATTTTCACTACAAAAGGTTATTTTTCTCCTGCTGATAATGGCCCGTCCAAATTAAACGGCCTCTTAGAATTGGTATGGTAATCTACAACTTTTTCTGCTTTCTGTGCATATAAATGCATCTTACTTCTGTGTGTTCTATTCTATGCATCCGATGAAGTGGGCTACAGCCCACGAAAGCTTATGCTGAAGTAAACTGGTTAGTCTCTAAGGTGCCACAAGTATTCCTCGTTTTATTTACGGATACAGACTAACACGGCTGCTAATCTTAAACCTATGGGTATATACTCAGTCTGTCAACACGATTCAGCTTCAGTTCCTGGTTGGCCCAAAAGTCCTCCTGCGAGACTGACAGGGGTGGGGCCGCTATCGTCACTTCCTGGGAGGGCAAGGAGGCCAGCACCGCGCTTTGGGTGTCCGAGCACAGCCCCAAAAATGTACGCCCCACCGATGTCTTTCGCAGGAGCCTGGAGAGAGAGGCCCCTGGTGCCTCCGAGGCCCCAGCTACCGAGTGCGGCCCCACCTGAGGCTGTGCCAGGGGTCACGGTGCCCACTGGTACCACTTGGCTGGCTACGAGGCCCACTGCACCTGCTGCGGCACTGAAGGCCCGAGCTGCTTTGACTGGCTGTCTTGACTGATGGAAGGATGGCTCCTAGCCGCAGTCAGGCTAACAAACGATTCCCGGCTGCGTCGAGACCGGGAGGAGCGGCAGCGACAGTATCAACTGGAGTGCCCCAAGGGTCGGTCATGGAGCTGATTTTGTTCAATATCTTCATTAATGATCTGGAGGATGGTGTGGACTGTACCTTTAGCAAGTTTGCAGATGACTCCTCCCAGGTTAGTGTGGTAGATACGCTGGGGGGTAGGGATAGGATACAGAGGGACCTGAACAAGTTAGAGGATTGGGCCAAAAGAAATCTGATGAGGTTCAACAAAGACAAGTGCAGAGCCCTGCACTTAGGATGGAAGAATCCCATGCACTGCTACAGACTAGGGACTGAATGGCCAGGCAGCAGTTCTACAGAAAAGGACCTAAGGGGTAAAAGTGGACGAAGCTGGATACGAGTCAACAGTGTGCCCTTGTTGCCAAGAAGGCCAACGGCATTTTGGATTGTATAAGTAGGGGCCCTTCCAGCAGATCTAGGGACGTGATCATTCCCCTCTATTTGACATTGGTCAGGCCTCATCTGGAGGACTGTGTCCAGTTCTGGGGCCCTCACTACACGAAGGATGTGGAAAAATTGGAAAGAGTCCAGAGGAGGGCAACAAAAATGATTAGGGGGCTGGAGCACATGACTTACAAGGAGAGGCTGAGGGAATTAGGTTTGTTTAGTCCGCAGAAGAGAAGAAAAATGGGAGGAGGGGGGATTTGATAGCTGCTTTCAACTACCTGCAAGGGGGTTCCAAAGAGGATGGATCTAGGGTGTTCTCAGTGGTACCAGATGACAGAACAAGGAGTAATGGTCTCAAGTTGCAGAGGGGAAGCTTTAGGTTGGATATTAGGAAAAACATTTTCATTAGGAGGGTGGTGAAGCACCGGAATGGGTTACTGAGGGAGATCGTGGAATCTCCTTCCTCAGAGGTTTTTAAGGTCAGGCTAGACAAAGCCCTGACCGGCATGATTTAGTTGAGGATTGGTCCGGCTTTGAGCAAGGGTTGGACTAGAACCTCCTGAGGTCCCTTCCAACCCTGATATCCTATGATTCTATGACAGTCTCACAGCTAGCCAGAAAGCATTAAAGTAAAGCCCATGCTTGCCACGTACTATACTTAACCTGAAAGGCACCCAGACACTTAGGACGACGGGGTCTTTTGTCCAATGACAGACACATTGGCTCACTGCAGACACAGCCTCAAATAACTTAGCTCCAACACACTGTGTAGGACTTGGATTTCTAAAAATTATTTGGGTTACGCCTTTTTCTCCCAGTCTGAATCTGCAGTTATGCTGTTAAAGCAGGTTGGCTCCACTATCGCTGGCAATGGAATGCCTTATCTGCAGCAGCTGTGTCAGGTGGGGGTTGCTCAGAATGGCAGGTAAAAATATGATTTGTATGCACCATTATTAATCATCAGTAACACCTATAATCTGCCGGCTGACTAATGAGACCAGAACAAGATATAACACAGTCCCGCCCTTCTAACATGACTCTGTATCCAGTAGGGAGTTAGTGCACTGCCTTCTTCTGTTGGACCTGGGCACTGTGATACCCACATTAGCGACCTCTGGGTTTGATTATTGCATTATACATGGAAATGCAGATGCCAATCATAAAACACTACCTGGTTCAAAATGCCCACTCAGAACACACCTCATGGCTTGTCTAGACTGACATTGGGCAAGCTGGGATGTAAATCTATAGCACAGTGGCGTGCCATGCATTCACT
>ML677435.1:237959-267877 GCA_007922305.1 Dermatemys mawii
GGAAGAGGGAAGAGCCGATTGGTGGGGCTGCCGGTGGGCAAGAGGCACTGGGAGCTAATGGAGGACTGCTGACATAGGTTACTGTGGCTCTTTGGCAATGTACATTGGTAAATTCCTCCTTCTCAGGTTGGCCACCCCGGTCTACACATATAACTTGCACTCTGTGGCTACCATCAGTTTTGTCACTGATTTGGTTAAACATGTACAAAGCCCTGTGTGGACACACTTAAAAACTAGTTTAAATCAATGTAGTTTACTTTTTGGTAAATTACTGAAACCTACACAGTTACCTCCCTTGAGCCAACTGTAAACAAATCTTAAGTGTGTCCACACATGGATTTCCACTAAATTAACGAGAAACTGATTTTACTTAAACCAGTGTAAGTTGCCTGTGTAGATAATGCCTAAGTCCTAAGGGACTGACTGCCTCACCTCTGTGATCACAAGTGCCCATCATAACAAAGAACCAACGAAAAATGAAACTATCTACCACAAGAAATTAGGTGGTGTACAAATGAGCACTCTCGGGAACTGGCCTAAAATTGTGAAACTCATTCATGGGAGTAACGAGAAAGAGCGTTTACTTACCTGTACAGTAACTGCTGTTCTTCGAGATGTGCTGTGCACATATCCAGACCACTTCAGCTGGAGACACTTTGCAAGTAGCACCACTAGACAGTGCATGTGCCCCTGCTCTCTTTGTGCTCTCAGATGAGGGCATGAAAGCGGTGTGGCTGCTGACTCCTCTGTTTCATCACAGAGGTAACATCCAAAGTAGTGAGGAAGGTACGAGGGTCATGGATTGCATCTGTGCACCACACACCTCAAAGAACAGCTACTGTACAGGTAAATAAATGCTTTTTTCTCCTTCCAGTGATTGTCCACACATACATTTCACTGCAGGGACTTTGGACCTTCTGAACAGAGATTGTAATACTTACTTGCCAAAGCTGGCAACATCACAAGAGGCTTGAGTGATGGCACAGTGACTGAAGAAGGTATGTACAAATGAACATGTTGCTGCTGTGCAGTATCAGATACTAGGGTATTGCTCAGAAAGGCTGATTAAATATACTGAGCCCTGGTAGAGCTGTTTTTCCTCAATGGAGTAGAGATGTTAGCAAGGCTCCTTATGTCTTATCTTAGCATAAGTTTTCTCAAACTGGGGGGTCGGGACTCCTGAGGTGGTTATACGGGGGGGGTCACGAACTGTCAGCCTCTACCCAAACCTACTCTGCCTCCAGCATTTATAATGGTGTTAAATATATAAATATTTGTTTTTAATGGATAAGTGGGGGGGGGGGTCGCACTCAGAGGCTTGCTACGTGAAAGGGGTCACCAGTACAAAAGTCTGAGAACCCCTGCTGTAGCAGAATATAAAGAAGTCAGAAATCCAAGGTGAGATTTGCTGAGCTGGTAAGGATTGACTCTTCACTCTCTCACTGTAGGATATCAAAGGGCCCAGAGAGGTTCTGAAGGACCCAGTGTGGTCCAGATAGAACGCCGAAGCGCTATGATAGGGGTTTCAGGAACACTATTTGAAGATGAATAGCTAAGGCTTGTGCAACACTACACACTTTTGTCGGTATCATTACATCCCTCAGAGGTGTGGCAATCCCCTAGCCATAGCTACCGCCTCCCAGGGTGGTGGCGTACCTATGCCACTGGGAGAACCTCTAGCATCAGCTTAGGTAGTGTTTTCACTAAGCGCTGCAGCTGCGCCACTGCAGTGCTATATGTGTAGACAAGTCCTTAGTTCAGATGGAAACTGACATTACCTTAGGGACAAAATTTAAGGTGTGATCTAAGGGAAACCTAATCTTTATGAAAGACCACGAAAGAACGGTCAAAGCCTGAAACTGTGAAAACCTTCTTGTGGAAGTGATTGCCACCAGAAACAAAGTCTTCATAGACGAAGGCAATGAGGTTGTAGCCACAGGTTCAAAAGGAAGGTCCTATCAGTTCGGAGAGGAGAAGGTTGAGAACTTATACAGGTACAGGACCAGACAAAGACAGACAAACGTTGAACAGACCTTTCAAAAAACAGTAAATAAAGGAGACAGAAAATGGAAAACCTCTCTACTGGCAGATGTACTGAAGAAATGGAAGCCAGGTGGACTCTGATGCAACTAATAGAAAAGTCTAATGATTTCAGATGCAATAGATTGCCCATCACACATGTATCTCTGTAGAACGGGATGATAAGCATCAGAATGCTTGAAGTGCTTTGAAGAAGATGAAGAGTGATGTTTCTCACCAGGCTTGTGCCTCAAATTGTGCCTCAGCTAGAGTGGTGCTCTTTGTCGATTTGGAACACAATGCCTCGTGGTCAGGCGATGGCTCCGATGCAGGATGCATCTCCTCTTTGGAGACGTTATCTTTGGGGTGGAAATCTGTTTTTCAGCCCTGCTGGGGAAGGAGGTACAAGCAGGGCAACTGTTCTTCACCAAGACAAATCAAACAGTTCTTGTGCCTATCTGTGACAAGGATAACAAGAGGCACACTGCTTGAAACCCAGGTATTTTTATAACAAATCCTCCAGGTAACTACTAAAACTGCAACTAAACTAATAATGTTACGCTAAATATTGCTAATTATAACTACTGTGATAGACCCAAGCCAGCTGGATACAGCAGAGTAGCAGAGGGCAGATATTCTGGCCACTGGATTAGGAGTTTTCTGTTCCCTGACTGACCAGAGCAGAGGCTGCTTCACGCTAATGAGAACACCTGACTCCAATTAACCTGCAAAGAGTCAGGTGAGCTAACTGACCACCTGACTCTAATTAAGGCCTCTAGTACTATAAAAAGGGCTCACTCCAGTGAAGCAGAGGGGAGCCAGAACAGAGGACATGCTGCTGAAGGACTGGATACAGAAGACACACACAAGCAATTGCTAAGGGAGAAGCTGGAGAGCTGTGGGGAACTGGCCCAGGGAAAAGTAGCAACTCTGGCAGTGAAAGGTTGGCTGCCAACAGCTGCTACCATTAGGGTCCCTGCACTGGAACCCGGAGTAGAGGGCGGGCCCAGGTTCCCCCCAACCTGCCACTACTGAAACACCTCTTGGAAGGCAGACCCCTAGCAGGCCAGGAGGCTATACTGTCCTGAAATAAGCCCAGAGGGAAAACAGACTGTGGGAGTTCTCTCACCAACTGCTTTGCAAAAGGGCTCAGTAGACTGTAACCCTGATCTAGAGAGAGAAAGGCTGCCAGAGGGTTGCAGTGAGCCTCTGAGGCTGGCATAAACCACCTGGAAAGCCAGGACCCACAGGGACAAGGTCAGAGCTTTGCCACACTATATACACTGAAGAGTTTTGAAGCTCTGGATAACAGAAGAAAATATTATGTGGAGCCCCAATTCTCGCCTTGGGCCATAAGAAGAAACTGAGAAAGAGGTGGTGGACATGCCTTTTTTATACCCTCACCAGAAAGTACGAGGTGAGCAAGGCAGATGTGCCTCCTAGTGGTCCTACTGGCAAAAGTCTCTGTTTTGAGTGCACTGGGTGCACATATATTGGCAGTGGAATGTACATGTGCACAAATCACTTGAAGGAAAAGTACTAAACTTTAGCAGTATTCTCAAACTTTTGTACAGGTGACCCCTTTCACGTACCGAGCCTCTCAGTGTGACCCCATGCTTATAAATAAAAAAAAAACAACAACTTTTAAATGTATTTAACCCCATTATCAATGCTGGAGGCAAAGCGGGGTTTGGGGTGGAGGCTGACAGCTCGCGATCCCCCATGAAATAACCTCATGACCCTCTCAGGGGTCCTAACCCCCAGTTTGAGAACCCCTGCTTTAGCTTCTATAGTAATTATGAGGATACATAAAAATCCCTCCAATACAGAAACAGAGAAAAAAAACTGTGCATTTCTTCCACAAACCAGTAAGGATCTCAAACCTTCCTTAGAGTTTTTTAAGGCCTGGCTTGACAAAGCCCTGGATGGGATGATTTAGTTGGGGTTAGTCCTGCTTTGAGCAGGGGGTTGGACTAGAACCTCCTGAGGTCCCTTCCAACCCTGATATTCTGTGATTCTATGACAACCATAAGAACGGCCATAGTGGGTCAAACTAATGCTCCATCTAAAACCAGTATCCTGTCTTCCAACAGTGGCCAATGTCAGATGTTTCAAAGGGAATGAACAGAACAGGCAATCATCTGATCCAGCCCATCATCCACTCCCAGCTTCTGGCAAACAGAAGCTAGCGAGATGCAGTTGCACCCTTGACCATCTTGGCAAACAACCCTTGATGGACCTATCTAGTTTTTTTTTAATCTTGTTATAGTTTTGGCCTTCACAACATCCTCTGGCAACAAGTTCCACAATCTTCTCATGGTCACCGCCAAGGCCATGACTGACTGAAGTATCCACGACGTCCATCGCAGACTGCAAGGCAGTCTTAGCCACCAAGCAGCCTTCGACGACGAATGTCCAAAATTCCTCCGACATGACTGATGGTGGTAGAAGGTGGACAGCGCTGCCACGATAACGTTGGCAATGCTGACAGCGGGGTGCCAAAGAAGTTCCCAGTGCAGAGGACATTCCTTGGGCTGAGCCCAGCACTGTATCCGCTTCCACAGACAGCGGGAGGGAAACATCAGGGTTCAGTGTGACAGACCGACAGATTCAGCAGCTTGCCCAGCCAACAGGGCTATACAACACAGCCTTGCCAAAGTCCTGAACCAAGGGAGAAGTCGGGACAGAAAGGCAGAGAGGTCCAGTGCTGGACTCAACCGATGCCCCGGGGTCGATGGTATAGGGCATTGGTTCTCAAACTGGGGATCGCGAGCCCCGACCCCAGCATGCGGCTGCAAGTTGTGGGCCCCGGCGCATGACTGTGGCCCTGGCCCCAACCTCAACCCTGGCCAGGAACAAGGTTGAGAGCTCCTGCAAGGCTTCTTTAAAATGAAAGTGTGGTGGGGCCAACCTGAACGATTTGCAGTGAAAATCCTATGAAGTCTGCTAAGGTCATAGCAAGATGGTGCAATAAAGGGCAATGGCTATGATGGAATTCAAATCTATCCTGGCATACTCTTACATGAATCAAAGTATACCAGAGAATCTTTATGGATAGAAATTCCATGCTTGAACGAGAAGAACATAGCAGTAGGAATATACTGCCAACCACCTACCCAGGATGGTGACTGTGAAATGCTCAAGGAGATTAGAGAGACCACGAAGACAGAAAATGCAATAATAATGTGAGATTTCAACTATCCTCATATTGATTGAGCATACATCTCAGGAAAGGATGTAGAGAGAAAATTTCTAGATGCCATAAATGACTGATTCTTGGTACAGCTTGTCTTGGAACCCACCAGGGGAGAGGCAATTCTTGATTTAGTTTTAAGTGGAGCACAGAATCTGGTCCAAGAGGTATTGAACAGCAATAAGAGAGACCATAATGTAATTAGATTTAATATCCTGGGAAGGGGAATAATGCCAAACAAACCCATGACAGTAGCATTTAACTTTGAAAAGGGGAATACACAAAAATGAGAAAGTTAATTAAAAAGAAATTAAAAGAAACTGTAACAAGGGTGAAATGCCTCCACATTCCATGGAGACTATTTAAAAACACCATAATAGAGGCTCAAACTAAATGTATACCTCAAATCTAAAAAACAGAGGATCAAAAATATGCCACCATGGCTAAATAGTAGACTAAAAGCGTCAGAGGCAAAAAGGCATCCTTTAAAAATTGGAAATCAAATCCTAGTGAGAAGGGGAGAGGAGTGGGGGGGAATGGAGAGCTCAGCGGTTTGAGCACTGGCCTGCTAAACCCAGGGTTGTGATTTGTGAGTTCAATCCTTGAGGGGGCCATTTAGGGATACGGGGAAAAAAAAATCTACTGGATGATTTAACTGGGGATTGGTCCAGCTTTGAGTAGGGGGTTGGACTAGATGATCTCCTAAGGTCCCTTCCAACCCTGATATTCTATGATTCTATGAAAAAGAGAAAGGAGCATAAACTCTGGCCAGTGAAGTATAAAAAGGCAGGCCAAGAAACAATTTGAAGAGCACTAGCTAAAAACTAAAAAAATAACCGCAAAAAAAGAGTTGAAGTACATCAAGAAGGCTAACAGCATTTTGGTCTGTATAAGTAGGAGCACTGCCAGCAGATCAAGGGAAATGATCATTCCCCTTGATTTGGCATTAATGAGGCCTCATCTGAAGTAGTGTGTCCAGTTTTGGGCCCCACACTACAAGAAGCATGTGGAGAGATTGCAAAGAGTCAAGAGGAGGGCAACAAAAATGATTAGGGGGCTGGAGCACTTCACTTACGAGGAGAGGCTGAGGGAACTGGGATTAGTTAGTCTGCAGAAGAGAAGAATGGAAGTATATTTGATAGCAAATTGGATTTAGCGCAATGCCTTGTGGGAAGGGGGGTGTTGATTGTGGGCATTCTGTTCCAACTCCCTGTGATGCTTCGCATCACATCCCAGCAAACCCTGTGTTTCTGTCCACCTCTGGAGCCATCTTTCAACGGTTTCAGTAAGGTGTGCTCCATCGTCCATTTTGGTCTGCCAGAATGGAGCCCGAACTGCTGAGGAACATGCTGAGTAGTCTCGCTAGCACATCTCGCATTGCAGTGGAGTTATTCCTTAACATGCAAAGTGACAGGGGTCTGAAGACAAGATCAAGCAGCTGAACGAACGCATTTGACACGAAACTGACTCATTAACGGACATGCTCACGGCCGTGGAACGTCCCTTCTGGGCATGGGAAACTAGCACTGACTGGTGGGATCGCATCGTCATTGTAAGTCTGGGACAACGACCAGTGGCTGAAGAACTTTTGCATGAGAAAAGCCACTTTCATGGAACTGTGTGCTGAACTCGCCCCCGCCCTGCAGCGCAAGGATACCAGATTGAGAGCTGCCCTCCCAGTGGAGAAGCGAGTGGCTATTGCAATCTGGAAGCTGGCCACCCCAGACAGCTACCGATCAGTGGCCAACCAGTTTGGGGTGTGAAAGTCAACCACTGGAGTCGTGTTGATGCAAGCGTGCAGGGCCATTAGTCACATCCTGCTACGAAAAACCGTGACTCTTCGTAACGTGCATGACAACGTGGCTGGCTTTGAGCAAATGGGTTTCCCTAACTGTCGAGGGGCGATAGATGGGACTCATATACCTACTCTGGCACCTGACCACCTAGCAGGAGAGTATGTTAACCAAAAGGGGTACTTCTCCATGGTGGTCCAGGCGCTTATAGATCACCGCAGGTGTTTTACTGACACTAACACAGGCTGGTTGGGAAAGATGCATTACGCATGCATCTTCCGCAACACCGGCCTGTTCAAGAAGCTGCAAACTGGGACTTTTTTTCCAGAGCAAAGGATCACCGTGGGGGAAGTCGAAATGCCCATTGCGATTCTTGGGGACCCCGCTTACCCTTTAATGCCATGGCTCATGAAACCCTACACAAGGAGCCTGGACAGCAGCCAGAAAAGGTTCAACTACAGGCTTAGCCGGTGTCGAATGACTGTGGAGTGTGCTTCTGGGCATCTGAAAGTGTGCTGGTGTTGTCTTTATGGGAAGCTAGACTTGCCTGAGGGAAGTATTTCCGCAGTTATTTCCGCATGCTGTACCTTACATAATATTTGTGAACGAAAAGGCGAAGGCTTCCCCCAGGCATGGTCCTCAGAGGTTCAACACCTGGAGGCCACATATGCACAGCCAGAGAGCAGGGCTGTCAGAGGGGCCCAGCATGAGGTTGAAAGCATCAGGGATGATTAGGTTGGATATTAGGAAAATCTTTTTCACTAGGAGGATGGTGAAGCACTGGAATGGGTTCCCTAGGGAGGTGATAGAATCTCCTTCCGTAGAGGTTTTTAAGGTCAGGCTTGACAAAGCCCTGGCTGGGATGATTTAGCTGGGATTGGTCCTGCTTTGAACTGGGGGTTGGATTAGATGACTCAAGGTCCCTTCCAACCCTGATATTCTATGAAAAGCAGGAAGCCTGCCAAAACAGTGGAGCCACTAGACCAGGGGAAGCTTGAGACCGCTTTTCATGCTGCTGCGTCCACTGCCACCCCGAGTATGTCCGAAGTGCCGCCGAATTGAACTCTTCCGGTTTCGGCGGCACTTCAGCGAATACGCAGTGTTTCTCTGTGTGTTCGCTGAAATGCTGCCAACAGCGGAAGAGTTCGACGGAGGCTTTTCGACGGACACGCTCCCGCATTCGGAGCATCCACCGAAATGCCGCCAAATGCAACAGAAGCTCGCAACCCCCTGGAATCACTCCATGACCTCCAGAGGGGTCACAACCCCCACTTTGAGAACCACTGCACTAGACAATCAAGGTGCTAACAGAGCATTCAGGGAAGACAAGGCCATTACACAGAAGCTAAATGAATTATCTGCATTGGTCTTCACTGCAGAGGATGTGGGGGAGATCCCCACACCTGAGAAATTATTTTTAAGAGACAAATCTGAGGAAATGTCTCAGACTGAGGTTTCAGCAGCAGCAGCTCTGGAACAAACAAACAATAAGTCTATGAACCAGATGGTATTGACTCAAGAGTTCTGAAGGATCTCAAATATGAACTTATAACCATGTAACTGTGATGTGTAAACTATAACTTACATCAGCCTCTGTACCAGATGTGTAGGTAGTAGATAATGTAATGCCTATTTTTAAAAAAAGTCCTCAAAAGCAATCTTGACAATTACAGGCCAGTAAGCCTAACATCAGTACCAGGCAAATTGGTTGGAACTATAGTAAAGAACAGAATTATCAGATACACAGATAAACATGGTATGTTGGGGAAGAGTCAACATGGCTTTTATAAGCTAACAAGGTTAGGAACCATTAGGAAAGGAATAGATAATAAGACAGAATATCTAAATAAATCCATGGTACACCCCCAACTTGAACACTGAGTGCAGTTCTGCCTCCCCCCTTGTCCCCAGTCTCAAAAAAAGAACTGGAAAAATTCAGAGAAAGACAACAAAAACTGATCAGGGTATGGAACACATGAGGAGAGATTAAAAGACTGGGACTGGTCAGTTTAGAAAAGAGACAAGTAAAAGGTGGGATATGATAGAGGTTAATAAAACCATGAACAGTGTGGAGAAAGTCAATAAAGAAATGTTATTGACCCTTTCACATAACATACCTAGGGGGTCACCTGATGAAATTAGTAGGCAGCAGGTTTAACAAACAAAAAGTAGTACTACTTTGGACAACACCCAGTCAACCTGTGGAACTCATTGACAAGGTATGAAGTGTCACAGATTGAAGTGTCAGTAGAGGAGGTTTTGGAATTAATTGATAAACTTAACTGTAATAAGTCACTGGGACCAGATGGCATTCACCAAAGAGTTCTGAAAGAACTCAAACGTGAAATTGCGGAACTATTAACTATAGTTTGTAACCTGTCCTTTAAATCAGCTCCTGTGCCCAATGACTGGAAGATAGCTAATGTAGCACCAATATTTAAAAAGGGCTCTAGAGATGATTCCTGCAATTATAGACCAGTAAATCTAACATCAGTACCGGGCAAATTAGTTGAAAAAAGAATAAAATTGTCAGACACATAGTAGAACAAATTGTTGGACAAAAGTCAACATGGTTTCTGTAAAGGGAAATCATGTCTTACTAACCTATTAGAGTTCTTTGAAGGGGTCAAACAAACATGTGGACAAGGGGGATCCAGTGGACATAGTTATTTAGATTTCCAGAAAGCCTTGACAAGGTCCCTCACAGAAGGCTTTTAAGTAAATTAAGTTGTCATGGGATAAGAGGGAAGAGCCTTTCATGGATTGAGAACTGGTTAAAAGACAGGGAACAAAGCGTAGCAATAAATGGTAAATTTTCAGAATGGAGAGGGGTAACTAATGGTTTTCCCCAAGAGTCAGTTCTCAGACCAATCCTATTCAACTTATTCATAATGATCTGGAGAAACGAATAATCAGTGAGGTGGCAAAGTTTGCAGATGATACCAAACTGCTCAAGATAGTTAAGACCCAAGCAGACTGTGAAGAACTTCAAAAAGATCTCACAAAACTAAGTGATTGGGCAACAAAATGGCAAATGAAATTTAATGTGGATAAATGTAAAGTAATGCACATTGGAAAAAATAATCAACTATACATACAATATGATGGGGGCTAATTTAGCTACAACTAATCAGGAAAAAGATTTTGGAGTCATCATGGATAGTTCTCTAGAGCAGTGGTCTTCAAAGCGGGGTTTGTGCACCTCCAGGGGTGCACGAGAGACCCTGGCGCTGCCGCCGATCCTGCCCGGGAGACCATCGAACTCAGCAGAGGTCTATTTTTGTTCCGTCAAAATGCCGACGCAGAAAGCGGAAGCTTTCTATTCGGCGGCATTTCGGCAGACATACCCAGAGGGCTGTGAGCGGACGGCGGATCATGGAAAGGGGCCGCGCAGTAAATCTTTGAAGAACACTGCTCTAGAGGACACCTCTACAGTGTGCAGCGGCAGTCAAAAAGCAAACAGGATGTTAGGAATAATTAAAAAAAGGACAGAGAATAAGACAGATAATATCTTATTACCCTTATATAAATCCATAGTGCACCCACATCTTGAATACTGTGTACAGATGTGATCTCATCTCAAAAAAAGATATACTGGTATTAGAAAAGGTTCAGAGAAGGGCAACTTAAATGATTAGGGGTTTGCAACAGATCCCATATGAGGGGAGATTAAAGAGGCTAGGACTTTTCAGTTTCGAAAAAGAGGAGATTAAGGGGGGATATGATAGAGGTATATAAAGTCATGAGTGGCAGGGGAAGTGAATAAGGAACAGCTATTTACTTGTTCCCATAATACAAAAACTAGGGGCCACCCAATGAAATCAATGGGCAGCAGGCTTAAAATAAATAAAAGGAAGTTCTTCACACAGCACACTGTCAGCCTATGGAACTCCTAGCCTTCACAACCTTCTCAGGCAAGGACTATAACAGGGTTTAAAAGAGAACTGGGTAAATTCATGGAGGTTAAGTCCACTAATGGCTATTAGCCAGGATGGGTAAGGAATGGTGTCCCTAGCCTCTGTTTGTCAGAGGAGGGTGATGGATAGCAAGGGAGAGATCACTTGATCATTACCTGTTAGGTTCACTCACTTCGGGGCACCTGACATTGGCCACTGTTGGTAGACAGGATACTGGGCTGGATGGACCTTTGGTCTGACCCAGTACAGCCATTCTTCTGTTCTTATGAAAAGGCTAAAAGCACACTGGGTTCAAAAAAGAATTAGATAAGTTCAAGGAGAACAGCTCCATCAATGTCTGTTAGCCAAGATGGTCAGTGATGGAACCCCATACTCTTGTAGTCCCTAAACCTCCAGAAGTTGGGACTGGGTGACAGGGGATTGATCACTTGAAATTGTCCTCTTCTGTTCATTCCCTCTGAAGCATCTGGCACTTGCCACTATCAAAGACAGGATACTGATCTGGATGGTCTGATCCATTATGGCCATTCTTATGTTCAGCATCACAATTCCCAGGTGAATTCACACAGTCCACATGAAGTCACTTCAATTGATAGAATTCACTGGTACCGAACACTCTCTAGAAGTTGTGATTGGGGAAGGCTGACCATGAACATGCCGGGAAATGACTAACCATAGTCCTAGGATTGGAAAGGATTTCTTGATCCTGGTGAGGACTCCACATCTCAAGTCTGGCTGCATGTTCTTTATAGTTCTATTTAAAGGACCCCATGTGACAATCCACAGAGCACTGACTGCCTGGTCACTCATAGAAAGAGCAAACAAAACAGCTCTAGAGCGGATTCCAACAGGGATTTCAAGAAAGACATTGCATCAGCCAGGTGTACAGGAAGCAGCTGGGAGAGGGAAGCTGACTTACTGAGAGGCTCTCAGAACAAGTTTGTTTCAGAAATCCTGTGGAAAGGACAGACAGGAAGAACAGATACTTCAGAGACAGAACAAGCCTCATCTGCTTCAGACAGTCTTTGTACTAAGGCTCCGGACCTGGCCATTCTCCCAGAGATGATGCAATCCTGAGGAACAAGGTCTGTGCCAGAGAAAAGTATTCACAGCCTATGCAGATGGCAAGACAGCCAAGGATCTCTGATCAAAACACTTCTGAGCCTATCCAAACATGGCAAATCCCTTGCCCCTCCAGCCACACTGGATGCAATATAGCAAGAATCCTCCATTTCAGAGAAAGGAAAAGGGATTCTATGACAGGGAGGGAGGGGATGATTACAAAGACCAACTAAAATTTAATTCCTCCTGTAATACTAGACTTCACTCTGCAACCCACTCGAGTGTGCAGGCTGGCA
This sequence comes from Dermatemys mawii, assembly GCA_007922305.1. Taxonomy (NCBI): domain Eukaryota; kingdom Metazoa; phylum Chordata; order Testudines; family Dermatemydidae; genus Dermatemys; species Dermatemys mawii. Next base: position 250,240 of record ML677435.1, read on the forward strand.
AGAAACTGAACTACTGTTCAACATCTCAAAAACCCAAGCTCTGGATCTCTGTAATCACTTTCTTGCCAATGCAAGACTGAACTCCCTGCATGCATACAGCAGCTCCACTCTGACTGCCAGCTTCAGTCCCACTCTTGAAATCAGGAAACCATCCACAGGCACGGCACAGGAACCATGGCAACACAACACAGTGTGGCAATTATGGGGCAGTGGCAGCCACTCCAAAGCTAAGGTGCAGTCTCACTTTCCATTATATGATTCATTTTAACCCTCCTCTGCTAAAACCACCACTAAATATCCTCACAAGCTTCAATTCGAACATGCATGGCCTGTGGACAGCAGATAATTTTTTCAGCCAGAATTGAGATTATTCAAATACATTTTTAAAAGATAAGGGGGAAAGAAAAATAGATGTTAGTCTTCATTTGAGAGTTATTCTAATGCTTAAAAACACAGCTTGTCCAAGACACTTCAGATGGGGGTAAGCTGAAAGATCTTTATATGTTGACAAAAAGCAAAGTAAGACTGTAGATGTTCAAAAGTACATTTAAAGGTTATGCAGTGGCAAAGACATCAAAACCCATGAACTTCCCACAGGTAATAATGGGCTCATATGATCCGTAAGTTCGGACTGCTAGAGTACCTAATATCACCACACTCAGGATATGCTTATACAAGTGCTACAACATCACAGCTGCAGCTACAATGTGACAGAAGGGGTTTTTACATCATCATGGTAAATCCACCTGCTAGAGAGGTGGTAGATAGGTCAATGGAGTAATTCTTCCAAACCTAGTGGTGTCGACTTCTTAGGGAGGTGAATTTTTCATACCCTGAGTGATGTACCCAGCTTGGCCTAAGTTTTAGGTGCAGACCAGACCATCAGGCCTGCTATAGAACTCCACAGGCTGCTGTACGGTCTCAGACATTTGAGGTGCCAAAGTGCTTCTGGTCATTTTAAGCACAGAGTAATACAAGGCTTGACAAATCTACTCAACACCTGTTAGCCACAGGACTGAACCCATTAGCCAAATGTAGATACAAAACATGTGGCGTGGATACCTACCAGCAAGGTCCAGAAACAATATCATGATGAGAAGCCAAGATCTGTCACCCCCAGATGCTAGGAGTCCTATCTGGAGTTGACCCTGAACACTGCTCAGGGGCTCCATCTTAAGCATAAGCTTCTGGCCTATAGGAATCAAATTTTATTCTCGCTTACTCTTTTTCTATACTTGATGGAATGGAGAAGCTGTGTCTTTTCCTTAACTTCAGAGTCTGCTGGCTACTACTTTTGGAGGTGAGGTTTTCCTTCCACTATTTAACTCTTTCCCCACCTCTTCTCTAATTCTTCTCTAATTCACCCCTGGGCTGTCTTTTGGGTCCTACTGCTGATTAGTAGTAGTTCCTGCAGAATCGAACAGACAAGGCTGATGCGAGATGTTAGGCAATGGAGACTGCATTAGACCTTGAAGCAGCCCAGTGTTTTTCCTCCAGCAATTCCTTTGGCATTAAGAAAGGAAATTCAGAGTTGCTAAACAATCTATTTCCTGCAAAAGAACAGCTCAGAGTTTCCATGAGCAGATTCTGGGTGCAAATTGCAGCTGCCTTTTGATGCATCCTATACTAAAGTACTTCCTCTTTGCTTTAAAGTTGGTGAGCTGGCAATCATTATGCAACACAGAGTAACAGAGCACAAAACATCCAAGTCCTCCAGAGCTGCTCCTGGGTAAGAAAAACCTGTATACTTCAAATGAGGTTGAAGATATAGCATATTCCCCCAGTTTCTGCTGAACTTTTCATGTCCACAGATAAACTGTTTCCCTTTTGTGGGACTCAGATGAATCTACAGCCATCAAAACTGCAGCTAGCAAGAAGATAAACCATAGTTAAAGCAAATAGGCCTACAAATGACCAATGCACCAAAAATAATGAAGCGAGTGAGGAGGTGGAGGCTGGCTTCAAGAAGTAGCTGGAGTGAACTTATCATCACAGGTCTGCTGCAGCATTTATGGCCAAGGAAGCCTGTGGAATGCAGAAACTGCCAGGCACTGATCCAAACAGCACTGAATGGGTGAGTGAGCATGTAAGGAACACTCATGGCCTGGAGAAATCATCAATGGAGCCACTAAGTTTCGGAAGGAAATAAGGCAAGGGGAAAAGCATGAACTTTCAGTGTTGCAAAGCTCTGAAGGGGACTGCAATTCAAACAGCAGGAAGACACAGAGAAGCAAGTACCCACACTCCATCAGAAATCCTGTCTTTGGACAATTCTTAAGCTTTTTTCAAATAAGAAAATTCCCAGACAAGAAGAAAAAAAAAAACACACAAAACTGCAGTTAAGGTTAAGAGCATGCATTACAGTGACTCAAGAATAAAAGTCTTAGAAGAGTACTGCATTTATAAAAAATGCACTGGAAAACACAACATTCAGATTTCTGGTTAAAATTAAAAGAAATTCAAACTTCAGAAAGTATGTAAATACACATTTATGGTCAAACAGCCTACCCCCTGCCCTCTAGTGGCACCACTAGTTAGTTATATGGACTTTGATTTTTTTTTAATGTATGACTCTTACTAAGGGCTGAGAAGTCCGTAGGCTTCTGCTGTGGGCATCTAGAATTTTGAAAAGCTACTGTATGAATAGTCACAGCCATCTCATCCTCTTTCTTCTATAAGCTTTTAAAAAGCCTTTGACAAGGTCCCTCACCAAAGGCTCTTAGGTAAATTAAGTTGTCATGGGATAAGAGGGAAGAGCCTTTCATGGATTGAGAACTGGTTAAAAGACAGGGAACAAAGGGTAGCAATAAATGGTAAATTTTCAGAATGGAGAGGGGTAATTAGTGGTGTTCCTCAAGGATCAGTCCTAGGACCAATCCTATTCAACTTATTCATAAATGATTTGGAGAAAGTGGTAAACAGTGAGGTGGCAAAGTTTGCAGATGATACTAAACTGCTCAAAATAGTTAAAACCCAAGCAATCTGTGAAGAACTTCAAAAAGATCTCACGAAACTAAATGATCGGGCAACAAAATGGCAAATGAAATGTAATGTGGATAAATGTAAAGTAATGCACATTGGGAAAAAATAACCCCAACTACACATACAATCTGATGGGGGCTAATTTAGCTACAACTAATCAGGAAAAAGATCTTGGAGTCATCTTGGACAGTTCTCTGAAAACATCCATGCAGTGTGCAGCGACAATCAAAAAAGCAAACAAGATGTTAGGAATCATTAAAAAAGGGATAGCGAATAAGATGGAGAATATCTCATTGCCCTTATAGAAATCCATGGTGCACCCACATCTTGAATACTGTGTACAAATGTGGTCTCATCTCAAAAAGGATATACTGGCATTAGAAAAGGTTCAGAGAAGGGCAACTGAAATGATCAGGGGTTTGGAACGGGTCCCATATAAGGAGAGATTAAAGAGGCAAGGACTTTTTAGCTTGGAAAACAGGAGATTAAGGGAGGATATGATAGAATTATAAAATTCTATGTGGTATATAAAATTATGAATAGTGTGGAGGAAGTGAATAAGGAAAAGTTATTTACTTGTTCCCATAATAGAAGAACTAGGGGCCACCCAATGAAATTGTGGGCAGCAGGTTTAAAATAAATAAAAGGAAGTTCTTCTTCACACAGCGCACAGCCAACCTGTGGAACTCCTTGCCTGAGGAGGCTGTGAAGGCTAGGACTATAACAGGGTTTAAAAGAGAACTGGATAAATTCATGAAGGTTAAGTCTATTATTGGCTATTAGCCAGGATGGGTAAGGAATGGTGTCCCTAGCCTCTGTTTGTCAGAGGAGGGTGATGAATGGCAGGAGAGAGATCACTTGATCATTACCTGTTAGGTTCACTCACTTCGGGGCACCTGGCATTGGCCACTGTTGGTAGACAGGATACCGGGCTAGATGGACCTTTGGTCTGACCCAGTACTGCCTCTCTTATGTTCTTAGAAGTCCTCTTCACATTTAAGGTGGGGCTGAAGATATACTTTTACTGCTTTTTGGTGGAGTTTTGAAAATGTGAACAGAGCATAAGTTTTATAGTTGGTTTCACACATACATGGTGCAACATTTTGTCACCAGGCTAACCTTTGCTCTTTTTATGTTAACTGGAGTGTAAGCACACATGCACTAGTTCTAGCAATTCATGAATAGGATATAAAGCTAAAGGCCAGAATCATCTAATCTGACCTTCTGTATATGCAGCCATAGAATTTTCCCCAGAAGGTGGATTTAAATGTTTTTAGAAAAATATCTAGCCTCATTTTAAGACCTCCACATGACGGTGACTCTAACACACACAGTGTTTAATCTGCCCTTACTGCTATAACATTGTACCATATTTCAAAGCTGAACTTGTCAAACTTGAACTTCCAACCATTCTAGAGTGGTTATAGAGCTCCCAATCCTTCAGTTATTAGAAAGGTCCAGGATGTATTGCAGGGGGAGCAGAATAAACAAGGGGACTTCCCAGTTATCGGAATTCTCCAGCTGCTGCTCGGAGGCATGGCTCTTTATGATGACACCACCTGGTGTCATAGGTGAGCAAATCCCGCTCTCTAAAGAGGGAATAAGGGAAAGGAGAGAGATCTCCAGACTTCCAGAGCGGGGAGTGTGTCACAAAAGTGGAAAACTGGGGGGAGATCTATGAAAACAACAGCAGAGAAGCAGAGACAGACATCTGTCTCAGCACAGCAATGGATCCTATAGCAAAAATGGCTGTTAGAGAAATTGAATTTTGGCATCTCTGGCTGCTGGCCACGTTGGATTCAGAGATGAATGATTTGAAGATGGCTTCTGATCTACCAGAGAAAGCCAAAGAGTACCAAATAAATGCCCCAATATTTGGCATGGATGCTGTTGCATCCCTCACTGGAGAAAAAAAGAACACATCAAAGTTAAAGAAGCTTTTGACGCCCATGTCATAGATAGAAAATAAAAAACGATCAAATTTAATAGAAGATGCAAGGAACAGGGGGAAAACAGCTGATATTTGTATTACTGCATTTCATAGTCTTGCTGAACATTTCAAATATGGAACATTAAAAACACTACTGCCACAGGATAGCTGTTGGTACCAGAGACTCCAATTTACCAGCACAGCTTCAGTTAGACCCTCATTTCACACAAGCAAAAGAATCCATATAGAAATAGCAACATGACTTACATGTTAGTAGCATAGGGGAGACTGCATCAGACAATACTGAAAGGAACAGTTAGACCAAATTCACAACATAAGAACTGCGCACAACTAGAAAGCTGGAGACTAAAGAACCTTAACAGAAGGGAAAAAAAGAGAAGCTTTGGAAGATATGACCAGACACCAAAATCACAGCTAGCAAAATGCACAGCAAAAGCAGCAGAATATAGGAGATGCTGCAAAAATGGGGCAATAGAAAACAATTCAAGAGGCAGGGTTGTCCTCAGATGACAATACGTCCATACTTCATAAGACTATGTCCTCAATAGAACAGACACCACTTTGGTACAGTGGCATGAGCCTACGTTGTCAAAGCCTTAAATTAAAACTTGATACTGGGGCAGAAGTCTCTGCAAGTTCCAAAAAAAATATTATAAAATGATCTTGAGATGGAGATCTGCACAGACCAAATAAGATTAACATGGGGCTAAGTAACAATAAATTGGATGTTTATGGCCAATTCCCTCAGAAACTAGAAAGAGGACGGAACAAGCTCTTCAACAAGTATGGAATACAAGGACTAAAGATTCCCTGCTAAAGTTGCCAACAACACAAGGACTACACCTAGTACAGAAACTGGAATACATTAATGTCAGAAAGAGAACTATACAGGAAACATAGCTATGTCTTCACAGATCTAGGAAAGCTGTCAGGGGAGAACAAAACAACTTGTGCCACCAGTGATTCCATTTGCTCTCACAGTCCCACCTCCCTATGCCCTTGCTAGGGAAAAATTAAGGTGGTGAATGGAAAACTGCGTGGGGATGGTTCTAGTACCAAAGCCCAGCATCAACATCCATATTTGTGTAGACCTGTCTCAACAATGACTACATTCATCACTCCACTTGTAAGTACTGTTTTGATCAGCTTCCATTTGGCCTATACTCAGCACCAGAAATTTCCAAAAGAATCTCTCGGATTACGTCAGGTTTGCCTGGCATCCCTATGCATATGATGTGTTGGTAAATGGCAGAAATCAAAATGAACATGAGAGACTACATGCAGTTTTGAGATGTTTCCAACAGAACAATCTCCCTCTGAATAAAAACTGTGAATCTGAAAGTGAGCATATAAAATGTGTACAATGCAGAATTAAACAGGGAACTCAAATAGATTCAGACAAACTAAATGCATAATTTGCCATTTGCAAACCCCAAAATGTTTCTGCTGTAAGAAGATTCCCAGGCATGACAAATTATTTTGGAAAATTCTTATCAAATGCAGCTTATTTAAAAAATATCCATTAAGCGATCTCCATACTGGTCACAAAACGTGGATATGGGGAGCATATCACAAAACACATTTAATAAAATTAATGAACTACTGACATATCTACCCGTTTTGGCACAATACTCAGTAAACTACCGAACTACAGTAGGAGAAAATGCATCTTCATATGGTTTAGGAATAGTGATCAAATGAAAGCAAACAGAAGGAGCCCAGAGGTCTGTTGCATTTATAACAAGAACCCTCACAGAAATCAAACAGTGCTGTGCTCAAGTGGAAAAGGAAGCTTTAGGAGTCACTTGGGCCTATGAACAACTCAGCGAATCTCTCGTCTTGGATTTTAACAAATAGCAGACCACAAGCCCTTATTGGCGTTACTGGGTTCAAAACAACTAGATGATCTTCAACCTAGAATTCAAAGACTGCTACTGCAGCTGATGCAAGTTTCTTTAATGTTGAAAACGTACCAGGGAATGCACTCATAGCAGATGACACTGATTAAGCAGCCACTAAGCAAAAAAGGCTTGAGAGAAAGACCAGAAGTATGGCAAGAGACCACCCTGGCTTAATCAGAAGATCTTCAATGACCTGAAACTCAAAAAAGAATCGTACAAAAAGTGGAAACTAGGTCAAGTTACAAAGGATGAATATAAACAGCACAAGTATGTAGGGACAAAATTAGAAAGGTCAAGGCACAAAACTAGCTAGAAACAAAGAGTAACAAGAAAACATTCTCCAAATGCATTAAATGCAAGAGGAAGACCAAGGACAGATTAGGTCCATTACTGAATGACAGGGGAAAAACAACAACAGAAAATGTGGAAGTGGCAGAAGTGCTAAATGACTGTTTCAGATTTCACCAAAAAGGTTATTAGCAACTAGACATCTAATTTAATGAATGCCAGAGAAAATGAGGTAGGATCAAAGGCTAACATAGGGAAAGTTTAAAATTTGACAAGTTAGATGTTTTCAAGTCACCAAGGCCTAATGAAATACATCCCAGAATACTCAAGAAATTGACTGAGATGAGTCATTAGTGATTATCTTTGAAAAGTCATGGAAAACAAGCAAGATTCCAAAGGCAAAATAGTGGAAATCTATAAAATGGGGGGAAAAGAACAACCCAAGGAATTACAGGCCAGCCAGCTTCAGTACTAAAAGGATAATAATTCAAAATAATCTGGACAAACTGGAGAAATGGCCTGAAGTAAACAGGATGAAATTCAATAAGGAAAAATGCAACATACTCCACTTAGGAAGGAACAATCAGGTGCATACATACAAAATGAGAAATGACTGCCTAGGAAGGAATACTGTGGAAAGGGACCTGGGGGTCAGTGGATCACAAGCTAAACAGGAGTCAACAGTGTAAGACTGTTTCAAAATAAGCAAACACCATTCTGGGCTGTATTAACAGAAGTGTTGTAAGCAGGACACGAGAAGTAATTTTTCAGCTCTATTCTGCACTATTAGGCCTCAAATGAAGTATTATGTCTAGTTTGGGTGCCATATTTCAGGAAAGATGTAGACAGATTGGAGAAAGTCTAGGAAAGAGCAACAAAAGTCATTAAAGGTCTAGAAAACATGACCTACAATGGAAGATTGAAAAAATTTGGTTTATTTAGTCTGAAGAAGAGAAGACTGAGAAGGGACGTGATAACAGTTTTCAAGTATACAAATGGTTGTTACAAGGAGACAGGAAAAAATTGTTCTCTAACTTCTGAGGCTAGGACAAGAAGCAATGGGCTTAAATCGCAGGAAGGGAGGTTTAGGTGGAACATTAGGAAAAACTTTCTGTCAGCGTGGTTAAGCACTGGAATAAGTTGCCTAGGAAGATTGTGGAATCTGTATCATTGAAGATTTTTAAGAGCAGGTTAGACAAACACCTGTCAGGGATGGTCTACTCTAGATAATACTTAGTCCTGCCTTGAGTGCTGGAGACTGGCCTAGAAGACCTCGAGGTCCCTTCCAGTCCTATGATTCTATGAGAGATGTCTAAGTCTACATTGACCTTATCCTAGCAGCAATTCTAGTGTCTGCCTACAACTTCAGCAAATTAGTGATGAACAATTAAAGGATGACACAATGCCAGAAACTTACTCAACTCTGCCAAAGAAGGTGAGGTTGAAGGAGTCAACTTCCAACAAGCCTGTCCCCAAACTGCCAGGTCCAAAATGATCTTTGCACAAGCACTGGCCTGCTTCAGCCAGGATGGTGCATTTTAATCCTTATAGAAATCTAAAAACAGATGGCCTCCAAAATCCACGAACACCAATGTGCAAGCGCAGAACATGAGCACAATTACTTGTATGGTGGCCTGATCTGAATAGGCAAATTCAGACTTTAGAAGAGGGCTGAGAGGTATGTAACTAGGGGAAAAAAGAACAAAGCAAAAACAAATCATCTGATCGGTTACTCTACAAAGCTACCTAACATATCTTTTTCTTGAAAGAACACCTACATGACTGTAGTTATTTCTCCACACATATAGACTTGGACACATTTATTCACATACACATAGACCTCACCAGCACAGGTCATCCAGAAACTAAAGTTAATATTTGCAAGACATGGAATTCCTGAAGCCTTAACATCTAATAATGGGCCTCAATGTAATTCCGAAACACTCCCAGCTAGCCTCTGCACAGAACGTTGATTTTGAATAGAAGCCTAGTAGTGCACTTCACCCCAGAGCAATGGGGAGCAGTGCAGATTTTTAAAGATATTTCTGCAAAGATCAGTGGACCCACATAAAGTATTCCTGCCACTCTATCAACAATATTTGCATGTGGACTGTCTCCAACAGAACTCCTGATAGGAAAATGAATAAGAATGCTTCTGCCTGTGGCACTGATATTGCTTACACCTAAGTGGCCCAACCTGTAGGAATTTTGAAAACAGGACGCTGAAATAAAACTTTGGCAGCAATAAAACTTAAGATTTGTCACAGAACACAAGCATTACCTGAACTGAAACTAGGGAACAAACTGTGGATCCAAGGCTCCCAGACTTATGGAACTGTTCAGAATTTGGGAGAAGCTCCCAGATCCTACCCACTACAGATTCCAAAAGAATTTCTCCAGAGGAATGCAGTTCATCTTCAATATTTCCCAACATAACAAAAATAGTTTATAATGCAAGTTGTAATCTTTAAAGAAAGGGAGATAGTTACCAGAGAGTATGTGATGCAGTGAGAGCATAAACAGGGAGATTTCCCATTCTCTGCTGCTTAGGGCTTGGGTCATTATGTTTATGTCCCCATATTACAACTGGATTTTATTAGGCCTTTGTCTGGAAGATTACACACACAGACAAATGTACGTAACTTTGCCATGCATAAGTACCTACATAAAGTGATCAAATCACCTCTCAACCTTCTCTTCAATAAATGTAAGCGTCACGTTGCAAGTTTTGTTTTCTAGCTCTTGGATCATTTTCTGGCCCTCCTCTGAACTCTCACCAGTATTTCCACACCCTTTGTGAAGTGCGGACACCAGAACACAGTATTCTAGTAGATTTCAGAGCGGTAGCACCTGCACTGAGAGCTTGTGCCAACATGGTTATCTACAATGTCTGTGTTTTTGGATCCCAAATCCCTCTTTCTAGCAAGGATCCGGTGTGTAATAAAGTCACCCCTTGAGAGAAACACGCCACACTGGTACAAGTGCAGTTTTGCGATTATAACTGCGTCTGCTCTAGGAGCTTCTGCTAGTACAGTTCTGTTGGTTGGGAACCACATCTTTTCACACCTCTGACTGATAGAGCTGTGCCATCAGAGGTCCCTACCGTGGACAGAGCTGAGTCACTGCTTTCCAAGACAGTCTCATACAATGTAGGCAGCCATTTGGTTTTATTCACATACATTTTGTTTACTTGTGGTCATTTAACTAGGTAATTGAGATAATTCTCTAACAGTAACCTGCCCTCTTCACTATTATTCCCCCAATCTGTTTCATCTGCATTTTACGAGCAAAGATTTTACATTATTGATAAGAAATTGAGCTGTCAATCAGTTAATGCATGTGATTAACATAAAACAAATTAACTAGATAAAACTCATGATTCATCACAGTTTTAACTGCACTGTTAAACAATAACAGAATACCAGTTTAAATAATATAACTATTGGTAGATTTTTTTCTACATTTTTCAAATATACTGATTTTAATTACAATGAAGAATAAAAATGTACAGCACTCACTTTATATTTTTATTACAATATTTGCACTGTAAAATAAAATAGTATTTTTAATTCACTTCAAATAATGTAGTGAAATCTCTATCGTAAAAAAAGTCCAACCTATAAACGTGGACTTTTTACATAACTGCACTCAAAAGGATGGATTATCTTTCATCAGGAACCCATTCTCAATAGATGTTAGTGTTCCAGAGGATCTGCAGGAGGAATTTTTGGATCTGAAAAATTATTTTGTGACCCAAGACATGTACCAGCAGTCTACCACAGAGAAATTTTGGACCAGCATGACTGGAAGTTACCCAAATCTGTCAGCACACGCAGTTAGATTTCTTTTGCCATTTGCATCAACTTATATGTGAGAGACGTGATTTTCATGTTTGTTGCATGTTAAGTCCAAACAGAGGAATCGTCTCACAGTGGAAAGCGATATTCACTGTGCATTATCAAGTACCACTCCAAACATTGAAAAGCTAGTCAGTGCGAAGTGAATCCCAACATCTAATAAGCAAATAAATTTCAAACCAAAATGTGTCTGCTCTTTTAATCATGTCTCAACCTAAATAAATAAAAAGGAGGTAGTCCACGAAAAAGTTTGGATAGGCTGGTGGTCCGTGGACTGAAACGAATTGAGAACCGCTGTTTTAGTTAAATAAAAGATTTAAAATGTCCGTCTGGTGATGTTCCCCTCCTAACATAGCATGACAAGAAAATCCTCCAAATTTTAATGATTTACCTGTTGAACTGGAGATAGTTCATCTCCCAATGACTTCATAAATATCTGCTTCAATTACCTTTGGTAAATGAAATAACCAATCATTCATTTTCTGAGATAGCTGTAAAACCACCACCAAGAATGTACTTTTATGTAGAAAACCATGATTAAATGGAGTCTTCCTGACTAGTGATTTAAATAACTATTTAAATCAATTTGATTTAAATCAAATCCACCCTGGTTCATGGATTCCAAGGCCAGAAGGGGCTGTTGTGATCACAGCCTAACCTCCTGAAGAGCATAGGCCAGAGAACTTCCCCAAAACAGCTCCTAGAGCAGATCTTTTAGAAAAACACCCAAACTTGATTTAAAAATCATCATTGATGGAGAATGTGCCACAACCCTTGGGGAACTTGTTCCAATCGTTAATTACTCTCTCAATTAAAAATCTTCCACCTTATTTGCAGTTTGAAGTTGTCTAGCTTCAACTTCCGCAGCTGCAGCGGCCAGTGCAGCTGACCCCAGAGCCAGTTGTTCAGATGTGGTGTGGCTGCCGGAGTGGCCCCGGGGCCCTGCTGAAGCAACCCGAGGGCCAGCTGCTTGGGCAATTCCTGGAGCCAGCCACAGCATCCATCTGCCTGGGCAGCAACAGTCCTGGGAATGGCCGAAGGAGCAGCCCAGGGGAGCACCCAAGCATCAGCCCTGGGGGCAGCCTCAGGAAACACCCAAGCAGCAACAGCTCTGGGGGGTGCCTAGAGGAGCAGCCCCAGAGGATCTTTGGTAGAGCAGTCCCTGGGGGCCTTGGAGCAGTGAGCCACCAGGGCAGTCAGCCACCACCGCTGAAGCATAGGCTCCCCAAAAAGTGGGGCCCCAGGAACAGAGATTCAGTAATCATAGGTATTTATACTAAAAGTCCTGGACAAGTCAGGGGCCATTAATTTTTGTTTATTGCTCACGATCTGTCCATGTCTAACTAAAAATGCCCATGATTAAATCTTAGCCTTACCCATTATTAAATATTTGTTCCCCGTGTAGGTACTTATAGACCAGGGGTCAGCAACCTTTGAGCAGTGGTGTGCCAAGTCTTCATTAATTTAAGGTTTTGCATGCCAGTAGTACATTTTATAGTTATAAGGGCCAGCGGAGGGAACCCCAGATTTGCAACGCAGGGGGCAGATGGAAAGGGTAGAAGGGAGTGGGGAAGGCGATGGAGCAGATGGGAATGGTGGTGAGAGGGCAAACATGATGCAGGTATAAAGGAGTGGGGGAGGCAGTGTGAGGAGCCAACGGGGGGGGTGTGTAAAAGGGAGAGGATGTGGGGGCAGTGGGAAGGGGCAAAGTAGTGGAGGAGGTAGTGGGGCAGATGGGAGAGGAGACAATGGGGTATAGAAGGGAGTGAGGGAGGCCGTGGGGCAGACAGGAAGACAGAGTTGAAGGGAGAGGGTGTCTGGGGCAGAGGCGGCGGGGTGGGACGCAGATGGGAATGGAAAATGGGGGAGGCAGTGGGGTAGATGGGAAGGGAGTGGAAGGGAGGCAGTACACTGGGTAGAGAGGAAGGGAGTGGGACAGTGGTGTGGGGGGATAGACAGGAAGGGGTAAGGGAATGGGGGGGTAGATGGGAAGGGAGTGGGGAGAGGTGGGCAGGAGGGCTGCAAGGATTCGGGGGGGAGAGTGGTATGTTTTTGGGGACAGGACACTGCTCCTCTTGTGTACAGGAGGACCCGGGGGTGCAGCTGAGGAGCGAGGGAAGCAGGTTTTCCCTGGTCCCAAAGGGCTGCTGAAAGGACGGGCTTTCCAGCAGGCCCTCCCCCCGCATTTTGGCGATGGAGGGGAATCATCGCTTTCCCCACACATGACTTTGCGCTGCTGTAATTCTGCACACCACTTCCCCACCCCTCGCTGTCCCCAGGCACCACACTGACACCCACCTATAGGGGCAGTGGGCGGAGCGAGCGGGTGGGGAATCCAGATGCAGCCCCCTACACCGCGCTCCCCCCACGGCATGGGGCATCGCTCAGCAGCTCCTGGTCTCTCAGTGGCTCGGGGGAGGGTTTGGGCAGCAGCAGCCTGCTAAGAGCCGCTCGCCCTGCTGCACACGTGCCCCTTCCTGTGCGGGAGGCAGCGGATAGTGCCAGTGATGTTCAGTCCCCCCACGGCCCTAGTTCTCCATATCACCCTGCGCTCCCCTCCTGCCCCGAGGCAGAGGTGCCCCAGAGCTTGATCCAGGGGGTGGGGGATTGGCTCCTGCTGGATATGCAGGGTCAGTGTTGCGCTCCCCAGGATAGAAGAGGGTGCGCCGCTGCCGGTCTAGGCTTCCCGACACTGGCTCCTGCCAGCCGGAGTCCCGGCCACCTACCCCACTCAGCCTGCTGCATGCCACTGAAAAGCAGCTCGCGTGCTGCCTTTGGCACACGTGCCGCAGGTTGCCGACCCCTGTTATAGACTAATCACGTCACCTCCTAACCTTCTCTTTGTTAAACTAAAAAGATAGACTTAAAGAGCTCAGTCGCTAAAAGGCATGTTTTCTAATCCTTTAATCATTCCCTGACTCTTCTCTGAACCCTCTCCAATTTAACAAGACTTTTTGAATTGCAGGCACCGAAACTGAACACAGTATTCCAGCAGCGGTCACACCAGGGCTAAACAGAGGTAAAATAATCTTTCTAGTCCTGTGTGAGAATCCCCTCTGCTTATGCCAGGGATCTCTCAACTTTTTTGATCATGCATTCCTAGCAGAAAAATTTTTTTGAACATGCACCCCCACGGGGGAAACCCTGCCCTAGCCCCCCCCCCATCCACTCCCTTCCGCTTCCGGCCCCCCCTCAGAACTCCGCCTCCTTGTCTTCTGACTGCTCCCTCCTGGGACCCCCAACCCTGACTGCCCCCCAGGACCCCACCCCTTATATAAGCCTTCCTGCTCCTTTTCCCCTGACTGCCCCGTCCTTGTCCCCTAACTGCCCCCCTGGGGCCGGTCCCTGCCACTGTGCCCAGCTCCTCAGCTGGGGCTGCCGCGGCCCCCTGTGGATAGTTTCACACGCCCCAGTTTGCAGACCACTGGTTTACGCAATCCAGGATCGCATTAGTTCTTTTGGCCACAGGGTGACACTGGAAGCTCAAGTTCAGTTTATCCACCACAGCCCTCAAGTCTTTTTCAGTCACTGCTTTCCAGAGTAGTCTACAGCATTCTGTAAGTATGGACTACATTCTTTGTTCCTAGATGTACACATTTACATTTGGATGATTTAGTTGGGGCTGGTCCTGCTTTGAACAGGGGGTTGAACTAGATACCTCCTCAGTCCCTTCCAACCCTGAGATTCTATGATTTAGCCATTTTAAAACACATACTGTTTGCTTGCACCAGTTTATCAACCAATCTAGACTGTTTTGTATCAATGAGTTGTCCTTTTCACTTTTTGTGTCATCTGCAAATTTCATCAGTGATGATTTTGTTTTCTTACAGGTCACTGGTACAATATGAATTAGAGTAGGGCCAAGAACCGATCCCTCTGGAAACACCCATTCAATGATGATTCTCCGTTTACAATTATAGTTTGAGAACTACCAATTAGCCAACTTACGTGCCATGTTAATTTTATATTGGTCAGGTTTTTTTAATCAAAATGCTCTAGGGTAGGCAAGTCAAACACCTTTCAGAAGTTTATATATATTACATCAACACTATTCCCTTTATCCACCAAACTTGTAATCTTCAAGCACTGTATCAATAACTGATATGTGGGGAAAGAGTGCCTTTTTGTAAAACTTGACAACCAGAAAGTTGCTTGACTCTTGTTTCCTGATGAAATGTATTATGGATGATTAAATTTGTCCCAAAGTGCCTGATTCATTGAGGACAATCATTACTGGCTCTGACAAAGAGTCTTGTAGCACCTTCTAGACTAACATATTTTGGAGCATAAGCTTTTTTGGGCAAAGACCCACTTCATCAGATGAAACATCCACGAAAGCTTATCCTCCAAAATATCTGCCAGTCTATAAGGTGCTACAAGTCTTTGTCACTTTTGCAGATCCAGACTAACACGGCTACCCCTCTGATACTGGCTCCGAGTTGAGGTTGTCTGAGCCAATGTAACTGTGCATTTTCATGTTTTCAGAAAGTATAGGACGAAAGATTTAACCTTAACTCTGCATTCATGTCCTGGGTTGGTTTAAAAAACAAACTGATATTAGTTGATTTTTCTAGTTCTATACATCTGAACATCACTGAAGTATTTAAAAATAGTACTCGTTTTCTCTTTTCATTCTCAGCCCATAGGAGGAATATCTTGTTTATAGACAAGACAGACAAAACCAACTATTGAGGAAAAGCCACAAGGAAGAGACGAGTTTTGCATTTTAGTTATGAACATGGGGAGGCCCTTCACCCATCAAACTCTTAATCTTAACTTGGTTTTGAGTAGGGAATTAGCTATTCATAGAATCTTACCAGAGAAACTGCAGACCAGAGATCTCATTGCACACACAGCTTTCTCTGCTCTCTCCCTCCACCCACATCCCCGCCAAGGCTCAATGTGTGTGTCCTGTTCTCTGCTCTAAGTTCAGCTCTCCCAATCCAGGGCCCCCGAGAAAACACAACCCTGCCTCTACTAGTTTTTAACTCCGATCCCCCTTTCCTGGAGCCCTAAGTGCATCCTCACCTCCATGTCCTTGCCTGAGACCTCAGACTGCACAAATGTTACATATTTGAGGGCCAGAAGTGACCACTATGATCACCACCTGACCTCCTGCATAGCACAGGCCAGAGACTTTTACGTAATCATTCCTATAACCAGCACAGTAACTTGTGATTGAAGCAAGCATATTTTTCTACTTCTTAGGTCTGACCCATGCTTACAAGTTTTACTGATAACTATTCCAGGTAGGGCTATGATTTTTCCCCCTAGCAATCACATGGACAAAAGCCCTAATGCGAATGGAGTTATACTGGTGTGAAGATGAACACTGGAACAGTTAGTGCCTTTTCCATACAGGAATAGGTATAATGGTAAGAAGCAGCTTAAGATCAATACAACTGAGTCCAAAACTAGTGGAGCTGTTCCACTTTAACTATACTGGTATACTAACTTATGTGTAGACAAGCTTTTGTAGTCCCCTCCGCATTAGCTCTCACTCCTGCTTCAGATCACAGACTGCACTCCTGTTGACAATAGCTAGAAGCCTCTCAACCTGGGGGGAATGTGGTCCAAGGTCCAAAGGCAGAGGCGCCACATGAATAATCAGCTCTGACATGATGGAGATGGGCTGTCAGCTACAGGCTCAGGTAAGCAGTGTACACCAGACACTGCTTTAGTCAGGAGGGAGGCAATTTACCATGTAGATTACAAGCATTTCTACACAAGGTAAAAGAAGATGATCATGCCACAGTTACACACAGACTTCAGCTACTACAAGACTGGAAGCTGCATTCTAGAGAAAGGGCTAATCTCTAGAGCAGGTGTGGGCAAACTGTGGCCCGCCGGCCATTTTAATCCGGCCTCCGAGCTTGCTCTTGGCAGAAGGGCCGGGCCGGCATGCTGGGGGCCCGCTCCGCGTTCCCTGGCCAAGGGCCAGCCGAGCCCAGCGTGCCAAGGGTCCCTGCACTCGCAGGTGGGCCCGCCGGGTTGAATGGGGAGCCGCTGGGCATCGCCCTCCCTGGCCGAGTAGAGCACGGGGAACCACCGATCCCGCGCTCTCTGGCCGGGGGCAGCGCAGGGCCCTGCGCTCCCTGGCCGAGGGTCCGCTGAGCCCAGAGTGCCACAGCTCCCCATGCTCGCGGGCAGGGCCTGCCCCGTGCTCCCTGCCCCAGCGGCTGGATGGAGTGCGGGGAGCCGCCGGGCTCCGTGCTCCCTGGCCCGGCAGCGGCCGGGTGGAGCTGCAGGGCCCCGCACTCCCTGGCCAGGGACTGCCAACTCGAGCGGGAAGCCGCCTGCCCCACCCTCCCAGGCCCAGGGCGCCACCGGTCCCCGCACTCGCAGGCTGGACCCGCCCCATGCTCTCTGGCCTGGCTGCGGCCAGATGGAGCACAGGAAGCTGCGGGGCCCCACACTCCCTCGCCCAGCAGCGGGGAGACGCAGGGCCCCACGCTCCCTGGCCGGGGTCCGGGTCCAGCACAGAGCTTCGGACCCAGAGCTCCTTAGCCAGGCCCAGTCCAGGAGTGCCCAGCTGACTAAGGTAAGGGTGGGGGTTAGGTGGTGAGGTTTGGGTGGGGGAGATCTCTGGAAGGGGCAGTCAGGGAACAAAGAACAGGGGGGCTTAAATGGGGGGTGGGGTCCCCTTTGGTGGTAGTGGT
>ML677435.1:267977-281591 GCA_007922305.1 Dermatemys mawii
TTGGGGGTGGGGTCCCCGGGGGCATGGTAGTGGTTAGGTTGGGGGGGGATCTCAGGAGGAGGCAGTCAGGGAACAAAACAAGGGGGCTTTGATGGGGGTGGGGTCCTGGGGGTGGTGGTTAGATTGGGGGGAATCTTGGGAGTGCGCAGTCGGAATAAAGCAAGAGGGCTTAGATGGGGAGTGGGGTTCCAGGGGGTGGTACTTGGGGGTGGGGGGGGAATCTTGAGAGAGTGTAGTCAGGAAACAAAGAACAGGGGGGCTTAGATAGGGGGTAGGGTTCTGGGGCAGCAGTTAGAATGGGGAGTCTCTGGAGGGAGCAATCAGGGGACAAGGAGCAGGCGGGGGGGTTGGATGGGTCAGGGGTTCCGAGGGGGGCAGTCAGGGGGCAGGAAGTGGGTGGGGGGTTGGATAAGGGGTGGGGTCAGGCTGTTTGGGGAGGCACCGCCTTCCCTACCCGGCCTTCCGTACAATTTTGAAAGCCATTGTGGCCCTTGGGCCAAAAAGTTTGCGTACCCCTGCTCTAGAGCCAGCATTTCCTGAGGTGTATTGTTTCCTTTATCCCCCTTCTTTCACACAGCTACAGTGATATTGAATTTTCCCCAGCACAAATACACCGGACCCTCACTATAGCCCATGGTTCAGGATCCTTGTGCAGTCCTGTGCTAACACGGGGGGACGCATTGCCATGGATCCCAATTTAATATTTAAATTTGAGATTCATGGCAACAACCACGCTGTACATGAATCTGCATTATAGCAGAGCAGGCTACAGCGAGGGTCCAGTGCACTACAGAGAACACTCAGAACAGCCGTTTTTAGTCAATGGAAATTCTACACACACTAATGAATTCAGGGCTGAGTTAATTTCGCCACAGATGAAAATAGGAGAAATCTCAGAACCTGGGATTTTAGCACAGTGGGAAGTTACTGGTGAATTCTGGCATACTAAATGTTACTAGACTCTAGAACAGCGGTCGGCAACACTGGCAAGCGGGACCGCAGGGTAAGTATCCTTAGCGGACCCTGGTGCTTTATTTACCTGCCAGCTCACAGCACGCTGCTTCCCGCGGCTCCCAGTGGACTGGGACGCCGAACCACAGCCAGTGGGAGCCGAGGGAAGTGGTGTGCGGCCAGCCGGCAGGCAAATACAGCAGCAGGGCCCGCCAAGGGTACTTACCCTGCAGTCCCACATGCCGACACAGCCCTAGAATACTAAGCATCGATCTACACAGATGTTTGCTACACACATTCTAAAGGGAGCTTAATACCATTTGTTAGCGGCCCGTATGCCTACAAGTCTAAATAATTGTTTTGAGCCCATCCTGTAATAGTACAGTACTAGGGTACCCAGGAACTTGCAAATTAGCTCACACAATACAATTATTCTTCCTACTGTCCCATAGTACATCAGCCACCCCACAAGCCACTGCTCATAGCAATTGTGCCAGGAACTCTGGTAGAGGATCTCAGAGGGCAGTGTCCTTGCGTCATTTTACTATACTGCTGTATGCAGCTACATGGATGAAGGCAAGTGTGGAAGCTCTGTAACATACCAGCTACACACAGACCAATACTAACAGCCTAATTTTTCAGCATAGAGATGGCAGAGAAGTCTAAAACAGTCTAAATAAGTCTAAATAGGAATTTAAATGGTAGGTCCTGTGGCCTAATAAACAGAGCCCTAGACTTGGATTCAGAAGACCTGAATTATGTTCCTGGCTCTGCCACTGGCCCGCTGGATGACTTTGGGCAAGTCACTACCCCTCTCTTTACCAATCTGTCTCCATGTGTAAAATGGGGATAGTGATACTGTTTTGGGAGCTCCTAGTGAAAAGCACTATATAACAGCTATGTATATTAAGAGAAATGTTGCACTGCTTTAACTAAATGGATTTTAAAGCAATCTCTATAAACCAATGCAAAGCCCAACAGAGAGACATTTAAACCAGTTTACCCTTTCCTTAAATCAGTCTGGCGATTTGATAATTCATGACAGAAGCTAAACCAGTTTAAGCATTGGCTAAACTAGTTTAAGTCACCAATAAACTGTGTTTTGACTGATTTAGCTACACAGATTTAAATTCTATTTAAACAGTGTGACTTCTCTCAGACAGACAAGACTTAAATCAAAAGTTTTTCACTTCTAATGACAGCCTGCAGCAGCTCAGGTTACTCAAGGTACATTTTTATTTCTTAACCTCACACACTACCCTTGTCTAAAAGCCTCTTCCCTAAATTTCAAAGAGCCAAACAAAAAACATTTATGGTTGTTCTAAAAGAGACTGCCAATTTGTCATCACTTTTGGGATATACATCAAGGCCATTTTTTGGTTTGTCTGCTATCTTGCCCAAAAATTCTGATGGCATAATTCCTTCAGCATGTTGAACTGGCACACTCACCCTCACAGTAAAGAAAAGTGAGCTTAAGTGCATGGAAGAAGGGAGTCAATCCTCAAATTCTTGCGTTAGAGTGGTGCCATTAAGTTTCAGATTTGATTCCTTTCCCAAGACTGATTAGCTCCAAAATCCCCACAAGTGAAATGGTCAGCGGCTGGCGAGTTCTAGCTGAAAACTACAAGTACTCTACCCAGAGTACCAATGGTTTTATATGCAGATAACATTCCCAGTGCCAAAAGCCCTGAATCAGCAGCAGTCTCAACGGTCATCTAATATACAGCCACTTCCATGTCTTGTGCATTATTCAAGAGACCCAATCTCTACATGCAATGCCACTGTAGCTGCTACCAGAGGCATTCAAATTAACAGCCCTGATTTAAAGATGAAGGGAGGGTAGTAGCAGGATATATTCTGGGAGGGGACCAATGATGCTGGAATGCACTTCCACTTCTTGACGTGCCAAAGACCAGATTGGTTAACTTTCCAGAGATGCTGTAATGCCCGTCTTTTTACCCACACACATTTAGGGTACAGGGCCATGATACAGGGATTATAGTGCATGTTGGTTTTACTGTAAAGTATTATGGTGGTTTATGTGGGCAGTTATTTGGTAATTTATCTTTCTGCAGACTTTAACTGTCAGGTGTACGTGTTTTAAACTGAACTGTAATCAAGACCATATCAGACCTCCAGTAGCCAACTCGAATCCACCAAAAGGCAGTACCATGCCAGCTTCTGGAACCTCTCTTCTCAAATGTTTATAGCTCCTTTGCTAATCCATCCTATGCTCAAAGCACATTGGGAACTAATCTAGAAAAAGTAATCACCACCACTTTTCTAGCAGAGCCAACAAATGATAAACTTCATAAGTAAAGAGATCCTATCAAGTTAAATTCCATTTGTCTGGAAATCTTGTACCTATTATATTTAAAGTGTCTATGGTTACTAAAATTGAAATGTAAAGGAAAAAATGTTTGTTTTTCCAGTCTTCCCTTCGTGTATTTACCAGCATTTCATGTTAGAGGTAGTTTCACTGTTCCCCTTAAAACTCAGGCAAAGTTTTTCTTGCTGAAAAGACCTCAAATATCAAGAGGAACAAAAAAAGAAAACTCTTAGTACTCAAGGGAATCTACCACCTTCCGGTGGCACACTGCCAACTGAAGAAAGACCCGAGCCTCAGCTGAATCATTAGATATCAAGATCATGTAATTATAGCTGCTCAGTGTTGGAGGACACTAAACCCCCAAGGTAGCAAGAGTGTGCCAGATGTACAATTTGAGGAAGCACCGCAAGTACTTCAGCAGCTAAGCCTTGCTGGTGCTAGCCCTGGTAGGTTCAAACAGACATTCAGAAACATTGCTAAAGCAGCAGGTTCTTTCCGGGTGAAGAAGGGGTGGGCAGAAAAGGGATAGGTTACAAATACCTCCTACACAACCAGGGGCAAGAGCAGTGTAGTGGGGAGGGGGCTGATGGGAATCGTGCTCCCCTGCTTATCAGATCCATCACAAACCGCATTTTACTATACGGTGCTGAACTGCAGCATTCCAGCTTTCAGGTAGCACCCATGACCATAGAGTCTAACAGACAAGGCCCTGTGAACAGTGACAGCACCTCTAGAGGTCATCTAACTAGAGACTGGACACCCCACATACATACCGACAGCAGGTCCAGCACCAAACTGAGAAGCTGCAACTCTTATGAGCAGATGGCAAACTTCAACCCAGATTATGACGACAACCTGGCTAGGTTAGTGTAACATGGTTTATTTGGAGCTACCCTTGAAAGTTTTCCATAGGATTGCAGCAGTTAATAGTTTATCACCAAAATTGATTAGGGGCCTTTGCCTGTTATAATAGGCAACACACACCTATGTTCCACATTACCTGTTATAAAGCAAGAACACTTGCATATCTTGCAGGCCATGTTTAAAGCTGTAAACCTAATTCCAGCCCATGGTAACGCCTAAGTAACACAATAAGGCCAAATGGCTGTATTCAATAGAGACTACAAGTCTCAGCACGCAATAAGAATAAGATGCCTGACTGGAGCATCGCATGCCAGGATCTGTAGTCTGGATAGGCCACCTCTCCACATTAAACACGAGAAGCTTCAATACACTCTCATATACAAAAGTTAGATGTGGGCCCCCAACAAATTTCCAACACAGCCCCCTTGGGTTCAGCTATATTCTTATTTTACAGAAAAGTCCTTTCCAGCACAGGAGTCTAGAAGATATCTACAATCCTGACTTCTTACTAATTAATTTTTATACATAAATGTGACTATATAAGCCTCAGTAATTCACAGTTTTCTATAGTGCTTTGATATGTTACAAGCAAAACAGAGATTATGACCGCAAAAGTTACCGTGAAATAAGGAATTACTTAATTTCTGAGTAAAAAGGGATAATCCATCACAAAATGTACTTTGTTCATTTATTTGACAAGTAGTTTTGTTTACAACACAGTATAGTGTTCTAAAAAACGTTTCATAATATATTTTACAGAAGTAATGAGACATCACTGCAGTTCCCTGCTATTAAATCTTGTGAGAAACAGGGAGAGACTGCCTTGCACATTCAAATTATGGGGTATGCAGATCAGTTAAATTTTATCGTAGTTACATTTTCCAAAAATATTTAGAAAGAAATAAAGAGTTTTCCATTTTAAAACTCAAGATAAACAAGACTTATTACACCACCACCTCGAGGCACTGATATTGGGCCTCCAGTGTGGGAGGCACTATAAATGCACGTAATAAAGGTCCCTGCCCTGGAGAGCTTACAGTCCAAACACTGGACTAGCAAGGCAGAAGAAAGGAAGCATTACCTCCATTTTACATGAGGAACTCAAACACAGACTAAGTGTTAGCCCAAAGTTACAAGGAAGACTGTGGCAGAGCCAAATAACCACATCACCTGAGTTCCAGTGAAGCACCCTAATCACATCCCCTGCACCCTTAGGGTTCATAAATACAAAGATGCTTTGAATTGCACATGGGAAGCCAAGTGAATCTCAACCACGTCCTACTTAACTTGCCCATTTAAACATGTAATCTTTTCCTAAAGATATAGCTATGGCAAGCTTTTTTTTTTTCTTTTTAAAATGATTAGGAGTTTGGAACAGGTCCCATATATGGAGGAGAGATTAAAGAGGCAAGGACTTTTCAGCTTGGAAAAGGGGAGACTAAGGGGGGATATGACAGAGGTCTATAAAATTATGAATGGTGTGGAGAAAGTGAATAAGGAAAAGTTATTTATTTGTTCCCATAATATAAAATCTAGGGGCCACCCAATGAAATCAATGGGCAGCAGGTTTAAAACAAATAAAAGGAAGTTCTTCTTCACACAGCACACAATTAACCTGTGGAACTCCTTGCCTGAAGAGGTTATGAAGGCTAGGACTATAACAGGGTTTAAAAGAGAACTGGATAAATTCATGGAGCGTAAGCCCATTAATAACTACTAGTTAGGATGGGTAAGGAATGGTGTCCCTAACCTCTGTTTGTCAGAGGGGGGGTGATGGATGGCAGGAGAGAGATCACTTGATCCTTACCTGTTGGGTTCACTCACTCCAGAGCACGTGGCATTGGCCACTGTCAATAACAGGATACTGGGCTGGATGCACCTTTGTTCTGAAGCAGTATGGCCTTTCACACGTTCTTATGTTCTATTTTTTAAGTATAGCAGAACATAGTGTATCACACTTATTGCAGTACTAAAAATTAATCTGCAATCACATAATTGGAAATATTTATTATGAAGTACAACTTTAAAGGACCTGAACTCAAAACCTTGAAAACAAAATAGAAACTTATTCACTAAACAGTGTCATTGGTTAAAAGCCACAGTGATTTAAAGACATACTTTATTCGTTGGAGAACGTCCGTACTGTTTCATAAGTCTAAATGACAAAGTATTTAAGACATCACAGTGGGGAGGTACCACCACCATATTTAAGGTTGAGATGAGCTTACTGTTTAATATATGAACTTCAAGTTTAGTTCCAAAGGCATTCAAAATTTAATATGTTTTGCTCATTCAACAAAAGAATAAGACATTTTCATATAATACAGTCCTCCATAAATAGGAAACGCAAATGTCAAATTATCTTTGCAATACTGGGGGTCTGTGCAAAAAACCACTACATCGTTTAGTATTGTCAAGAAAAAACTCCAAGTTCCGCCTTAAACTTGATCTTGCCCTGCAGTATCAATAGATATGCTTTAGTTAAAAAGCATGGTTATGTGTGATTTCATATTCATTCTTTATCAGTGACTTGCATATCAAATTGGTTCTCTTCAAAAGACAAAAAAGGGTCTTAGCACCAGCACTCAAAACTGTTTCCTCTGCCGCTGACATAACAGGTAAAAGATTGCGATCCTATTGATGCCCAAGACAGAAGAGAACCTAGCTCACTCTCCTTTAGTGGTATGAGCTCTGCAGGGCCAATGGGAATAAGCTTGTTTGAATCAGTAAGTTAGCAGCCATGACAAAACACAACATCTGTTCACAATGAGTGAAGTGGTGCCATTTTCAGTCTCTTCTCTGACCATAAACACACTAAGGTTTAGGGGTATTCCATTCTAAACCCTTTTCAAGTCATAGTTTTCTTAAACTTCTTTAAGGGATAAAATTTCTCACGGATTGTCTCAACCCAAAAGATTTTGTTTTTAAGTGAGAAAAAAATCCATTCACGTAGTTTGGAATTAGATGGATAAACAAAGTTTTCCTTTTTAAACTGCCTTTTTGTATGCGAGAGACTGAAATACCAGCTTTGTTCAAACATAGCCCTTCCAAGAAATAATAATAATGCCTATGTGCTACACTGGTTTCCATCCATAAATCTCAAAGCATTTCACAGTCCTTAATATACTTATTTTCACAATACCCTGTGAGGTGGGGAAGAATCATCATCTTCATTTTATAGATGGGACACGATAGCAGAGAGGCTAAGTGACTTGTCCAAGGTCAACAAGATCATTAGAGAGTAGGGAAATGAACCAGGTCTCCCAGTGCCCTAACAACTGGACCATCCTACCCACTCCAGGTTATGAACCACTAAATCTAAGTACTTAAGCTTAGAACTTCAGGATTTTTATACATTTATGATTTCCAGAACAATGTTTACTAGAACACTTTGTACATACTATTCTATAAGGTTCACAGTTGCAAATGTTAGTGATAAAGTTGCGTACAAACTTCCAGTGTAACTTGTTTTCACTTTCTGCAAATTTCTCCTTTGGGATCTATAACTTCTCAATCTTGATCTCAGCCTTAGATGAAGTTTTTAAAAAAATCCCTTTACCCACTTTCAAAAGTAAAGGAAAATTATAACACTACTCCGATAACTGAAAATTGACTGAACAAAAAATCTCCAGACTTGTTACACAGTTCATCATCCAAGAGAAGGAATGCATCTTTGCTAATTACAGAAAAAATGAGAAACTGGGAGCAGCTGAAAAATTGTTTCTTCAGCATGCTCAGTGGGAATTAGCTAAGATTTCAGCAGTTTAATAAACCCCACCCCTTTGTAGCTCAGTGAGGAGGCCAGGAAAACTGCATACTCTCCCTGCTCAGTAGGGACAGGCATTGCTGCTAGGAAGACCTGCTGCAGAAATACTGTAAAAGTACCACTGGAAGAGCAAATTCCTGCAAAACAGCAACTTCAGCAAGGAAAGGAGAAAACTGAAGACATGAAAACTTAGATTCCACAATTCCTAGGTGTCTAAATTTTGCTTAGGGTTTAAGATTAGTCCCCTTTTCCCATTGTCAAGACCAGGGTGGCCAACCTGTGGCTCTGGAGCCACATGCAGCTCTTCAGAGGTTAATATGCAGCTCCTTGTATAAGTACCAACTCTGAGGCTGGAGCTACAGGCATCAACTGTCCAATGTGCCAGGGGATGCTCCCTGCTCAACTCCTGGCTCTGTTGCCATGCCCTCGCTCTTCCCCTAACCCCAGACCCACCTGCACGCCACGAAACAGCTGATCAAGAGGTGCAGGGAGGCGCTGGGAACGGGAAGCTGCTGATGAATTACTGTGGCTCTTTGGCAATGTACACTGGTAAATTCTGACTCATTCTAAGGCTCAGGCTGGCCACCCCGGTCAAGATATATTTGGATGTAAACAGTATCACTGTCTTTTTACCCCAGACCTTTACTGTCTACAAATGAAATAACAAAAGCAGCAAGTGACAGAGAGTCCTGTGGCACCTTAAAGACTAAATAAAGTATTAGAGCATAAGCTTTCGTGGGCTAATACCCACTTCGTTGGATGCATGCCGTGGAAGAATCCAGGGGCAGGTATACCCCTGCCCAATTAGACAGTCCACGGCATGCATCGGACGAAGTGGGTATTAGCCCACGAAAGCTTATGCTCTAATACTTTAGTTAGTCTTTAAGGTGCCACAGGACTCTGTCACTTCTGCAATTCCAGACTAACACAGCTACCCCTCTGATTCTTAAAAGCAGCAAGGGTGTTACAAACTAACTGCTGCCACATCCTCTTCCTTCAAATGAAGCATGAACTTTAAAGTCTAAATCAGCCTAATAACCATATGTAAAAGCTCAAAAAAATTAAATACTAAAGTTGTTAACGTAATATGTTTAAGGATGAATAAGTGAAGAAACAGAACTGTTAAGGTTTTCATATTAATCTTCATTTGGCCATATCATATGTGTATTTAAACATATATTCATTACTTACAATACTGATGTTAAAGTTACTATAAAAACCTTCACATACCTATATCCTGATGTGTGCTAAAAACTTATAACCTTAATGTTTAATTAGCATATTTTATATATATTAAGTTACGCATTTAACAGCTCAAAGAATACGTCCAATTTGCATGCACAGGAGCAGAGTAACTTTAAGTGAACCTTGACTTTTAAATTTCCTGAACTTTGTGCATGTTGTTTGTACTACCACAGTGCCTTAAAGGAACACAGTTCAAGATATTTAAAATCCACATTTTGGTCTGTTATTGCATTAAACTAAACATTTTTTAAAAGCTGACTTCTGCATTTCTCTCAGGGGGACACTAAAGACAGACAAGTCAGTCTGTCAATTTCATTTTCAGGTTATCATGCACTAAACCCCACTATTTCAGCTACAGAAAGTGCAGGGGAATATTTGTATTTAAAAAAACCTGTTTCCACTGGAAATACCTGTATATTTCATGTAACATTTCTATTGATCTTAAATTCTCTAAAGGTTTGCTTTTAAATAGCATAAACTTCGGGTGAAATCTAATCCAGCAGTATCTCTTTAATATTGCATTAACAAGCTTTTTTCTAACTTAGCTTGAAAGAAAACAGTGCCTCTCAAAATGAGAGTTGGCTGCAACTGACAGCTACCTGTAAAAGGGAATTAAAGTATACAGGCATGTCGCGTCTCGCGCGAGGGTTCCGTTCCACGGTTACCGCGTAAAGCGGAAACCGCATACAGCCAGAACCCACTGAGTTCAATGGAAGGCGAAATCGCGCCCCCTACAGGAAGTTTTTTTTAAAAAAAAAACAAAACACACAACCTTTTTTTTGCGGACCACATAAAGCTGAAACCGCGTATGTTAAATACACCTAAGACGCAACATGCCTGGACACAAGATGTGATCATGCCACGTTGGATTGTAATCTCAGATATCATTAGCTAATCAGTGTTACATTCAGATCAGGACAACGCCAACAAATCCCAGGGTGGTCTAGAAAGTGTTGTCAGTAACGTCTTCCCACTGAGTCAGCAATTATTGTGATGGGGCACCGCAAAAGAAAGACTGACTTGCAACTACTGAAGATTCCTTCATACTTTTCACACAAGTGAGGAAGACAGACATGGTGCTCTGGCCAAATTCTAATTTGGGTAATTACTGCTGTCCAGTTATAGTGCACTATTAAATAACTGCCACGTTCCACCCACAAGGTGGCTGCATTTCAGTTTGCATGCAGAGATTGCTCTAAATTTACTTTCTACATCATAAATATAAGTTACGCACCAATTATACTGTTTTGAAATAAGAAAATGATTTCCGACAGACAAGCAAATTTATTACAAACATTAGTTCACATAAAATGCACAGTTTGTAGTTTTTCTGATTAACTAACATGATATTTTATGGAAAAAACCTGGTAGTTAGATTTTGTTAGTACAAACCAGATGGGTGTCTGCAAAGACCATGAATGTTTTCAAACACTGGAGTACACTTATTTTACTTATCACTTTGTTACATAAACTATGTATACAAATTTCAAGTTTTCAGATATACTAATTTTTAAAATATATTTTGGGGGTATGTTTTTCTCTCAGTAATTCAGCATGGTACAATGTCCAACACAAGATGTATCTCAAAAAATAGAGTGCTTAGATTTAAATTGTTTTTTAAAAAAAGTCAATTTCTCCTAAAAAGGAAATCTCTATTAAAACCAATTAGACAGTCCACTGCAGTGTTGCCTGCCAGCTACTCTGCACACAATACACAGTCATGGCAAAAATGGCCCTTTGCCACAGATCCTGCAAATTGTTGCTATATTAAATATTGGAAGCGGAGTGTCATATTTGCAGAGGTGGCCTTTGCCATATATTTCACTATCTACAGCAAGGAAAATGGCTCAGCAACTGAAGGAAAGTATTTCCTACATCTTTTGGTAGGCATCCAACTGCAGAAGAGGCTATATACTATACATTTTCCTCTGTGGGTACAGCAAAAGGGGGAAAGTTCTTTATATTGTGTTTTGTTGCTAGTTTCAAAGTTGAGCTGGGGTACTATTTTGACTGTTCTCTGTTCTGTGAATGGAAAATCCCCTCTCAGCAGTAGCAGGCTGGTGTCTGCAGCACACACCCACCACACACAGCAGAAATTCCAGTCAATAAGGCAAATGGGGCCCAGCCGATAGAAGGGGAAGAAGGAGACATACAAACAATAAGGAAAGCATCTGGCTGTATGACTAACTGGAAAGTGACTGGAGTCAGACGTAGATTGCAGTCCCAAATCCAAGGTTACAACTGTCTCTCTTGCTGTAGGAAAATCACCTCAATTCTCACTGTCCTAATTTTGCATAGGGAGACACAAGATGGGTGAGGAATACCTCTTATTAGACAACTTTCAAGTTCCACTGAACTCTTCAGTTCTGTGAAGTACAAAAACTTGTCTCTTACTGGACCAACTTCTGTTGGTGAAATAAGAGATTACTTCACCCACCTTTTGTCGCTCATATCCTGGGACTAACACAGCAACAACAGTGGAAACTAGTTTTGAACAGACTGGAAACAACTAAAAAAAGCGAGCTCTGGGTTTCCAGCCCACATCCTAGTACAATTCTGTGAATCAAACAATGAAATCCAGCCTGTAGTTTTATCCAGCTGGAGCAAGATTTACACACTTCAGCTTCAGAGCTAGGGCTTTGCTTTTGCAATTCCACTTCTCTGTACAGGAACCAGCCATCTCCTAAACACAGTACTAATGGAGGCTGTTCTGCTGTCCTTCCCTGGAGACAGCAGCCAACACTACTGAAGCTTCTCACGTAGCAACGAGAGCTCCAGAGCCAACTGCAGCTGCTGTCACTGCCTTGAACACTTACCCACAGGATCCAAAGCAAAGCAACACCCTCCTTCCTTCCTTCACCTTTGTGCTTCAAGCCAGAAGGCTGGAATCAAAATGACTTCCTGGGCCTGTTACAGAAAAATTCCTAGTACCTCCTTCATAGGTGAAAAGGGAAACTCCTACTCCCTATTAAGGAAATACTGAACTCTTTGTCTAGCCTTAGATTTTTGCTT
The DNA here is from genome assembly GCA_007922305.1 of Dermatemys mawii. Lineage (NCBI taxonomy): Eukaryota > Metazoa > Chordata > Testudines > Dermatemydidae > Dermatemys > Dermatemys mawii. The sequence goes on from ML677435.1 coordinate 280,145, forward strand.
TTAACAGCAGCACCTCCAGAGTGTCAATTTGGAATTTTTTTAAAAAAGCTATCAAAATCATGTTTTTTGCAACAATAGTCCCATCCCCCATAAGATGATATTAATTCACTCTCCTGCCCACAACCTCTGCCTGAGTGAACCTTAAACACTCCAATTACATAATGGGACAGAGAGAGACTGCAGGAGGCCACTGCAAGGCCTGCAAAGAGCTATTATCTCCTTAAAGCAGCACTGGCCTCTGCAGAGAGCTGGAAGAATCCCAATGGTATATTTTAATCACTGTACAATAAAATCCTAGCACTTCTCTGCACAAAAGACTATCTGATGCCTGTTGAGAATCCCCTTTATTATATCAATTTTCCCTGCTTAGGAGCACAAGGAACCACATCTCTGTTCCTTCCTTCTATCAGGGAACAGGAAGGTGAAGTTCTTCCCAGAACCACTTTCCAGCTTAGACAGCCAAGCCCAACATTTTACAAGACCTATGACATACAACAAAGGAGCTCTGTTTGAATAGTAGGCCATTGGCATCCAAGGACAAGCTGCTGGAGACACAGGTGACCTTGTCACAGCTGTATGCTGTTAAAATCATGAACTGTGTTTTAGTTAGGTCCTGAGCCTAAACAGCCAGGTAGGGAGGCTGGGAATCCACCCAGCAGGAAACACACGATAGACAACCAAATCCAGGAAAATCCGTGCTGCAGCCTCCAGCACAAGACAAGAAAAGAGGAGAGGATTATTAGTGAGCACACTGTACAGGCACCATGAGAAAGCAGAAAATGCAGGTCAAACACCTCCTCCCCCATACCCTGAAGGGACCAGCAGCTCAGAGCTAACAGCAGAGACAGGAAAGGAAACAGCAGCCCAGAGCAGGCTGTTTCAAGACAGAGGGTGATCCTCTCATTTCTGTGAAGCAATAATCTTGGAGTGGAAGTGATTAGCACAAAGGGGGGCTTTCCCACAATAGTGACTTTCTCCTCTCCTCCTCTCTAGAAGCAGCTCAAAGGCAACTGACAAAGCCCTCCACTGTACCGACCACCACCCACACACAGACTTGCCTGGGAACCAAAATAAACTGAATTAATCAGAATCTAAATCACCCTCTACCATGATAGCGACAACTCTGTCCTTCCAAGGCAGGCAGATGCACATACGGAGGAGAAACGCCATGATTCCCTCTGGCAATTAGCTAGGAGTCCCCGTCCTCACCAACCTCAGAGCTGGGTAGTCCCCGATACCCTGGCTGGGGCTCCCATCTATAGAAACACCTCCCCACCTCCAGATGAGGGACCCCTCCCACTTGTTCCCGCACCCTCCTCAGGGCTTAGCCAGGGCTCTCCCCCACCCATTCGTTTCCATCCCAAGGCTCGGCCAAGGTCCCCCCGCACTTGGCTTCCCCGCCCCCAGAACTTGGTTTCCCCCACCCGGAACTCGGTCGCTCGTCCCC
>ML677435.1:305605-370986 GCA_007922305.1 Dermatemys mawii
CTCAGCATAGGCTCCTCAGCCCCTGCCCCCCTGGGTCAGACAGACAGCCAGCACTCTCCCCACCCTCAGCACAGGCTCCTCAGCCCCTGCCCCCTGGGTCAGACAGACAGCACTCCCTCTCCACCCTCAGCACAGGCTCCTCAGGCCCCTGCCCCGCCCTGGAGCTCAGACCCGCATGCCTGAGCTGGGGAGAGGAGGAAACACTGCACTCACAAGTGCATTATCATGCTCAGCCACATAATTAGCACGAGGAACTCAGTAACAGGCTATAATTTAAGTTAGAATTCGGAAAGATATTGAACAATTATACGGATAACATGAACATCTGCAGTTACATTAAACAGGATTCAAAAGGAATAGTCTGTAAACCCTGCAGCCTCAGGCCCTGAGCCAACTGTCAACTAAACAGATTTAAGAAGAAATTTCCCCTACGGGGAGGTTGCTGCACAATTGTCCATTAAGAGGTTTCATTCACTTCTCTATATGCAACATGAAGTACTGGCCAGTGTCTGGCAAATGATACTACTTTAGACAGACCACTCGGAGGAATTGCCAAACTTAATCCAGGGTCCCTACAGGTATTACTGTATTTAATGTGTTTACCCTTAAATTCCCAAGACCCGTCAAAGTGTGGTATTTGCATAAACTTACAAACCATTCAGTAATAAAGGGATTAATTAAACTGAAGCCTTTTCAGAATTAGCCCTGCTTCAGGTAAAGAACATAAAGATACATCTCAAAATGAGACATTGCAGCCAAAACAGCTGGATTATCCTTTGATGCAGTATCTGGCCGAGAAAGCTTCAGCAAATGCAAGGGTACCTGAATGGCCAGTGAGACAGAAGCATCCACAGATGTGGTATCTGGGCTGTGGTAATGGCATCAGGGAGTGCAGTACTACGATCAGATAAGGGAAGAGGAGAAGGTAATTCTTTTCTCCTCCACATCCTACTTGTAATCCCAGAAGAGCCGAGTAATATGGATAAAATGATCAGCATGGAAATAGTTAACAGTGGTGACATGCAACTCACCATCATTAGACTCAGAGTTAATACCCATCAAAACATATTCACGGACTCTCTGGGGATGGAGCACCCACAGAGAAAAATTAGTGGGTGCTCTGCACCCACCAGCAGCCAAAGTCCCTGCCCCACCCCACTTCCTCCTCCTCCCCTGAGTGCACCACATCTCCGCTCCTCCCTCCCTCCCAGCGCTTGTTGCCGCCAAACAGTTATAGCAAGCCCTGGGAGGGAGGGGGTAGGAGCAGGAACGTGGCACGCTCAGGGGAGGAGGCATGGAAGCGACAGGGATTTGGGGAAGGAGTCAGATGGGGCAGGGAGGGAGCAGAGTTGGGGGAAGGACTTTAGGGAAGAGGTTGGAATGGGGGCAGGAGATGGCAGAGACAGGGTGGAGTCAGGGTGGGGGTAGGTCCAGGGGCAGAGGGGGGTCAAGCACCCACTGGCGGCAGAAGAAGTCGGTGCCTATGCATCAAAATGTACTAGATCACTGGTTCTCAAACTTTAGCAACCCGAGGACCCCCATTTTAATTTTAAATTTTTCACAGACTCCCAAACTGGCTTCTAATTTTCACCAGGGTGCTCAACCTCAGCCCAGCCCCAGGCCCCACTGTTCCTCAAGGCCTCACTGCCCCATCTACCCTCCACTCATCCCCTCCCCGAAGTGAGTCCCATCCCGACTCCTCCCTCTCCCTCCCAGCACCTCCTGCACACCAGCTGTTCTGCGGATGCAAGAGGTACTGGGAGGAAGAGGGACGAGTTGATTGGCAGGGCTGGTGGTCCTGGACATGACTCGCAGTCTCCAATTTGAGAACCACTGTACTAGATAGTTCACACTAAAGACTTGCTGGTCCCCTCTCTTCCTCGTTCCTGCCCCAAGCAAAAGTCAAGCAATGGGGCTTTTCTCACAGAATTTAAGATTTGAGGGGAAAGAAATCCTTCCCAGAGCCGGGCAGCTTCTCCACATCTAGAGTAACTGATGGAGCCCATGGACATTCCCTACTTAGTGAGGGGGCTAGGCCTAAAGATCTGCTTCCGGCAGTACCACTGCCAGACCATGAAACCCCTTTGTAGAGCCTCCTCACACAGCTTGTACAGTAGACTCTTGTTTATCCAGGATCGGGTTAACCAGGTTGTGGATTAACCAGGATGTCAAAAAAAATACACATAACTCGCAGGGCTGGCTCTGGCTCTTTTGCCGCCCCAACCACAAACAAAAACAAATCCACCAGGGCACAGGGCAGCCAGTGAACCAACACCCCCACCCCCAGCACAGGGTGCCTGGTGAACCAACCCCCCTGCCCCGATATTTCCTATGGATGGTGATTATCTGGGATTTTATTAACCAGGATTAATTTTTTCCCTATCATCCTGGGTAATTGAGAGTCTACTGTACTCTGATTCAGAGAAACTACAGTGGTTCCAGTGAGCTCAGCTCTTCTATACCTGCTGAGGGAGAAGGCTACAGCATTAGCTATTTGTGTATTTCCATATTCAGAAGGCAGCAGGTTAGAGCTCTCTGCACAGAGGACTAGAAACCTAACTTTTCTTTGAATGGAAGTCTAGCATTTGCAGAAACCAATATGGAAGTTGAGGTGTGCCATCTCTGTAGACAGATTGGTGGCAGGTGCATAGATGTGGCAATAAATAGGAAAGTTATGGAGTACAAGCACGTCGGTTCAGAGACAGAAGTGATGGATCCATTGTGACAGCTGACAAGCTTCTGAGGAAGGTGAATGAGACTCAGTCAGGCTGCTTGGATTACGGGGGTAGGTGAATGGAGCCTGGTGAAGGACAACAGGAACACAGTGGGAGAGAAAAAGGCTGCCAATGCTTGAATTCTATGGCCTGCACCTGTCATCTGGTACAGTTCTATATCCTGTGGAATAAATTTATTTTCTGTGTTCCATCTCTAGAGAAAGAGTCTTGCAGCAACTTATAGACCAGCAGTCGGCAGCCTTTCAGAAGTGGTGTGCCGAGTCTTCATTTATTCACTCTAATTTAAAGTTTCACGTGCCAGTAACACACTTTAACATTTTTAGAAGGTCTCCTTCTAGAAGTCTATAATATAGAACTAAACTATTGTTGTATGTAAAGTAAATAAAATGTTGAAGAAGCTTCATTTAAAATTAAATTAAAATTAAATTAAAATGCAAAACCCCCCAGATCGGTGGCCAGGACCCGGGCAGTGTGAGCGCCACTGAAAATCAGCTTGTGTGCCGCCTTTGGCACCCGTGCCATAGGTTGCCCACCCCTGTTCTAGACTAACAGAGATGTTTGGGATCGTAAGCTTTCGTGGGCTAAGACCCACTTCATCAGATCTGGACGCTAGTTACTCAGCCATGGGTGCTGAAGGCATTTCACTGCTGTTGTCCGTTTGGCTGGTGTATATTCCAGCATTGGCAGAAGGAAGCTAGTAAATGGGACAGCCTCATGCTTTGTCCAGTTGTATCTGTCCATTAGGGTGTTGTAAAGACTGCAGGGGAAAAGCCTGGAAATCCGTAGGAGCGCACCTACCAAAGACGACATAAGCACAATACTTCAACACTGAGTATAAAAGCCTCCTAAATCCCTCTCCTTTCGCTGCTTTCTTACACACCACCTCCTCCTGGATTCTCCTTGAACCACCTTAAATAATTCTCCTGCTCTTCGCTCTTTATACTTATTCAATACCTGTAAGGTGCCATCTGTCAGCTAGTTGTTCTGATCTTTGAACTCCCTCCAGTATATCAATATGGCTCTAATGATAATATGCCCAAAAGTGAATTAAATATTTTAGATGCAGTCACGGGAGGGGCCATAAAGTTAGAGACCATCACCTCCCTGCTCCGTGACGCCTCTGTGAATACAGCCCAAAAATACATTGGCCCTTTTTTGTTGCCATATTGCACTGCACACATGTATAATTTCTTTATTATGATTATTGCTTTTACAGGTCCAGGAGACTGGTAGACACTTAACAAAAGACACAGTCCTTGCCCAAAGTCAGGTTAGACATGTGCAGTACCCAATGGGTCAGTTACATTTACAAATATACACAATTAATGAGAAAAATAACAATAAAATGACTATATTTGACTCACTTCTTGATGGCACCATGGAAGGAAAAAACGGTTACCTACCTTTTTGTAACTGTTGTTGAAATGTGTTGCTCGTGTCTATTCCATTCTAGGTGTGCGTGTGCCCATGTGCACAGTTGTTGGAGATTTTTGCCTGAGCGGTATCTGTAGGGTCAGCAGCTAAGTTCACCTTAAGCTGCACAGCTGCAACCTACTTAGTGCTGCGTAGGCGCTCTGGGAATCTGCACAGGGACCTGCTGCAGCTGGGAGGAGGGATGTCCCTCCCCTATTCTCCACCTAGCCCAGCTGCCAACCTGCTGCGTCTGGGGCACCCTTCCCCTGGCACCAACTCTGCCACGGCCTGGACCTGTCACGGCCAGGGCGGCCTGACCTGGCCCAGGACCCAATCCTCTTTCCCAGCCCTGAATTCCTCATGCCCGGCTTCTCCCCAGAGCCCATACCCCCAGCTGGAGCCCTCACACACCTGCAACCCAACCCTCTGCCCCAGCCCTAAGCTTCTTCCCACTCTCCAACTCCCTCGGTTCCACAACCAACAAGTGAATTTTGTTATGTGCACCAATATGAAGGTGATGTTCCACTCAGGGGTGGGAAAAATTAGAGGGAATACTGGTCAGCAGTGGTGCCCCCGTGAGTACCATGCTCATGAGCTGGTATATCAGGCACCACCAGCCCTAAGCCCCTTCAGTTCCTTCTTGCCGGCAACTCCAATGGCGGTGCAGGAGGACAGGTCATGGAATGGACGTGAGCAACACCTCTTCAAGAACAGCAGCACTTGAGGCAGCTGCTGGCACTTACTGGCATAGGCCTGTTTCAGTCCACGCAGGGCCATAAGCGCCAACTGTTCCCAGCACTGGTGGATGCTCACCCCCATAGCCCTGCCTCCACCCCAGCCCCACCCCTCACACCCCCATTCCAACCTCTTCCCCAAAGTTCCAAGTCCTCCCCCGCCCTTATTGGACTCCTTCCCCAAATCCTCACCCTGGCCCCGCCTCCTTCCCGAGTGCGCCATGCTCCCTCTCAGCACTTGCTGCCACAAAACAGCTGTTTCATGGCAGCAAGCACTGGGAGCTAGGGGTAGAAGTGGAGCCGCGGTGTGCTCAGGGGAGGAGGCAGAGGCAAGCTGGGCCAGGGAGGTGGGGCAGGGAGCTGCCGGTGGGTGCAGAGCACCCCGGAGCACCCCTGGAATCAGTGCCTATGCGCAGGGCTTAGACCCAGAGACTGGGGCATGCATCGCCTGGGGTGAAGTCCCTAATGGGACTAACTGCTAACTACTTAACAGGAACTACTATAAACAAACTCTTTACAAGGCCCTAGGACTCAAGTCAGTAGAGAGGAAACCACTGGCCCTTGCAATGCAAGGAAAGGTGCTCTGACTAACTACCACGGGAAGAACTGAGAGGGCGTAGGGTCGGTGGCACCTGATACGCTGACGCATGAGCACGCCACTGCTGACCCTAAGGATACTGCTAAGGCAAAAATCTCAGATGACCGCACATACCTAGAATGGAATTGACACGAGCAAGAATTTGAAGAATGAGCCTTAAGGCAGGACCTGAATGAGCTGGGAGGGTATTATCAGTCCAGTATTTGGAGCTTCTCCCAGGTATGGGAGCATGATAGAGCACCAAAAAGGCACAGAGATGGTAGCGAGAGAAAAATTAGTGGCAGGTCCTTTGAGGCTGTTTCACTGGCTGAGTGGAGAAAGGAACATAGTAAGAGACTAAGTGGGGAGGGAGAGTTAGGTAGGCCCTTGGAGTCAAGAACAAAATGTTTAAACTTGATGAGCCAAGGGAGAAGAAGCAAAGAGATTTTAGATCGGGGTGAGCAAACTTTTTGGCCCGAAGGCCACATTGATGTTGCAGAACTGTATGGAGGGCCGGGTAGGGAAGGTTGTGCCTCCCCAAACAGCCTGGCCCCCACCCTATCTGCCCCCTCCCACTTCCCGACTGCCCCCCACAGAAACCCTGACCCATCAAACCTCCCCTGCTCCTTGTCCCCTGATTGCCCCTTCCTGGGACCCCTAGCCCTTATCAACCCCTCCATGGGACCCTACCCCCATCCAACCTACATCATGCTCCCTGTCCCCTGACTGCCCCACCCCCTATCCACACCCACACCCCCTACAGCCTCCCCAGGCCTATCCAATACCCCCTGCTCCCTGTCCCCTGACAGCCCCCTGGGACTTCCTGGCCCTCCCCTCCTCCCCAGACTCTTACCATGCTGCTCAGAGCAGCAGAGCTCACAGCCCCACTGCCCAGCTGGAGCCAGCCATGCTGCCAGCACCGCCTGGCAGGAGCAGCACATCAGAGCGCTGGCGGCACGGCATGCTGAGGGTACAGGGAAGGGGGAACAGCAGAGAGGGGCTGGGAACTCAGGGGCCAGGCAGGATAGTGCCACAGGCTGGATGTGGCCCGCGGGCCATAGTTTGCAAACCTCTGTTTTAGACAGATTGGGCTGGAGGCAAAGGGTGTGGAGCTGGGAAGAGAATGTGTTTGCTCTCTGTCAGCATAATATCTGAATTTCAGGCTTCTTCCAGCTTGACTCTCATTTAATTATTTTCATCCCATGTTTCTTCTCTCTCTCTAGGTCCTTTTGGGATATTTCTTAGTCCTCACTGGACTAAGAACTTCTACGAACTTTAGAATTTTGTACTGGCATCCATCTCCTGAGTAACTCGCAAGTTAATAGGTTGGCATAGCAAGGTCCTGGAAGACTTCCTGGAGTCTTCAGCTCTCCTCCCTGCTTACAGAGAGCTTTGCATAAAGTAGCTTTTTGTTTGTTTTTAAAGAGCATGTTATTTAGGGGTGGGTCAGAGATCTGCACCTTTCTGCACAAACAGTGACTTTCCATTGTGCCGGAAGATGCTTGATCCCTGGTTCTGCCCCAGGCCCTGCCCCCATTCCACCCCTGCCCCCAAGGCTACACCACTGCCCCACCCCACATCTTACTACCCCTGCTGTGCCTCTTCCCGCCCCGTTCCACGCCCTCCCTCGAGTGTGCCACGTCCTCACTCCTCCCCTTCCCCACCAGCGTCCTGCATGCAGCAGAACAGCTGATTGTGGCAAGCGGGCTGGAGGGGAAAGCACTGATTGGCGAGGCCCGCGGGGGGGCAAGAGGCACTGGGGGAGGTGCTGATAGGGGGGCTGTCAGTGGGTACTCAGCACTCACCATATTTTCCCCATGGTTGCTCCAGGCCTGGAGCACCCATGGAGTCAGCATCTATGCCTTTCTGCAAGGGTGGCCAACCTGTGGCTCCGGAGCCATATGCGTCTCTTCAGAAGTTAATATGAGGTTCCTTGCATTGGCACTGACTCCAGTGCTGGAGCTACAGGTGCCGAATTTCCAATGCTCACTGTTTAATCCCTGCCTCTGCCACAGGCCCTGCCCCCACTTCACCCCTTTCCCAAAGGCCCTGTCCCTTCCCGCCCTCTTCCCAAAGCCTGCCATGCCCTTGCTCTCCTCCTTGCCCTCCAGAGCCTCCTGCATGCGGCAAAGGGATGGAGGGGAGGTGCTAACCAGGTGGGGTGGGGGAACTGATGGGGACTGTTGACATCATACTGTGGCTCTTTGGCAATGTACATTGGCAAATTCTGGCTCCTTCTCAGGCACAGGTTGGCCACCCCGGTCTTTCTGGATAACCTCCCAGCTCCTATTTTCACCTTGTCTGTTGAAGAATTTTGACGACTGTTTCCAGGAGAAAGCAATTTTAGGAGGAATTCTTCCCAGGAGTTCAATGATACGAGCAACATGATCTAGAGAGAGAAAAGGGAAAAACAAGAAGCTGGATATTTAGATTTTATGACCCTTTCATCAATGAAGTCACTGAAGACGACAGAATCCTACCATCATCTGTGGAGAAATATTTCCCAGCCTGGGGTTCAAAAAGGCACTTGCCGGTCACCATTTCAAATGCCTGGAAATGAAATAGCCTATTAATCAAAACACAGGGCCCAAGCCAGACAGTCAAGAGAGTCATTCTTCACTGGTCCCTCCACTCCCTAAGCACCACCCCTTTCTTCACTTCTCCAATACTCCATGACCAGGCGTGTTCCCAAGATAAGAAACCACCTGCAGGTGCCGACAGGCCTTGCTCTGCCACCACAGAGCCTGCTTCGACTTATGTTATATTCCATATATAGGGTATTAATTGCCTTGTAATCAATCTAGGGACAAGACAAGAGGAGGTTTATCTGCAGTACAACTTTGAGCAGAAGGTGGTATTTGCAGTGTGCCTATTTTCATCACACGACTTCTTCAGACAAGACTTTTCTTACTCCCAAATGCAGTGAGATAAATGGATGGCTGAGGGGTTGCTGGTGTGTCATTCACGCTCACGTCTGTGGTGCACTGCAATCCCCATGTCCATTGGGCTGAGAGTCCCTACCAGGCAGGCTGTGCTCCAGATATCTGCAGGAGTGCTGTAATCTAAGCCAAGAAGAACTTCCAGGGCTCTGTATGGCTGAGTCTGGATCTCTTTGGAAAGGGGCTTGTACTGAAACAGAAAGGATGGACTATGGCTAGTGGTTCACAACTGATTAAAAACAAAGAAAATCACTTCAAAGTCCAGGACACAGTGGGACAGACCATGGCTGGAACACGTGGAATGCACACGCCCAATCTCATGCAGGATACTGCAGATCTACATGCTGAGCCCCACAACACCTGGAGCGATTTCCCTTCATGATTAGACATTGTTACTGGACTGACATGGTTTGAGATTCCTAGCTGTAGAGCGAACTGTCCAAAGCATGCAGCATGGCCCAGAGTACAGAGCTCAGCTCTGAGTCGGGAGTGCAGAGGACCCCCACCCCACACACACATTACAAGAGGAAATCACTCTCTCTTTCACAGCACACAGCGCAATAAAACTTTTCAAGGCGACGGACAGTGATGGACAGACACCAAAGTCAGAGTCAGAATAGAAAAAACAAGCTCCTTCATCACAGAAGGCGAGAGCTGAAACTGACTCACGGCCCAGCATGCGCTGCCTAGATCTGCGATCTTCACTCCCATTTTCATTATATTGCAATGAGCCAATTGGCTGGCAAGAATTCCTGTACGAAAAAAACAGAGCTTAAATTCACAACTTTGCTAGATACAAAAAATCATGGTTTTAAGAAAGACACTGGATTTATAACTTATTACAACAATCTGTAATCCACTAATCCCGCTTTTGTCCTAAAACTGTAGGATTGTTATCAGGCCACTTCACCTTGAATGATACCCTAGAACAGGGGTGGGCAACCTATGGCACGTGTGCCAAAGGCAGCACACAAGCGGATTTTCAGTGGCACTGACACTGCCCAGATCCTGGCCACCGGTCTGGGGGGGGCTCCTCATTTTAATTTAATTTTCAATTAAGCTTCTTAAACATTTTAAAAACCTTATTTACTTGACATCCAACACTAGTTTAGTTCTATATTATAGACTTATAGAACAAGACCTTCTGAAAACGTTAACATGTATTACTGGCACGGGAAACCTTAAATTAGAGTGACTAAATGAAGACTTGGCACACCACTTCTGAAAGGTTGCTGACCCCTGCCTTAGAATATGTGTCTAGTATCAGAGGGGTAGCCGTGTTAGTCTGGACCTGCAAAAGCGACAAAGAGTCTTGTAGCACCTTATAGACTAACAGATCTTAGGGATCATGAGCTTTTGTGGGCTAAGACTCACTTCATCAGATCTTAGGATGAAGATTCTACCATTCGAATGCTTCACCACCCGCCTAGGGAAAAGATTTTTCCTAATATCCAACCTAGACCTTCCCCACTGCAACTTGAGACCATTACTCCTTGTTCTGTCATCTGGTACCACTGAGAACAGTCTAGATCCATCCTCTTTGGAACCCCCTTTCAGGTAGTTGAAAGCCACTATCAGATCTCCCCTCATTCTTCTCTTCTGCAGACTAAATAGATGGAAGTGGGCTATTCTCATCTTAATTGAATTGGCTCATTAGCACTGACCCCCAACTTGGTAAGGCATCTCCCATCTTTTCATATGCTGTGTATTTATACCTCTCTACTGTATTTTCTACTCCATGCATCTAATGAAGTGGGTTTTAGCCCAAGAAGGCTTATGTCCAAATACACTCTAAAGTGCCTCATTGTTATTGGTTTTTTTAAAGGAAGTAGTGGTCTCAGAATAAGATCCTAAATAGAACAGAACAGAATGGAATAGTTGAACACACTGAGAACATGAACTAGATGTTCTCCTCTGAAGATTTACTTGTCAAATGTGACTGTCTGGACCACAAGTGAGGACTAGTTTGCAGTGACAGAGCTGGGTATATGTGTGGGCAGGACTAGAAGGCATCAGCAGATCTGTAGGAGGGAGTGGGGGAGATACTGCAGGGCTGGATTGAGGGGCATCAACAGAGTCAGAATAGCAGGGGGAGCTGCATGTCCATCTCATCGTGATGTCCCCATGAATTGCATAGTTTTGAGGCTGCTGTTACCTATCAGCAGATCAGATTTGTTTCCATTCCTGTGCAAATACAATCCCCTCCCCACCCCCCCGCCGTTTCTGATATTCTGGTTGTCAGACATGCTTCTCAGGTCTACGGTAATGAATTTAACTGGGCAAAGAGTGGCTGGATAGGAATTCCTACTTTGTCAATTTTGCTGGACTAATGGAAAGTGACTGGGCCTTGTTTGGTGCCTCAGTCAGGCAAGGATATTTATTGGAATATCTGTATTCTCTGAGACATGAGAGCCTGTCCCTGCCAGGACATTGAGTTCTGTGAAACAGGAGTTTGATCTTGACAGCAGCTGTTGTTAAACTATCTTGGAGAAAACAGAAGTCACAACTGAGAATGTTTTATTAAGTCACAGAAACGAGTGCATAGAGCAACCAACCAACCAACCCACCCAAGGGAGGATTTTGTTTTCCAGCCTTTGCTGTTTATGTAGCCTGTTGAGCTGGCTGCGTGGACTCGAAGCCTTGCAGCCTGCCCCAAGTGAAAGAGGACACAGGAAAAAACATTAGCCCATTGAGCTGCATAGTTACCATCCACAACTAGAGGAAGCACTGAGATGAAAAGACCCTGAGGGCACGGCTACACTTGCGAATTAGAGTGCATTAAAGCCGCCCCGTATGCTCTAACTCATGACCCGTCCACACTTGGCATGGCAGTTAGAGTGCCTGGACTCAGCAGCTGGAGTGTTCCTGATAACCCACGCTTGAACTAGGTATTGCATTACTGCCCTCTGATTGACCTCCGGAAACGTCTCATAATCCCCGTAAGTCAAGTGGCCACTCTTCTCATTGTTTTGGAATTGGCTGTAGGAATGCGGATATGCCCTTTCAAAGCTCCATTGCTGACAGCCCACTGCTTACCTGCTCCAGGACAAAATAAACATTACTGAGGAATGTTGCTTGCTTTGAGTGAGTTTGGGTGAGGCGGGAGGAGGGGGGTCTGAACTTACAAGACAGATGCGTACACACTCTCAGCACCCCAAAAACCCACTCTCTCTCCCCCCACATATACCCAATACACTCTGTCACAATCCACGCCACACCCCACATCTGAAAAGCACGTTGCAGCCACCTGAGCGCTGGGATAGCTGCCCATAATACACGACTCCCAATGCCGCTGCAAGTGCTGCAAATGCGGCCATGCCAGTGCGCTTGCAGCTGTCAGTGTGGACAGACTGCAGACCTTTCCCTACTGTGCTCTCCAAAGGCTGGTTTAACTCAAAGTGCTCTACATCTGCAAGTGTAGCCATGCCCTGACAAGTCATTGCAACGCCTCTAAAAGCCTGAAGAAGAGCAGTAAACACAGGTGTCCTTTAAATATCAGATACTGGAGATCGGCCTTTGCATGGTTAAAACAAAAGTACTTTAGGTTCAATTAGCATGAAAAGTGCTATGCAAGGTGGACCTCTATTGTACTGTAAGGCTGTGTGTAATCAGAAGCAATGGAAAGGTATCAGCAAATGCTCATAATTCTCCAGTTCTTCCTGAACACAAACCCGTTTGCTGCAGCATCTCTATGCACAAACAGACCTAGACTGGGGTTTGAGTGACTGGTATATGAGACAGATGGGCTTACTCCTGGAAGCTAGAGGTGGAAAAGGCCTATCAATACAGGGTCATCTAGGCCAATGGCCACCTACCAGCCAGTGCAGGAATTTCTCCTACTGTATATTTACCCATAGTATGAAGTCTCCATAGGCGGAGGTTGGGGTGCAATAAGCAGGAATGTTCTTGTTTCTTGCAGGAAACCTAGCACATGTATCAGTCTCACTTTCTGTACTAAACTCTGCAAATCTTTACCCTTTCCAGCCTACCTGGTTTCTCTAAGCCCAGATTTATGCTTTGGCTCCAGGCATCCGTGTCATCCAGAAGCTTCTGGAGACTCTCCTCATCCACCTGCAGCAAAATGTTCTCTGGTTTGATGTCTGTGTGGATAATTCGACAATTTGTATGCAGGAACTGCAGCCCTGCCAGTACCTGTGTGAACCACAGACAATGATTAACAATCAGGAATGCAGAGCCCACTCCCAGGAGCAGCTCTTTATGATGTCACCAGAGAAAGAGTCCAACACAGTAGACTGGGTGTTTCACACAGTCTCTGATGTTTATGAGGAATGAGATACAGATGACTTGGAAAATTCTGCAGGAGGCCATCCCTATATAGGGAATCACAGGCATCTGCTTGGAGTCAGCATGTGTGACAGGGGGCTGAGTGAAACACACTTACTCAACTCCTGCCACTTGAGCCCAATCAAGGGGAATGGATTGGGGCTGGATGAATAATCCTGTCTCTACCTGGTAATGGGCAGCACCTACCAGCCTCATTAGCCAGGGCTATACTGGCTGGGAGGAAGTGGGGAAGAGAACAGGCAGGCACAAAGGGAGGTGGGAATCTTCTGGGCTGTTGCTAGCTAGGCTTGCACTTGGCAAAGTTGGCTGCAAAACCTGTACATAGGTGGAAAGTGGTAGTGGGAAAACAACTGTAAATAAAGAACACTGGTGTTGCATGTAGTTGAGGTGTTCCTGACTGATTGGAGAGGGCAACGGGGCCAAAAGAGAGGGGCCCAGTGTGCACCTCACTACACATGGGTGCTTGTTGGGATCTGAAGCCAGCGCAAGAGTTTGGCAGCATGGAGATGGAGGGAAGCCTGCAGTGGCTAGCAAAGCAACAGGAGGAGATGCAGAAGGCACTGCAAGTCTTCCAGCAATTCCACCAGTGAGAGATGCAGGCCTTTCTCACCTGGCAGGCAGAGCAACAGAAAATTCTCTCTCTCTCTGTCTCTCTCTCTCTCACACACACACACAGACACACCCGGTGTATGTGTGTCTGTCTCTGTATGCCCCCCCTCCTTTCCTGCTGCCTTGTAGAGTGTGAGAGTTAACCCTTGAGGGCTCAGCCAATTGCTAGTTCATCATTTAGCAGTAAGGCATTCCCTGGGAACTATCCCACCCTCTGACTCCTCCATCTCAACCAAGCTTCACAATCACCATCACTGTGTACCAGCATTAAATGGTTTGTTTAAAACTTATACTGTTTGTGTGGCTATGTCAGGGGTAGGCAATCTATGGCTCGGGTGCCGAAGGCAGCATGCAAGCTGATTTTCAGTGACACTCACATTGCCTAGGTCTTGGCCACCAGCTAGGGGAAGGGCTCTGCATTTTAATTTAATTTTAAGCAAAGCTTTTTAAACATTTTTAAAACCTTATTTACTTTACATACAACAATAATTTAGTTATATATTAAAGACTTATAGAAAGAGACCTTCTACAAATGTTAACGTATTACTGGCACACAAAACCTTAAATTAGAGTGAATAAATGAAGACTCGGCACACCGCTTGTGTAAAGTTGCCAACCTCTGGTATATGTGTGTATATTATATAGAGAGAAAGAGAGAGAGGGAGAGAGAGAAAGTCTTTTGATGGTGAAAAAAAATTCCCTGGAACCTAAGCCCCTCATTTACATTAATTCTTATGGGAAAATTGAATTCACTTAACATTGTTTTGCTTAAAGTCTCATTTTTCAGGAACAGAACTATACCATTAAGTGAGGAGTTCCTGTATTTGAGAAACAGGCTAAAAGGAGAAAGAGTCCACTTCATTTACACCAAGCCTCTGGAGGAGGCTGAGGTGCTTAGGCAGCAAATGTTCCTCTGACATCTTGCCAAGTGGATCACAGAAACAAAGAGCTGTTGAAACACTCAGAGTTCTGAGATGTACTATGTGGTTATAACTGAGCGTTGAGATCTCTGTTAGCCTTTTCCATGCCCTACCAGCTCCTGGACACTGCGTAAGAAATGCTGTTTCTGGCATGTTTGGTTAAGTAAAATGCCAAGACGATGCAGAGGCTGGAGAAAGATTGTGGTTCTGATCAGAGCATAGGGGATCACGCCCTGAATGAAATCATTCAGCCACGGCACTTGCTGCAGCCCAGTCCTCTGATCGTGTTGCATGGAAGGAAAGAGAGAGCTATGAAGCAAAGTGCTAGCAATTTGTAATACCATGAAGAGAGCTATATAGACAAACCTCACAGCCAAAGTGGAGCCAGCTCCAGACTGTTTAACTAAGTGGTCTCTCTGTGTGTCTTGCTTTCGGTGCTGGCTGTGACTGCACACTGAAGCCAGCTTGTCAACAACAGATTTTTAATTGTGGGCGGAGAATTTTTTTTTTCCCCCATGATGTTGTCAAAGCTGCAGCAGTCAGATGGAGGTTCTTATGTCAACAGACAGTATGGAGGACAGGCAGGTTTGTTTAATGTGTCCCTGTGGACAGCAGAATAATTTTCAAGTGTTGCTCAGTGAAGTAACACTCCATAATACTGATGATTCTGAGCTGAGCCAACTTTCTAAATATGTCATTTTGCAACCTGTAACCTCAACAGGATCAGGAGTGAATTTCCCAGGCACAGGTCTACAAAAGGCCACTGAAATCTGAACAAGCAGCTCTTTTAAAATTCCAGTAAAATTAGGGGTTAGGCAACCCAAAGGTCACTTAAGGACACTGATGACTCTTTTCATTGTATGTATTTTAATATTAGATACTGCCACACAATTCGGTTTAAAACGTATACTTGTATTTCCTGTTAGAAATCAGCTTTTCAGTTATTTCATCATTTTGGTATTTTTGTTAACTCATTTGTTAAAGTCTTAAAAGTAGCTTGGATTTTTATTGACTTTTCATAGCAAAAGTCCTGATGCGTTTGACAAATAAATCTAGACAGAGTTTACTTCTGCTACTGAAGTGCAGCCACTTCTGGAGCAGGACAAGGAAGTTGTTTCACAGTGCACAGTAACAGCACACATCAGTTTAACACATAAACTAAAGAAGGGCCTCAGTAGTGCCTCAGGGTCTTTTTCTGCCACCTGATGCTGCTTAGTTTGAGATCTGGCAGGCTGACATGGCTTTATTGGTTTTGAAGAATAGCAAATGGTCCAGAAATCCCAAGAGGTGAGACCCAGGCACAGCTTTTGCTCTATTTGTTCTTTCTTGGATTTACATCACATTTTTATTTTTTGTTTTCTTTCATGAAGGGACAACTGGCCAGGATTTCCTTATAATAGGTTTGACCCCTGTGGGTTTAAACTCTGTGGGTTTAGTTGAATCACACTGCAGACAAACCCCACCAGTATATAGTTAGCTATTTCAGTCCTCTTCATTGGAAGATAAAAACATACTAGCCTAAGAGATGTAAGTGAGAGGGCAGATGTGTAATTGGATAGGGAAATTATATCCATCTCCTAGGAATCGTATTTACATTTGGGACCAAATCACATTTGGATTTTATGCTTTAGTAAAATAATCCTGAGTGTTTGGAAAGGATCCTCCCCTGCACACCCAATCTGCCCAGCTATCCTCTCTACCCCGCAGGTCGCCTCTGCCCTCACCCGTCCAGTGTGCCGAGCTCTCACCTGCTGGAGGGATTTCTTCACAAAGGGCAATGGAAGACCCTGGCCTCCATGGCTCCTCATCAGACTTCGCAGAGAAGGGCCCAGCAACTCAAATACCAAGCACACATGTAGGGGAGTCAGGGATTCACCGAGAGAGAGAGAATGCTGTCCCCATTCACCCTGATGTTAACTAGACAAGCCACAGCCAACCCCTCTCTCCCAGCACCACCCTTTACCCCACTCCTCAGACTAGCCCCTCACTCCCGCTCCCTTCTGTGCCCTCCCCGCCACTAGACTGGCCCTGCTCTCAGCTGCCATCTTATGCCCCCTCAACTAATCCTTCACTCCCACTCCCACTCACCATCCCACGCTCCCTACCCCCAGTCTAGCTCTTCTCTCCCACTCCCAGCTGCCATTCTACATACCCCAGGCTGGCCCCTTGCTCCCAATTCCAGGCTCGCCCTTCCCACAGGCACACAGCCAGTCTTTTCAGCAGCATAGCCTTCTGTCTGGCTGATGGCACTGCAAACAGAGAAAACCACTCTTCTCAGCTGAAGGATATGGAAGCCATTTGCTCCAATCATTTTAAAGTCATCTAAACAATGGACAATATTCTCTCCTGCCCAGTTGTTCTTCTTCATGCTCCTCACCTGAGAGTTGTTTAAAAAAAAAGACAACTTTTATTTAGTGGAATACATGTAGAGAGCAAGAGAAAGACCTGATCCTATGGGTGGTGGATGGCAGGATAAAATGTGTCTGAGCCTCTTTCACGTAAAACTCAATAGCAAGATCCCTAGTGGATTCTATAGTAAATCTCTCCACTTTTGGGGGGCTTGGGGTATTTTGTTTGTGGATGATTGCTTAATTTGGATGCTTTCATGTATGTTTTATTGGTGAAACCCAGCAAGGGAATTGAACAAACCCAACTCCAATTACCTTAGCGGAGTCCGATCCCCTGTGGTGAATTCCCGCACAATTACCCAGCTGTATCCCAGGTGAAGAGTGAGTACAATGCCTCAAACAGCCCAGCTGTGTCTGACCAGCTCAGATATTTCCTGACAATCCCTCTCTGGGGTATTTACCATGACAAAACCCATCACATCTGACTCCCTTCCAAGGGTATTTCCCACAGATATGGAAAGGTTGTTTTTCCACATGACCACAGATTATCATGCTTATCAGAATTGTCTCATTGTTTCCTTCTGTACCCCCATCCCGTTGTTCTCTCTTGGCTTATGTTTATATTGTAAACTTTTTGGGGCAGGGGCCATCTCTTTGCTGTTTGTTTGTATAGCCCCTGGCACAAGGAGGATGAGATATCTAGACACTCCTGCAGTGCAGGTGACAAATAACAACAATGGTATCACTTCGTGAACCTGAAGATTAGAATTTTTGGCCCATCATCTGGTATAACAAATTCTGTTGGCCAAGTGAAAAATATGTCAGCATGTTGGCATGTTTCCTTTTAGAAATGTATAGCTCCCCTAAATAATTTCTTGTAATTAGGGCTATCATGCGATTTAAAAGATTAACAGAATGCCATTAATTTAAATATTTTTTGATATTTTCCACATTTTCAAATATATCGATTTCAATTACAACACAATGCAAAATATACAGTAGCCCACTTTATATTTATTTTTGATTACAAATATTTGACTGTAAAAAATAGTATATTTCAATTAACCTAATACAAGTACTGTAAAGAAATCTTTTTATCATGAAAGTTGAACTTACAAATGTAGAATTATGTACAAAAAAAACTGCATTCAAAATTAAAATAATGTAAAACTTGAGAGACTACAAGTCCAATTAATCCTACTTCTTATTCAGCCTGCTTCTTATTTACAATATCACCTAGAAGTGAGAATGGGCATTTGCATGGCATCGTGGTAGCCAGTGTTGCAAGATATTTACATGTCAGATGCACTAAAGATTCATATGTCCCTTGATGCTTCAACCACCATTCCAGAGGACATGCGTCCATGCTGATGATGGGTTCTGCTCAATAACAATCCAAAGCAGAGCAGATCAACGCATGTTCATTTTCATCATCTGAGTCAGATGTCATCAGCGCACGGTTGATTTTCTTTTTTGGTGATTTGGGTTCTGTAGTTTCTGCATTAGAGTTTTGCTATTTTAAGACTTCTGAAAGCATGCTCCACACCTTGTCCCTCTCAGATTTTGGAAGGCACTTCAGATTCTTAAACCTTGGGTCAAGTGCTGTAGCTATTTTAGAAATTTCACGTTTGTATCTTCTTTGCATTTTGTCAAATCTGTAGTGAAAGTGTTTTTAAAACAAACAACATGTGCTGGATCATCATCCAAGACTATTACAACAGGAAATATATGGCAGAATGAAGGTAAAACAGAGCTGGAGACATACAAGTCTTCCCCAAGGAGTTCAGTCACAAATTTAATTAACGCATTTTTTTTAAACAAGCGTCATCAGCATGAAAACATGTCGTCTGGAATGCTGGCCGAACATGAAGAGGTATATGAATCTTTAGCACATTGGCATGTAAATATCTTGTGACTCCAGCTACAACAGTGCCATGTGAACACCTGTTCTCATTTTCAGGTGACATTATAATTAAGAAGTGGGAAGCATTATCTTCTGTAAACTGTAAATAAATTTGTTTCGCTTAGCAATTGGATGAAAAAGAAGTAGGACTGAGTGCACTTGGTGGGCTCCAAAGTTTTACATCATTTTGTTTTTGAGTGCAGTTATGTAACAAAATGCCCTACATTTGTAAATTGCACTTTCATGATAAAGAGATTTCACTACAGTACTTTTCTAATTTTTACAATGCAAATATTTGTAATAAAAATAATAGAAAGTAAGCACTATAGACTTTGTATTCTGTAATGTAACTGAAATTGATATATTTAAAAATGTAGAAAAACCATCAAAAATATTTAATAGATTTCAATAATTATTCTATATTTTAACAGTGTAATTAATCATGATTTTTTTTTAGTTAATTGTGGGCATTCACAGTGATTAATTAACAGCCCTACTTGTAATATCACTCAGGCATAGTACTGGAGAATTATGGCCTGCTATGCTGCTAAACAGAAAGGATTTCAAATAAAACTATTTCTAAATTAAGACTAAGACCAGGTCTATAAACAAAGTTATACCAATATACCTAAAGGGGAAATTTTATACCAATATAATTAAGTTGTTGCAACTTTGTGAGTGGACTCATACCACTATAAACCTGTCTTATTTCAGTTTAACTCGGACTGGTAAATTTACAGGCCCAAACTAAACCAATACCATAAAGTCCAGACACAAAGTTGCACTGGTTTAACTAACTCAAGTTAAATTAACTGGTGCAACTTCTGTATGTAGACAAGTCCTAAGACTTGTCGTCACCACCACCACAGACCTAAAAGTTCAGGTCATCTTCAGGAACAATTAGTGGTGTCACTAATAGGTGCAACTAATGGACGAGATATGCATGAGCACACAAAGAAACTCAGGCTACATGGTTAGTGTCTTGTTATACTTTTTGCTAAAGTTATAACTTATTTGTATTGCCGTAGTGTATAGGAGCCCACTGTGCTAGCTACTGCACAAACACAGAATACCCCCCTTTCCTACTGAGCTTTTTATTTAAAGACAATGGCCCAGATCTTCCATTTAGGGACCTGTCCTTTTCTGGTGCCCCTTCTGTGGCTCAGGCATCAGGTTCACCAGCCTCCCATGACACCAACAGGTCGGGCAGCAGGACTGCTATGTCCGCACTTCTAACTCAGGATAATGAGTGTTATAGTGCAGTGAGAGATGGTCTCTGTTTTCTGCAGCAGAAAGGGAGAGGGGCTTCCAGCATAAAAGATGGTTACTTATTGGTATTGTAACTGTTGTTCTTCGAGACATGGGTGCAGACGTATTTTCCATTCAGGTGACTCACAAGCAGTTCTCATAGGAGGTGGGGCTCACAATCTGCCTAAGCACTGACTGAAGGATTGCCTTCCCAAAGTCTGCATCAGATCTAGATGCAGTAAAAGTATGTACAGATGACCAGGCAGCAGCCGTGCAAACGTCCAATACTGAAATATCACTGAGGAATCCTATCGCTGTTGCTAGGGCCCTCGTCGAATGAGCTCACAATCTCTGCGGAGGTACGATCTGAGCTACTTCAGATGCTGGTGTAATGCAAGAATTTATCAATTTGGGATGGTTTTCACAGAGACCATCTGACACCCCCATCCCCATTCAATCCGCATAGGAAATGAACAATTAAGGCAACGCTTTTAAAGATTTAGTTCTGTCTAGGTAGAATGGCAAGCATTGCCTCATATCCAACATTCAAAGACACCTCATTTGTGCTGGAGTCCAGTTTAGGAATGAACTCTAGAAAATAAATCAGTTAAGGTGAAAGTGAGAAGCCACTTTTGACAAAAAATTTGGCTGCTGACCCAGGGCCATACTGTCCTTGAAAAATCTGTGTATGTGGGTTGTGCCATTAAGGCTTGCAGCTTGCAGAATGCCATTACAGCCATAAGGAAGCCAGTCTTCTGGCATAGGAGGGACAGAGAACAGGTTGCCAGGGCTTGAAAGGAGGACCCATGAGGAGCCAGGCCAATATTGAAGTCCCACAAGAGAACTGGCTCTTTCACAGGTGAGTAGAGACAAATGATCCCTTAGAAACCTGACCACCACGGTAGTAAATAAAACTACAATGAACTGAGTGAGAGACCAGAAGACTCAAGGTGCAATAGGTACACCAAAATGTCCGGAATACAGGCAAGTATCAGCTGGCCTCCCCGAGCAAGCGACCAAGCTGAAAAACACTTCCACTTGGTTACCCTAGTAGAGGTTTTCCTGCTAAGCCACAGCAATGCAACCCCTTCCAAACATCCTTCCTCCTCATCTAGCCATGAAGCATCCACATCATGAGATGAAGAGGGGTGATTGCTGGATGCAAAATTTGATTATCGTGCTGAGTTAGTAAATTGGGATGAAGAGGCAGCGATATGGGAGGTCAAACTGATAGACCAGTAGGTTGGAGGGCTACCATTGCCTGAGGCAAGCTATGGCAATGAGAATAAGTTTGGTATGATTCACCTTCAGTGTAAGAATGACCTCTGGGATTACAGAGAAGCCATATCTCAAAGCAGACCTCCCCCATTTGAGGTGGAGGGAATCTGTATTGAGACCCACTTGAGAGCAAAATTAGTGGAACTCCTTGTTGTGTGTCTTCGGAAGCAGACTGATGGTTGGAATACCTCATTCTGCAAAGATGAACTCAGCACCCTGGACTTCAGAGACTACATATGACTGTGGGAGAAATTCCTGCTGAAGTGATCAGCCAAGTGAGTCTATACCCCAGGTCAATGAGCTGCTGTGGGAACAATGCTCTCCCTGATCCAGAACTGCCAGAACTTTATTGCTTCCTGACACAGCTGGTTGGAGGAAGTTCCTCCATGCTTGTTCATATAGTATTACGGCGGTAGCGTTAGTGAGTATACGAGCCAGGGTGCCCCATATGTGATCCTGTAAAACTTGGTAGGTATTGTAAGTGACCCAGAGCTCCAGAATATTGGCTTCTGTTCTGACCACATGCCAAGAACTTTTAACCCCCTTACTCCCCAACTTACTCCCCTAACTCCCCAACTACTGGAGTGGCATCAGTGACTACAGACCTGGCTGGGGGAGGACACAAAAGGGGATCATCCTGGCAGATGGTGCTCTGAACTGTCCAGTACCATAAGGATCTTCAGAGGACTTCAAACAAGCCTGACCAACGAATGGCAAGTTAGGTGATAGACCAAATTCAACCACACCTTAAGAGGACGAAGGCGCAGTCTTGTATGCTGGATGATGTAAGTACATGAAGCCATATGACCTTGTAACTTCAGGCATACATGGACCATAGTTGAAGATTGAGATTGTAGGGCCAGACATCGATGCTGAATTGTTTGAAATCATTCACCCAGCAGAAACACTCTAAAATTTGTAGACTCTAATAGGGTCCCAATGAACATGATCTTTTGAGTTGGTACTACCATTGACTTCTTTTTGTTCAATATAATGACCAAAGAGACATAAGAATGGCCATAGTAGGTCAGACTAATGGTCCATCTAGCCCTGTATCCTATCTTCAGATAGTGACCAATGCCAGATGTTTCAGAGGGAATGAACAGAACAGGGTAATTATCTAGTGAGCCAGCCCTTGTCATCAAGTCCAAACATCTGGCAGTCAGAGGTTTAGGGACGTGTACTGTTCGGGGTGCGTCCCTGATTATCTTGGCTAATAGCCACTGATGGACCTATCCTCTTTCGCCCATATTCAGCCTGGATCTCCAAGGTGGAAGCTATATGCCTGGGAAGGTCCTAGTATGAAAAGTCCTCAGGCACCAGCGAGGAAGCATCCAGTATTGCAGAGTCACCGGGAGAGGAAGAGGAGGAGTGCAGGGCCAATATAGGCTGTTGGGGACGGGCGCAGCTCCTGCACAAGAGGTTCAATCTGGACCAGCTCAGGAAGAATAACCTCTAACTGCCCTTGCAATAGAAGTGACTCATGGATAGAAACTCTTGCTTGACCTGGACTGCATCAAAAAGCAGGATCTCCCAGACCACGGCACAACCCACAGATTCCGTGGACGGGGTAAGACCTTGGTGGCCAATAGGCTGTAGGCCAGAGATCCCTATCCCTACTGCAAGAACAGTGCTGATTCTGGTTCCACGGGTGATCCAAGTATCAAGAACAGTGCTTCAGAAGGTGAGGGGGAAGTACAAGCAGCCCTCCCCGCACCAGAACTAGTGCAGCCCTGGGAGTCATCTGGTGGGAATGGAGGAGCCCACCCCGAAAGATCAAACAAACTATCAGCCTTGCCAGAACCAAACATGAAGAAATCATTCGTGCCGAGGTTGCACGACTGATTGGTACCAGCAGAGGCCTCGCCCTTGTATCTAGCACATGAGCACCTGAGGGTGCCAAAAACAAGTCAGCACAGAATCCAATGAAGGACAGCATCGGTGCTGAAGACAGCATCCGTGTCAACGTGCCCCTCACTACCACAAATGAGGATGGCTACGACTCTGCTGTCCTAGCCCCGGAGGGTGTGGAATGCAGTGCCAACAAGTGCTACAGCCAACAACCCCACCAGATGGCACCAACCGTGCAGCAGAAGATGGTGATGTAGAAGCACAGCCACTGACAGCCCCTGAACTATAGGGAAATCAAGAATGAAAAGGCAGAGTAGGGCTGATGCTGCCCCATATGCTAATGGTTGAAGGAAAAGGCCAGGCAGGGACCACTGACTCGTGGAAGTAAATGCATGGCTATGCCAGTGGTGTGACCAAGAGGGCTTTGGCTTCTTTGACAACAAGCTGATTTTCCTGGAATAAGGCTTACTGTACTAGGATGGGCTCCATCTATTAAATATTGGGAAGAGCATCTTTGGACATTGTCTGACTAATTTGATAAGCAGCGCTTTAAATGAGGTCTTATGGGGGATGGCGACAAAAATACAGCCAGTGCACATCTAGACTCAAGTAACGAAGAAAAGGGGAAGCAGCTAATTTTAGGAGAAGGCTCTAGAAATCACAACTGCATTAAAATGGAAAAAAGAAAAGCAACAGGGCAATTCACAAAATATCTTTGATGCCTGTTTAGAAATGCAGGAGTATGGGGAATGTGACGGGGCTAGCCAACCCCGCACTAGTGAGGAAGGTGTTAAGCCAGTAGCTCTGGCAGCGGAAGTCCCACCCCCAACGTACTGGGCATAATCCAGGTGCCTTGGCAGTTTAAAGGCCGGGACCTCAGCTCAGTCTGGGCTGGTGGCTGAGGGAGAAGGATGCACCTGGGGAGCTCCGGCAGAGGACCAGACGCAGCCCCCGGAGGAGCCGGAGTCAGAGGCCTACCCAGACCTGCCGGGAGCCCAGGGATGGGAGCCGCCAGAGGGGACGACTGACCCGAAGGTGCACAGAGGATCCAGAGGCGCCTGGGAGACCCCCGCGGCGGAGCTGGTAGGAAGCGACCCAGGGTGGGTGGGGGAGTGGTATCTCCCACACGAAGAGACTCAACGTGTTTCGGTGGGACCTCCCTGCTTGAGTCTGTGGCAAATCGCTGAGCCACTGTTAGGGCCCTGGATCGGGGCCCGGCGGAGGTGGGTGGGCCCTGGGCCCCCTACCTAGGCCACCACACCCCTAGGTGGGCGACTACCCGCTTATACAAACTTTGGGGTGCTACCCCGCTCTGCCCTGTGATTGGGGTGCTCGTATAGACTTTGGGGTGCTAACTCCTTTTGCCCTGCAACTAGGGCACCCATATAGACTTTGGGGTGCTACCCCGCTCTGCCCTGCGACTGGGGCGCTCGTATAGACTTTGGGGTGCTAACCCGCTTGGCCCTGCAACTAGGGTGCCCATATAGACTTTGGAGTGCTACCCTGCTCTGCCCTGTGACTGGAGCGCTCATATAGACTTCGGGGTGCTAACCCATTTTTGCCCTGCAATTGGCGCGGTCCTATGGACTGTGGCTGCCCTGAAGCAAGGGCAGGCCTACCAATTCGGGCCATTAGGCCGTGTTGCCCAAGACTCGGGGGCGTGAACCCCGACACGGAACAATCAGGATGAACTAGAAGACAAGGCATATGAAGAAAATTATGATTTCACTGGCATCACAGAGACTTGGTGGGACAACTCCCCTGACTGGCATACCAGCATTGAGGGATATGGCTTGTTCCGAAAGGACAGGTATTGGAAAAAGGAGCGGCCTTGTGCTGTACGTCAAGAATGTACACATTTGCTCCAAGATCCCAGGGGACGTGAGCAACAGACCCACTGAGAGTTTCTGGGTGAGGCTAACAAGGGAAAAGAACAATAGCAATGTTATGGTGTTATAGCCTCCCAGATCAGGAATGACAAAGAGTCCTGTGGCACCTTAAAGACTAACTAAAATTTTAGAGCATAAGCTTTTGTGGGCTAGTACCCACTTCCGGATGCCGGAAGATCAGGAAGAGGACATGGATGAGCCATTCTACAAACAGAGACGATTAGCTAACTCACATGAGCTAGTATTAGTGGGCGATTTTAACAGAGATCTGTTGGAAGACTATTGCAGCAAAACATAATACATCCTGCAAATTCTTAGTGTGTAGGGGGACAGAGGAAACAACTAGCGAGTCATCCATTTTGGATCTGGTTTTGATCAACAGCGATGAATTGAGAACGTGAAGATGGTTGGGAACTTGGAAGGAAGTGATCATGATCTGATAAAATTAAAGATTCTATGGAAAGGAGGATATGAGAACAGCAAAACAAGGACACTGGACCTCAGAGTTGAAGTCTGCCTTTGACTCAGAGAAATAGTAGGCAATGTCACATGGAAAGACCAACTAGGAAGAAAAGAAGCCAAAGGGGGCTGGCCGTTCTTAAAAGATGTAATACTAGAGGCTCAACATCTTGCAGAGGAAACACAAGAAAAACCACAGGAGGCCCATGTGGCTGCACAAGGAGCTTTTTAGATATCTAAAACCCCAAAGGGATTGTGGCAGAGCTCCGACCTTCTCCCAGTGGGTCCCACGCTTCCAGGCGGTTTGTGCTAGCCTCAGAGGCTCACTGCAATCCTCTACATAGCCCTTCTCTCTCTAGGCCAGGGTTACAGTCTACTGAGCCCTTTTCATCGTAAGCCAGAAAGGAGGTTGGTGAGAGAACTCCCACAGTCTCTGCTGTCCCTACAGGCTTATTCCAGAGCAGTTTATCCTCCTGTCCTGACAGGGGTGTCTTCCCCTTCCAGGAGGTGTTTCAGTAGTGGCAGGTTGGGGGGAACCCCAGCCCACCCTCTACTCCAGATTCTGGCCCAAGGACCCTAATGGCAGCAGCTGTTGGCAGCCAACCTTTGACCACCAGAATTGCTACATTTCCCTGGGCCACTTCCCCACAGCTCTCCCACTTCTCTCTTCTTCACCCTTACCTTAGGGCTCCCTTTCCAGTGTCTTGAGGGGGTCTTAACCACCTAACCCTTCAGCCACACTTCCTCTCCTCGGCCTGACCGGAGTGAGCTCATTAATAGTATCAGAGGGCCTTAATTAGAGTCGGGTGTTCACATTACCATAATAGTCTCACCTGACTCTTTGCAGGTTAATTGGAGTCAGGTGTTCTCACTAGCCTGGAGTAGCCCCTGCTTGGCCAGTCAGGGAACAGAAAACTGCTTATCCAGTGGTCAGAATATCTGCCTTCTGCTACTCTGCTGTATCCAACTAGCCTGGGTCTATCACAAGATGAACACAGGAAATGGAAGGAGGAGCATGGACGATGATATGAAGGCAAAGCTGCTCAATGCCTACTTTGCATTAGTCTTCTCTCAAAAAATAATGTGTTACCAGCCAACAGCAAACGTTACCACAGACAATGATGAGGAAGGGCTGCAGACTGGGGTGAGTAAAGGACATGTTAGAGATCTTCTGACCAATTTGAATGAATTCAGATCAGCGGAGCTGGATGCTATTAACCCAGGCGTACAGAAGGAATTAGCTGAAGAAATCGTGGAGTCACTCATGGATCCCAGGCAAGGTCCTAGAAGACTGGAGAAGAGCGAACGTGGTGCCCATCTTTAAAAAAAGGGGGAAAGAAGGAGCTGGGGAACTGTAGACCAGTCAGTTTGACTACAATACTTGGGAAGTTACGAGAGCCATGTATAAAACATCCCAATTGTGAATACCTGAAGGACAGAGGGGTGATCACCAGCAGGCAGCGTGGATTTACCAAGATCAAATCATGCCAAACAAGCTTTATTTCCTTATTTGATGGGGTATCTGCTTTGGTGAATAGGGGGAATACAGTGGACATAATATACCTGGACATCAGCAAGGCTTTTGACACAGGCCCACATGACATTCTGATAAATAAGCTGGAGAAATGCAGGCTCCAGAGAACTATCATTAAGTGGCTTGGAGGGAGGTCTCAACTGGAGTTCTACAGAGATCTGTTCTGGGTCCAATATTGTTTAACATCTTTATTAATGACCTGGATGTAGATATAGAGAGAATACTGATCAGGTTTGCAGACAACGCAAAGCTGGCAGGGGGCAGGGGGAGGAGGTTGCCAATACTTTGGAGGATAGATCTAAAATTCAAAGGGATCTTGATAAATTGGAGAACTGGACTATAGTCAACAAACTGAAATTCACCAAAGAGAAGCGTAAGGTGCTACATTTTGGGAAGAAAACCCAAATGTACCAATACAGAATGGGGGGAAACGGGTTTGGCAGCAGCACTGCTGAGAAGGATCTGGGAGTTGTGGTGGATCAAAGTTTCAGCATGAGTCAAAAGAGCAAATCTGTTGCAAAAAAAACAAAAAAAAAAAGCCATTCAGTTGTAGGTTGCAATAGCAGAGGCATAGCATGCAAGCCTGGGAGATGATAGCACCGTTCTATCTGGAGCTGGTTAGACCTCAGCTGGAGTAGTCATGTCCAGCTTTGGTTACCAGTGTCTAGAAAGGAGGTACAGAAATCGGAAAGGATCCAGAGGCGAGAGACGAAGAGGATCGAAGGGATGGAACGCAGCCATATGAGCACAGGCGGAAGGAACTGGGTATGTTTAGTTTGGAAGAGAGGAAATGAAGGGGGAGATCTGACAGTGGTCTTCAGATTCTTGAAAGGCTGCCACAAAAAAGATGGAGAAAAGTGGTTTTCTTTTGCCACCAAGGGCAAGACAAGAAGCAACGGGTTCAAACTGCAGCACAGCAGATTTAGATTAAAGCACAGAAAAAACTTCCTAACTCTAAGAAGAGTAGGACAGCGGAGCAGACACCTCGGGAGGTTGTGGAAGCTCCTCCAGTGGTGGTTTCCAACGGAGGCTGGAGCCATCTGTCTTGGATGGTTTAACACAACGGATCCTGGGCCTCGGCAGGGGGTTGGACTAGATGATCTTTGCAGTCCTTTCTAGCCCTATGGTTCTACATTGCCGATGATGCCATCATAAATACCAGACTCAACAGATGCCCCATGGCCAAAACCAGAGGCAGTGAGATGGACCGGGACCAGGAGTCCACAAGCACTAAAAGTTAGCACTAAAAAGGGCTGTTTGAACTTGTTGAAACCCTGAGTGAGGGGAAGATTAAATAAGGGCTCATCTGCAACACTGCACTTCCATGCCAGGCGACCGCATTGGGTCAGCCTGGAATGGTGCCAGCATTACTAAGTTACATTAACAATGAACCACATATGATAAATTCCTAGAGAAACTGAGGAAAAAACATGTAAAGTAAAGCACCAGAGAATGCTCAAACTGTCGCCACAGGCAGTGAGAAGGAGGTGAGACGGGTCAGGGTGCCGCTGTCCTTAAATAGCTGGGGGAAAGGCAAGAGCCACAAGGCAGGAGCACCGCCCATCGTACTGTGAGGCAAAGTTCTCCAGCTCCAGTGCACTAGGCGCAGGCACACCTGAATGGATGACACGTCTGCACCCACTGGAAGAGGAGCAGAATGATCCCTGAACAGACCCGAAATAGAGTCCCTGGGGAAGGAGACTGTTTCCGAAGCTCGTGCTGGATCTGAGGCTCTTTTCTACATAGACTTTGAGGTGTTCTCCTTGCTGCCAACCAGGCGCCCAGCAGGCCGAGACCCGTTGGAGGAGTGGACAAGTACGGCAGAGCTCTGAAAACAGCTGCAGTTCCCACAGTGCAGAAACCGAATGAGTCAACATGCTCCTGGGAAGGTACCTACACACTGGAGGAGAGAGATTTCATCCTGGGCAGCCTCAGCAAAGCTCTCCCCACCCTTCGCCACCTTCACAGCTACATGCCTCTTCTCTCTGTGAAAGGAAACACACCAGCAGACTAGTGCACGGAAGGTCTGTCCAGTCCAGCTTCCCACCATACAGCCTGGAGGAGTCTCCATGTCTTTCCTTTCCCTGCAGTGACTCACCCTGTGCCTGTGCTCTGCGCTGAGAGAGGCTGCCCTACCCCTTTCTCTGCCTCTAACATCCCCACCCTCATGCCTTCCACACAGCAGGGTGGAGACCTGTATTCAACTCCCTTGGGCATTCATGACTTCAATCTCAGAGCTCCATCACCCTCTGTGAGCAGGAGAGGCTGAGCTACAGCATATTATAAATCAGACAAGTAACTACCCAGAAAGACCCGTCCCCTTCAGGACCAAACATGAATCCTGCAGGCACCGCTCAGTACCGCAGACTCCAAAGCATTCCACCACCAATGTCATCTCACGTCTGTCCAATCCTGGCTGTTTGCCTAGCGTCCAAGCACCAGCTCCCTTTCTAGAGATCCTTCCCCTCTGAGTCTTGCTCTCAGATCCCCCCCACTCACTTCAACAGGGCTCTGTTGGAACTGGCTGCTTGGGAAATAATGCCTCACAGATGAGCTAGCTCTGCTGATCCCCTCCCACCACCACACAAACACTCACATCCCTGCCGTCGGGGCAGACTAGTCCTCTGGGCTGTTCCTTCCTCTGCCCAGCTAGAGAGAGTCAATTCCTCCTCCTTTCCGAGGGACTCTGAACATCCCTTTACAGCTCCACTTTACAGCGTTCCCCCTCTCCCGGGAATAGGCTCCACTGTGCTACTCACACCATGTCCTGGCACAACCAGACAGTAGAGAAGTAGCCACAGCCCAGCTTGTGCACCACCTGGTATCTTCCACTGAATGTGTCTCCCTTCTGCACAGGGTAGTAGCCTCCTACAGAGATGGATCATCAATAGCCCCATTAGTGGAACGGGTCTTACAAACCCTGCCAAAGAGACAGAGGGACTGACCTCAACACTTCAGCCCAGAGTCTACAACTCTCCCAGGCTGAATGGCCAGGAGGGCTGGGTATCAAACTGGTACTACTCCTTGGGACTCACTCACCCGCACAGTCCTCAGCAGGGTCCTCCTGGCCTCCCCACTCTGCCATGCCAGCGGCTCGCTGCAGTCCTCAGGAGGAGAAGTGGGGGAACAGGGCTCGGACACTTGGAGCAGATACAGCACACGCCTCAGCGGGTTACTCCTGTAAACAGAGTTATGGATGTGCATACGTGTTGGCATTTCAGCCAAGCACCTGTGTCCCCCATCCCTGCAGCTTACCTATCCTTCCTTTCAGATCCCATCTTTGACCCTCTCCCTCTCCCGCTCCAGCCCTTCTCCCTTCCCCTGCGTCTCCTCAGAATTGGCCCTGGGTTATGAACGTTTCTGGCATTTCCTGAGGGATTAGAGATTATTTTAAGATTTCAAAATAGGCACAGTGAGCTGACTCAGGCTGAGCAGAGCTCTTTGCTGAGTGCAGCTAGAGCAGAGTGCGGCAGGCGTATCAGGTTTCTTGCCGCCTTGCTCGGATTTCCAGAGGATTAGTGGGGATTGAAGGAAAGGGCCAGGCATTCCCTCTGACAGGCTCCACACCATGCAGGCCTGGCCTCCTGCAGAGAGCACACAGATGGAGCTCAGCAGCGGGAGAGGGCAGGTCTCTAATGTGCACACAATCTAACTGAGCTGCACATTTCACAGTCTATTTTAGTATTAAATAGTCTCTATACATTGGAAACTCCAGTACTCTGCAGCCCAGGACAAAAGCTAATTGGCTATAACACAGATTATCTTGAAATAATGCTCCAAAACTCTGTGAGACCACTGTTTTTTGGCACACTGGGAGTCAGCCATTTTAAAAATAACACTCTACATAGCAAGTCATGTTAAGGCCTTCTCTGTGTAGTGGCCATTTTCACTAATCCTTGACTCTTAACAAATGTGATATTAGTTAGTCTGATTAGAGTATTAGTATGTTAGAAATATTGCCCTAAAATGCTGAGGTGTTAGCTGGTGAAATCCAGGGGCTAGTCTACACTTGAAATGTACTAGACTAGTAAGTGTGTCCAGATGAGAATTTAGCTAGAATAACTTTTAGAATACTTCTTCAAGAATAGCTATTCTGGTATTGCCACGTGTAGACAAGCAATAAGAGCATTTCCCCAGCAACTCTGGAATGCAAGTGTGACTTCTTCTGTCATTTTGGGTTCTTCAGCTAAGAGCATTTACCACATCCTGCTCTTCCTTTGGTAGAACAAAGCTGCCTTTAAGGACCAAAGCTTACAAGCTGTAGCTGCATTTCTTGTTGATGCTGGGTGAGCATGTGGTCTGAGGCGATTCCCTGGCCTGTGGCTCCAGGTCTGTAAAGGGAGTCCGGGACTGCAAAAGGCTCCAATGGTCTATTTTCCCCTACTTGAGGCAGAACAGGCTAGAATGCAACATGAAAAGGGACTGTGACTGCCTCTAACCCACTTCCCTTCGTTCTGTAACTACAGCGTAATGCATTATCTCACGCCTCTGTCTCCTTTTAGAGGCAAAGTTCCAGAAGCCCCCATCCTCCACTTGTCAGTAACAACGTTCCATGACCAACCTCGTACCAATGTAACACTCAACTCACTGGCGTGATCCACAGTTCGCACTGGCGTGAGTAGAGAACTCGCTCCTAACATGTGGCTAGGGTGTTAAGGCACCACTACAAGACTGAGTCGATGGCTGGAAATGATTGGCTGTCCACGCCTCATAGATGGAGCTTCGCATCTCTCACTATGTACATCACTAAACAAAAAAGTGACGAGGTACCCAATGCTCTAGTAACAAGCCCAACACAGGTATATCGGGGTAGCCAAACTGTGGCTCCTGCACCACACGCAGCTCTTCAGAGGTTAACATGCGGCTCCTTGTGCAGGCACCGACTCTGGGGCTGGAGCTACAGGCGCCAACTTTCCAATGTGCTGGGGAGTGCTCACTGCTCAACCCCTGGCTCTGCCACAGGCCCTGCTCCCACTCCACCCCCTTACCCAAGCCTGCCATGTAGGGGGACCAGATGTCCCAATTTTATAGGGACAGTCCCGACTTTGGGGTCTTTTTCTCATATAGGCACCTATTACCTCCGCCTCCTGTCCCGATTTTTGACACTTGCTGTCTGGTCAGCCTACTGCCATGCCCTCGCTCCTCCTCCCCAGAGCCTCCTGCATGCCCCGAAACAGCTGATTGGGAGGTGCGGGGAGGGAGAGGGCGGCACTGATTGGTGGAGCTGCTAGTGGGTGGGAGGTGCTGGGAGCAGGCAGTGGGGAGGCTGATGAGGGGGCTGCTGATTTATCATTTGGCTCTTTGGCAACATACATTGGTAAATTCTGGCTCCTTCTCAGGACCAGGTTGGCCACCCCTGAGGTAGACGTTGCTGATAGTAATCTCTAATCTAGCAGAAAATGGAATAATAAAATCCAGAGGTTAGAAGCTGCACCTAGTCAAATTCAAACCAGAAATGAAGAGGCATATTTTGAATAGTGAGAATAATTAATCATCGGAACACATCACCTAGGGATGTGGTGGCTTCTCCAGCACTCAAAATGTTTAAATCTAAACTACATAGCTTTTTAACTAAGCGATGTTATAACGCAAAAGATGTTATGGGATCAATGCAGAAATCACTGGGTGAGGTTTTTCTAGACTGTGTTATGCAGATGATAAGATTTACCACATGGGCAAACTATGGCCCCTTGGCCACATCCAGGGGGGCTCCGCACACTGCCCCTGCCTCAAGCACCACCCCTGCAGCTCCCATTGGCTGGGAACTGCGGCCAATGGGAGCTCCAGGGATGGCACTTGCAGACAGAGCAGCATGCAGGGCCTCCTGGCCGCACCTCTGTGTAGGAGGAACATGTCGCTACTTCTGGGAGCTGCTTGAGGTAAGCATCGCCCAGAGCCTGCACCCCAGCCCTTGCCCCAGCCCTTATCTCCGTCCCACCGTCCGGTCCAGACTGGAGCACCCTCTTACAGCCCAAACTCCCCAGCCCTAGCCCCACCCCAGAGCCTGCACTTCCAGATGGAGCCCACACCCTCCCTGTACCCCAACCCCCCCCCAGAGCCCCCCACATACACCGCGAATGCCTCATTCCTGCCCCCCACCGCCAGAGCCTGCACCCCTACCCCCCCAGCCAGAGCACTCAACCCCTTCCTGCACCCTAACCCCAATTTTGTGAGCATTCATGGCTCAGCACACAATTTCCATACCTAGATGTGACCCTGGGGACAAAAAGTTTGGACTAGATAATTATATTGGTCCTTTCTAGATTAAAAACATACTCTACAAAAGGCACACCAGTGCCACATTGCTGGCGATGCTGTTGTGCACAATCCAACAAGCTCCATGTTCAGTGTGGCTCTAGGGGAAGGGAGCCCGTCTCCTGGGTTTTGTGCCGTCTCCAGGTACATGAGGATACCTGGCATACTCAGTTTGGGAAGACCGTTGTAGAGAGTAAAGCAGTTGAATCCACAGAGCGCATGTGTGAAAGAGCCATATGCCAGGACACAATTTGGGCAGGGCTTTCCAAATAGGCAGCCCTACAAGCTTTGGCACAGGCAGTAAAAGCAGCCCCTTGCGGATCTAAATACCAGTGGTTCTTGATAGACTCACCATGTAGCAGCTCATGGCAGCAGAGCTCACGGCTCTCCTTGAGGCCTGGAGTATTCAGAGGCTCCTGGACGTGTAATAGCAAGAGCTCCTGCTTTTCTTGTTAGACTGGTGTCCTTGAGCGGCGAATTCATCTGCACCACTGGAGGTATGTGGTGAGGAAAGGGACATGGGATCAGATCACAGCAAGGCCCCTGGAAGCAGCGCTGGCTTCAGAATAGCCCTTGGACAGCTTGGGATAGGGTCATTTTACTGTACTCATAACTTTGCACCTGTTTTAACAGTTTCCTGCTTCGAACGCTCTCCTAGCATCAGGTCTAGCCAGCCACAGAGGAAACCCTTTGAAAGCTCCCTGGAGGCTATTTATAGCTAGGGTGACCATATTTTCCTATGCTGCATATGGGACACCTGGTAAAAATTACTCATATTCAAGCGAGTTCAATGGCAATCAATCAGAACTATGTAGTACAAATGTTCAAATTAACATCGAGTTGACTGAGTCCTCATTAAAAAGAAATACTGTGTAGTTGGATTCTTTTTTTTTAGCTGCTTATCTTTAAGGTTCACATGGGGTGGGGGGGTGACACCCCCTCCCCCTGTTACTCTACCCCTCCCACATACATACACACAGGGAGACATCTCTCTCTCTCTCACACACACACTCTCACTCACTCTCTCTCTCCCCCCATATACCTCTCACATGGGGGGGGGGGGGCGGGGCAGAGGGTGACCAACTGACCCTCCCCTCCCTGGCCTGCGCTTTCCATCCTCCATGCCTGTCTGGGTCCCAGCGACAGATCTGCCTCTCCTGGTACCTGGTGTCATGGCTTCTTGGGGCAACACACGGGAGGAGGGGGGCACGCAGGGTCTCATGCCCCCACTCTTGATTTCTGCCAGGGTTCACACCAGAATATGGCCTGCAGCAGCCTTATCTGGGGGGAGGGCTAACTCAGTGGTTTGCACATACGTCTGCTAAACCAGAGGTTATCAGTTCAAGCCTTGCAGAGGCCGTTTAGGGATCCATTTAGGGATCTGGGGCAAAAAAATCTGTTAGGGGCCAGTACTTGGTCCTGCTAGTGTAGGAAGGGGGCTGGACTCCATGACCTTTCAAGGTCTTTCCAGTTCTATGAGATAAGCCTTTTCGCTCTGTGCAGGAAGGAAGGGACGGGAGCTGCTTCCAGCTGCAGGGGAGTAGGGCCAGCGCTACCTCTTAAGCAACCTAGGAGGTCACCTAGGGCAGCAGAATTTGGGGGGTGGCTTTTTGCCGCCCACAGTGGGTGTCCACCACATTGCCGCCGACACCTGGTCGGCTTCTTGTTGCGCTGCTGCCGAATTGGCAGCAGTTCTTCAGCAGCAGCTCAACAAGTCGAACCACTGTTGGTGGCAGTTCGGCAGACGCTATCGTGGTGCTCTTCAGCTGCGGTGGCAATTTGGGACCCGCGCCTACGGTTGCCGCTTAGGGTGCCGAAACAGTTACTGCCTAGGGCAGCAAAATACCTGCTGCCAGTCCTGCAGGGAAGGCCAGGAGGGAAGGAATGAAAGACCTGGCCTATGTCTCTGCACAGCTCATCCCTCCCCTGCCCGTGTGACTCGGAGCAGCTTGTCCCTTCCTGCCTGCAGTGTCGAAAGGCAGCTAATATTGCCAGGCTGCTGCTGGCCCCTGACATAGCCCAGCTGCCTCCTGTCTCCAGCATGTGCAGGAAGGGGTTAAGCCCTAAGGATGCATCGTGCACCAGAGCCCAGGGAACCTGACTGCTGGGGTTTCAGCGAACCCAGCCAGTGGGGGCTCAGCAGGGAAAGGTGTCAGGGGACAGAGCAGCCCCTTGTTCCCTGGGGCCAAGACCCAGGACAGGTGAAGAGGGTGCTAAGCCCTTGCCCTGCAGCCTGCTGTGGAGCCTGAAGATTCGAGGCGTGAACAGGCTGGAAATTGTAACTGTGGGCTCTGCATAGCTGCAGGGGTCCAGCCAGCCACCTGAAGAAACTTGTGGGATTGGTACCTTAGGCCAGCAATTCTCAAACTTTAGCAACCCAAGGGCTCCCATTTGATTTACATTGTTTCAGGGACCCCCAAATCCCTCCCATTCAGTACCTGCCTCACCCCCTTCCCTGCAGCCAGGCCCCCTCCCTCCATCACTCACTTTCACCAGGCTGGGGCAGAGGTTTGGAGTGTAGGCAGGGGTGCGGGCTCTGGGCTGGAAGGTTGAATGCGGGGTGTTTGTGTGTGTGGACTCTAGGAGGTAGTTTGAGTGCAGGAAGGGGCGTAGGCGGGAGTCTGGGGGCTCAGGGCTGGGGCAGGGGCGCGGTGCTTATCTTGGGCAGCTCCCAAAAGCGACCGACACGTCTGGCAGTGACTCCTAGGTCGGGAGTTAAGGGGTCTCCGCACCTGCAGCTCCAGTTGGCCACAGTTCCCGGCCAATGAGAGCTGCAGAGTCAGCGCTTGGGCCGGGGCAGCATATTCTGGAGCATAAGTAGCAGCCAGATTATTTTAAGACACAAAACCATGACACCCATTCCATGTTGTATATTAATGTTTATTGAATCACTCATGTAAGAATTCTTTTTATTAAAATCATTTGGGTTCTAAACTGATTATTTACAGACATAACCTCTTGTCTCACCAATAGAGTCCTACATCTCACAATATATCTACAGTTATTACACTATGTAACAACATTCATATTTTCAATCTTTTTACATTAATTATTAATTCCAATTTGTTGAGAAAGAGAGCATGCTGGGAGCTCCAAGATCTCAAAAAGAAGGGTGGGGTAGGATACTGACGTGGAGCTGGCCAGGCCACAACAAACTGGAAAATACAAAATTCAGTCAGTCAAGAGAAGACATGTATGTACAGCCCTTCCACTGCCAAAGGGGCAGAAATAGCCAAGTAAATGCACCTGGTGTCCTGGAAACCCAGAGAAATCAGCCCAGGAGAAAGGCACCAAAAAGTGACATCTAACAACCACCAGGGGTCAGACTGAGGCAGCACATGATGCTTCACTGAACCAGACCCCGTCCGCCTCTGCAGAATTTCAGCTTTCATTGCACATTTTTTGAGCGCTTATGGTTGTAAAGAAAAACTTCTGCATGCAACCCCCAAACCTGTGACCAGCTTGAATCTGAAGCTGGAGAGACAAACTGTAGGGTCCCATCATGTAAGGTGTCAGGAACCCCTATTCATCACAAGGCAGGGTGGTTAACCGAAATCTATTGATGACAATTTATATCTCAACACTGATTACCATTTCAGTATTCAGAACCCTTATTCTGACAGCTGGAAGCTAACTTCTCCCCCAGGCAAAAATCACTTCACATCTGAGAGAGAGGATCTAAGGTCTGTCAACAAGTTACATTTCATGGCAAGAGAAATTAATAAAACAAATGTAAAGAGCTATCTTTGTGTCCTGCAGAGATAAAGACTAAGGGCTGGTCTTCATTGGGGTGGGGATCGACTGAAGATCCGCAACTTCAGCTACGTGAATAACATAGCTGAAGTTGGCGTATCTTCAGACGCCTTATCTGCTGTCCTCATGGCGGCGGCGGTCAGTAGCGGGCTCCCCGATTGACTCCAGCTTGCGCCTCACGGCAAGGTGGAGTTATGGAGTTGACGGGGGCGCCGCTAGCGATCAATTTCTCGCATCTTAACGAGACACAAGAAATCGATTGCTAAAAGATAGATTGCTACCCGCTGATCTGGCAGGTAGCGAAGACGTACCCTAAGTGTATGCAGCAGGAGGACATGACCAAGCTCTTATAGACACTCTGTCCTGTAGGAACATGGTACATATCCAGAGGCGATCTAGGGAAATAAAAATCCCTGTGGCTTTTGACACAGCAACCATGGAGACAGGAAGGCTGGGCAGAACCTCCCAGAGGTAAGCAGGAATCTACCAGCCCATCTACAGAAATTCTTATTAAAGACTTTTGTGTAAGCAGTAATGAAATCTCACCCTAATGAGGTAATGAACTCTATCATGTGGGACAGGCCCCAGTGGAGAGCCCAGAAGGGGCATGTCTGAACCTGCCAACTGACCAAGTCATAGGGACGTTACAAAGTAGGTCCAGGATATAGCAAGAGGGAGTTGGTATTTGACAACGTGATGGTGACAGATCAGAGGAGAAATGTATGTTATCAACTTTCCTGTTTTCACTGTGACTAAGCTGAGAATGTCGTATCCTCTTCATCTTTTGAGACAGGTCGTTCTGGAGATGCTAACAGTTTAGCAGTGTTTTTAAATGACACTTCTTTTTGTTAATATTATTGTTATGTGGGTAAATGTGTTATCTCCACCGAGAGGTACTTACTGGTACCTATGCCGCACCTCAGTCCTGGTCAAGGTACACAGAAAGACGTATGCTCCTTGATCTATGTTGTCATCACGCTCTGCCAGGCAAATTCAAAGGGAGAAGCTGACGGATCAAGTACGAGCCAAGAGCTGGCAGGGAGGGATTGGTCACAGAGACGTACATCTGATTTCAGGTCAATATAAATCCTGGATAAACAAGAGAATTACCCTTGTCTCCAATTGACCGACAGGACTTCGTGAGAGCGCAAAGAAAAGATTTTCCAAAATGTGGGAGAGGCAAAGGCCCTGCTGGGCCACAAACAGCAGAGGAACGTCAGCCAGCTCTTGGAAATTTACAAAGACAGGTGCCAAAAGACTTCTGAATCTCATGCTCCCCAACTCTGGGAGGTTTGCTTGGCACTGCACAGATGGGCTCATCACTCTCAACCATCCATCCTCCCTCCCACATTTGTTTCACGTGCCTGTTAAGTTTTGCTCGAACCTAGGCTTGTACATTCTCTGGGGCCGGGGGCGTTTTTTATTATATGATTGCACAGGACTCAGTCCAACTCATCTGGCTGGCACCTCCAGGTAACAAAAACAACAAGACACACCATATTTCTTTGCTGGAGTCTAGCGGTCTCCATGTGAACAGCAGTTCCAGGCAAAAGGAGTGGAGTGGCAGCAAAGTCGTACTCTGTACATAGTCTGTTTCAACCACGCAGGGGTGGTGTCATTCAGCTATTCTTGGCTCCACAGATGGGGGACAAGTGGGTAAGAGGAAACCAAAGACATTCCCCCACATGCTCAGCTGGGGAGACGTGGCTGGGGGAATGAAGGAGAGAAACCTTTCCCCTCTGAGCAGTAAGGAAGGAAGCATTACCTCAAGCCCTGCTTAGGTGCGGAGAAAGGGGAACTCCTCTAGTCATTTCTGAGAGAATGGAACCAAAATCAGACCAAGGATAGGAGGGTCTGGACTGGGGCAGAGTCTGAGTTTGGTTCCATTCAGTTTGGAAAGAGGGAACTCTGCCAAAGGGGACAGTAAATTTACAGAGCATGGTCGCTGTTTGGTCCTTCATCCTTGTGCTCATCCATTGAGGCTCCTGGCTACTTGGGTTCCTTTGCTCTGCTCTTCTGGGGGCTGCGGAGACAGTTCAGGATTTCCACTAAGATTTTACCTGGGCAGTAGGGTCATTAAACTGGAGCCACACCTGGGAGAGCTTGAGAAGAAGAAATTCAGCTTCAGGGGAGTATCTGGAGTTTCATTTTAGGCGGAGATAAAGGTGAGGAAGGTGTATCTGGCTGTGAGATTGAGCCTTGAACTATTTCAGCTGAGTGGGAAATTTGGGGAAAAGCCAATTGTTATTGTGAAACTCCAGATGTGTCTGAAAAAGTCAGAAGCCCCAGATCCGCCCAGTGGGGCAGAGACTAGGCAGAAGCCCCTGATCCACCCAGTGAGGCAGAGACTAGGCAGAAGCGGTTGGATACAGACAGTGTTTAGCCCGGGCAGTTTGTGATGATGACAATGTCCAAGGAGATGCTCCTCCAAGTGAAGTATTGTCTCAGAAAAACAAAATTCACATTCCCCTTGAGCATGTAACTACTTTGTCATTTTGAGGGTATTTACGGAACCCGTTCAGAGCATCAAAATGCTACGAGCCAGAGAAAGGAAATAGGTACAAGGCCTTCACTGTGCTTTCCAAGTGGCAGGACAGCATCTGACCAGAGAGAACCAGAGGGTTGGACATACATCTAGGTTAGAGGCACTTCAGTAAGTTCACCTTGCCCTCTCTCCAAGCCATGCCTACTTCAGTCTAGGGGAAAGTGAGTATAGCTCCATAGATGGCAGTAGCATGGTGCCTGCTTACCCTAGGACTAGGCTGAGCCTACGGGGTCAACATTTGGAACTGCTGAGCATGTCAGTCTCCTTAGCATGAGTCACAGACAAGCAGTGAGGAAGATTAGAACTCTGGGACCAAGCAACTTTTCTCATCTTCCCCTCAGTCTATTTCTCATTCCTACATTTAGTATTTCTGGGTGCCAAGTGCAACCCCTCCAGTGCGCTGATGGTCGTGCAGTGGGAGATGTTCCTCAGCTCAGGCCATGGAACTGGTGGGCCACACTGCAGGGGAGCTGCCTCTAGGGCTGTCTGCTAGAGGAGTACACTCTGGTCCTAGGGCCTGGCCAGGTGTGGGAACCTCTCCAACAGGCTCCATCAGTCCCAATGCCCCAACTAGTTCCATGAGGGCTCAGGAAGCTCACACTCTTACTGTCCAGAACGACCATGACTGCAGTAGCCTGGGCTATTACCATCATAGTAGTGATGGTTATACAATGTTCAGGGCAACAGGCACAGCGCTCGTCTCTTCTATCCCTAGTGCTCAAGAAGCCTTGTATGGTCTTTAGCTTTGTTCTGAAGCTCTTGTGCTGGCCAGCTCCTTGGCAATATTGTTTGGAAACTTGGCACATTCACAACATGTGGGAAGAAGCTGCCTGGTCTCTCTCTCACACACTGTGGTTTGTAGAAATTCCCATAGTTTAAAATTCATTTTAAAAAAGGAAAAAAAAAAAAAATCTGTAAAAAAATATTCTCTGAGATGTAAGGACGTTTGTACTTTGCATCTTTTGGCCACCTTCTCCTGTGTCACACTCCAGCTTCCCAGAGCGTCTGGTTCCAAAGGCAGTTGGACACCTTGTGTGTAGCTATGAAGTTCCAATGAGCAGCACTAGCCATCTCTGTTCAGCCACCCAAGAGCATCACAATTTCTCTGGGTCACAAATCAGTGACTTTGTTCTCCACAGCAGCTGCAATCTGCTGCAGTCGGTATCCCAGCTGCATCTTCTGGGCCGTCGGGTCTTCTTCCAAGGCTGTGATGATCTGTAACAAGACTCAGAGCTCACTGACAACCTCCCTCATGCACAGAAAACTATTAGGAGCAGATTCCTCTGGCTGAGGACAAGCCTCAACTCTGTCACAGCTGTGGGTACTGGAATCCACAGTGACAGTATGTCTCAGAGGGACCCCTTGCAACTTTGCCATATCAGTGGTAGTCCCCTCTGGGCACCCTATGTTTTCCTCTGTGTCATCACCCACTCCTCCCTGCCAAACAACGCTCATCCCTTTTTTTTTAAAAAAAAAATTTTGTTTACCTACAGAAGAAAGTTATGCAAAAACCAAGGGGGTGCCAAAGGCAAAAAATCTTCATTTAAAACAGCCAGTACAAATTGTTAAGTGACAATAGAGTAGTCACTTGCCACACCATTTCCTCTGTTGTATGTAGTGTTACTGTAGCCATGTTGGTCCCGCCATAGTAGAGAGACAAGGTGGGTGAGGTAACCTCTTTTATTGGACCAATTTCTGATTGGTGACAGCTTTCATACTTAATCTCACCAAAGAGAAGTTGATCCAATAAAAGATATTACCTCACCCACCTTCTCTCTCTAACATCATTTCCTTAACAGTTAGACACACGGAAATGCATATATCTTAAATTGCAAATGTAACAAAGTCCTTATTCTCATTAAGTACAAAGAAATACATGTTTCATTACAGCAAAACAGCCTTAACTCTTCCCCAAAGTAGATAATATTATTTCATCAGTAATCTCAAATAATACAAAGCCCTCTGAAAAAGGAACAAAAATTAGATATGTAAACATTAAACAATCTCAAATGTAAGTCCTCATGCATAATGTTCACCATAAAAATCTATATTGTACACTTTATCTCTTCAAATACACATAACAATATCAAGAAACTGCAATCCTAAATACTTCTATTGTTAACTGATAAATATTTTAACTGATCATATTTCCCTTTTAAACTATGCCTTAAACGAAAATATTTAGATACCAATCAAGATAACAAAATCAAACAAAAAGACATCAATATTGACAATCCCTGGTGAGAGTGACGGCTCTTTTGTTGTGACAAAATATACATTTCTTCCTATCTGATGAGGTCAATCGATCTGGGCCACATTTTTAAATGTGTTTGGGCATTGCTGCAATCAGCACTGCACCACCTACTTTAGGAGTCTAAACCTCATTTAAGGGATTTAGGCTCTAAGAACCTAAATCACTTTTGAAAGTGAGATTTGGGCACTTCAGCCAGTTAGGTGTTGCAACACTTAGCGCAGTATTGCCTAGATACCTTTAAAAATATGGGCCTATGTAGTATGTGGGCAGTGGAACATTTATGATGTCCTTAGCTACTAATTTCCTTGTTCACAAATCCAATAGGAGACAGGACTAGATCATAATGGTAGGGAGGGATGTGTGTGAAATCGCCCACTGAGACTGGGGCCAGACAGCCAGAGCTGCACTCACCTGGTCATAGTACTTGTTGATGTATTTGTAGAGTTCATGCAAAGCCACCACAGAATTGAGGTCACCTGAGTAATTCTATGGTAATAGAACAAAGATATAATCAGCCAAAATCTCTGGGTGACACCAAGACAATTGTTCACCCTAGTTCTGCTGCCCCGGGAGCTCAGTGGGGAATGCTCCAGAAAGCCTCTAAACCCAGCTTGGGAGCAACGGTAAAGGGATTTAGAAAAAAACCTAGAAGGTGATAGTGACACGCATGCACCACATTTAAGGGGAAAAGGAGCAGAGACCCAGTTGCTCCTGCACTCGGAAGCCTTAGCTACATTGGTCTTTTTTTCCCCTAAAACTTTCCTTTGGTGCTAGCAATGGTGTTGGGGCTAGCAGTCAAGACACCAGCAGCCACTGTTTTTCAACCACGATGTGGACTAGCCCTCCTGGGAGCCAAGTCATGATGCAGTGGTTAAAATGCCTGGGCCTGCCCCTGCTAACACTAACACTGGAATTCTGGTGGGAGCAGGGGTGATATTCTAGGGGAAAAGGCTAATGCAGATGCTGTGTCAGGGAGGCAGATTGCTGACTCTGTGGGACCCAATGGAAAATGCACTGATTTCTGAAATAAGTTGCTTTATTTACCCTTGACAGCTCAGCCAAGGCAGAGTTCATTTCCTGGTCACTGGCGGAGATGGTCTGGCGAATGTCCGCATAGTACCTACGCAATGGGAGCGCACGGGCAATTAATGCAGTATCTGCTCCTCTGCTGCTTCCTTCCCCTGCCGAACAACCCAGCTGTCCCCACCTGCTCACTCAGACTTTACCTTTCTACCATCTGCTTGTAGCGAGGAATGTCCCGGGCATAGAGCAGCTTGTTGATTGGCGAGTCCTTTAAAGGCCAGAAACAGACTGAGAGGTTACAGAAACCGAGACCAGGGAGAGGAAATACAAACCCCATGTTCCCACAGGGGCAGGCAGCCTCTATCCCTCCCCTGCTCTCATAGAGGTGAGCAGAACCTGCCCCTTCCTTACAAGATGGGCAAAGAACAGGCAGGCCCTGCCCCAGGTTCCAATTACCCACAAGGGTCGGCAATTATGCAAACATTTCTCAACATGAGCATAGACTAAGGACCATTCCCTGCCAACTCCAGAGTGGGGAGTGGGTGCCTGAGACAACAGCCATCACATGGCTGTATCCAATCTGTATCTCTTTGTAGGAGGCCCCCATACAGATGCACTAAGGACCTGGTATTCTATAAAAGCTGGAGGCAGTATCATCTTAATAGGCTAGTACCACCTGTCTAACAGAGGGAATATGCTGTACTTACTGTTAAAGGAACAGGAAGTGATGACCTCAAATGTCAGGCGGGGCTGCCTCTGTCCATTAATTCAGACTCAGAGATTTCCATCTAACTCGGCCTCCAACAGGGAAAGGAGACCCTGACATAGTCTAGACTCTAATTATAGTGCT
This sequence comes from Dermatemys mawii, assembly GCA_007922305.1. Lineage (NCBI taxonomy): Eukaryota > Metazoa > Chordata > Testudines > Dermatemydidae > Dermatemys > Dermatemys mawii. Next base: position 349,028 of record ML677435.1, read on the forward strand.
ATTGGCTCAGAGAACACTAAAATCTTTGTCCTGGCTTTCAAGGCCCCTTCCCATCTATCACAACCAGTTTCTTCTTATGGCACTTCTTTCTGCATCATCATTGCAGCCTAAATGCCCCATTTGTCTGTTTGCTCCTCACTGCCCCACCCATGCATGGAGTGCCCTCCTAGTGTCTCACATCCATCTGCGGTCACGGACCCCTCGGTAAAGAGAAACAGAACTTGTTTCCTTTCATCACTTAAAAGAGAGGGTGACAAACACCACCCAGGGCTAAGGCTGGAGATGCCACAAGCCACAGAGTGATATGGTTCTACTCATGTTTGATATTTAGCCATTTCTGCTTTCTAGCCCATCTCCCCTACACTTCACAACATTAACCTTCTACAGGCAAGAAAATTGCTCCATTGCTCCTAATTTTTTATTACAGCCAGGGACATTTCCAAGACATTGACAGGAAATTAGCCGGCTGAAAATTGTATTTAATCAAATTTGAAAGACAAGTCAAACAGCCCTTCCTCTCACATGCTATGAGTTAGCTTTGTTGTACAACCCTGTAATGTAGGGACACAGGACTGGAAGGAGGATTCTAGATCATGGAGTCCAGTCCCCTGCTATCACAGGTGGGCCTGTCATGGATTCTGTTCATAATCTAAAACTAGTTGGGTTGTTTGCCCCCCACTATTCCTATTGGGAGACTGCTCCAGAATCTCACTCCTCTGATGCTTAGAAACTTCTCTCTAATTTCCCACCTAAATTGATTCATGGTCCATTTATGCCTATTTGTTCTGGTGCCAGTGTTGTCCTTTAGAGCTGTTAACCAGCTCTTCTCCCTCCCTGGTGCTTACTCCCATGAGCATTTCTATAGAGCAGGAGTTCTCACACTGGGGGTCGTGACCCCCTCAAGGGGTCACAAGGTTATTACGTAAGGGGTCACAAGTTGCCAGCCTCCACCCCGAACCTCGCTTTGCCTTCAGCATTTATAATGGTGTTAAATATTAACAAAATAAATAAAAAATGTTTTTAATTGATAAGGGAGGGATTTGCACTCAGAGGCTTGCTGTGTGAAAGAAGTCACCAGTATAAAAGGTTGAAAACCCCTGATCTAGAGCAATCAGATCCTCTCTCAGCCTTCATTTTGCTAGGCTGAACAAGCCAAGCTCTTTCAGTCTCCTCTCCTAAAGTAGGCCCTTCATTTCCCTGATCATCCTAGAAATGTTACCGATGTCATCTATTCCTCCTCCCCTACCCACTATTGTCTGGCACATCATATCCAAAACAGCATTTCAGCTACCTGGGCAGGAATCTCATTGCCTCTGCCTGGGGAGGCACACACCCTGGGCACCATTCCAATGTTACATTAACAATCAGGCCAAATGTCTCACTCTCTTGTCAGGGACAGCACACAATGTGCAAACAGAGAGTAGCGAAGGGACTTGAACCATCTACTTGAATGGACTAACACCTACTATTCTCCCCCACACTGAACCTGCACTTCCCTAGAGCATGCAGACTCTGCTGTGCTCCAAAACAAGATGCAGGTTGGAGGATATACTGCATTCAAAATCTCACCATGGCTGCTCCACCCCACTTCCAAGCTTACCCGCCCCAGCTTGTGGTCAGCAATAGTACAGGAGTCCATGAAGGTCTGGGCAATGACCAGGAGCACGGCATCTATGTTGTCTGACGTTTGCACATCAAACACAAACTGGGGATTTTTGATTATGTTGATCCAGAACCTGAGGGGCAGGCTGCAAAGAGGAGAGATGACGAGAGGCAGGGATGAGTATCAGGCCTCAAAGGAGGTACAAACCCCGCTTAATGCAAAGCACTTCAACATCAGCATGGAGTTCCCATTTCAGCTAGAACAGAAAGGTTCCCAAGCCACTGAGAACTGGCCACAGATTAAATCTAATGGAAGATCCAGCAACCAGTGCTTTTTGTGCATTCAGAAAAAGGCACAGATGAGCCTCTCAGAAAGCAGAATCCCTTTTGCTGTGAGAAATGTAACTTTTATCACATCACACTCCCAGAAATGCCATCCTGTGCCTCTCTCACACCCAGAGTCTATGGACTCTGGGTGTGAGAGAGGCACATGGCAAAAGCTGCAGGCTGAGATCTGGAGCTGTGAGGGTTAATCAGGAAATGCCCCCTCCTACTGTACTGCTGAGTCACTAATCTCCTGTTACAAACACGTCAGGTAGATCTAGTCCTTGGCTATACTTGCAGATGTAGAGCGCTTTGGGTTAAAGGAGCCTTCAGAGCGTGCAGTAGGGAAAGCTCTGCAGTCTGTCTACATGGACAGCTGCAAGCGCACTGGTATGGCAACATTTACAGCACTTGCAGCTGCTTTGGGATCGGTCAATTATGGGCAGCTATCCCAGCATTTAAGTGGCTGCAACATGCTTTTCAACTGTGGAGGGTGAGGTGGAGTATGACAGAGTGTGTGTGGTGTGTATGTGGGGAGAGAGAGAGAGTGGGTTTTTGGGGTGGTGAGAATGTGTCAGCATGCTGTAAGTTAAGACCCCCCTCCTCCTGCCTCTCTCTCATTCACTCAAAGCAAACAACATTCCTCAGTAATATTTGCTTTGTCCGGGAGCAGGTAAGCAGTGGGCTGTCAGAAATGGAGCTTTGAAAGGGCATATCCGCATTCCTACAGCCAATTCCAAAACAATGAGAAGAGTGGCCACTTGACTTACGGGGATTATGGGATAGTTCCAGAGGTCAATCAGAGCGCAGTAATTCAACACCTCATTCACACTGCTGTTGGAGCTTCTCACCCAATATACATCAGAAGTAAATCCTCTCACTGAGGTGGAGTACCAGGAGTGTTCTAGCCAGCGAGTCAGAATGCTCTACGTGCCTCGTCAGTGTGGACAGGGAGTAAGGTAAAGTGCTCTGGACGGCTTTATTGCGGTATAACGTGCAAATGCAGCCCAGGCCTGAGAGTTGCGATTCTCCAACTTTCCTAATGCAGACCACATCTTTACAGAGATACTCTCCCTTGAGCACTTTCCCCATCTCACTCACCACCACTTAATGCCCTTGCTCACATGCAGCTCAGTATTCCTGAATCTGCAGCTGTCTTCAGCGCACTAAGGGTATGGTTACACTTACAAAATTATAGCGCTATTGCTTATAGCGCTCGCCTTATACAGCAATAATAATAGCGCTATTGTATGTCCACACTGAGATGCTCCAGCGCTATAGCATGGCCACATTTGCGGCACTTAATACGGCATCAAGAGCAGCGCATTAGGGCATGTATCCCACAGTACACCTCTTCCTGATCTGGCGCAATGGCTTGTGGTGGGGGGAGCGTCACTTGCGGGGCATTCTATATCCTGTTTCAACTACCCATGATGCTTTTTGGCATATCCCAGCAATCCCTGTGTTTCCTTCCACCTCCGGCGCCATCTTTCAAGGGTTTCAGCAAGGCACGCTCCGTCTTCCATTGTCCAGTGCTGCAATGAATCCAGAACTGCTGAGGGACATGCTGACGACTGTCGCCAGCACATCTCTGTGTGCAGTGGAGTTATTCCTTGACATGCAGGATGACAGTGATGATTCTGAAGACGAGATCGAAGCGGTGAATGCATTCGACACACAGCTTCTTGTCTCATTAACGGACATGCTCACGGCTGTTGAACGCCGCTTCTGGGCACGGGAAACGAGCACAGAGTGGTGGGATCGCATCGTCATGCAAGTCTGGGATGACGAGCAGTGGCTGCAAAACTTTCGAATGAGAAAAGCCACTTTCATGGGACTGTGTGCTGAACTCGCCCCTGCCCTGCGGCGCAAGGACACCAGACTGAGAGCTGCCCTCCCGGTGGAGAAGTGGGTGGCTATCGCGATCTGGAAGCTGGCTACCCCAGACAGCTACCGATCGGTGGCCAACCAGTTTGGGGTTGGAAAGTCGACCGTTGGAGTTGTGCTGATGCAAGTGTGCAGGGCCATTAATCGCATCCTGCTACGAAAAATCGTGACTCTGGATAACGTGCATGACATCGTGGCTGGCTTTGAAGAAATGGGTTTCCCTAACTGTGGTGGGGCGATAGATGGGACCCATATACCCATTCTGGCGCCCGCCCACCTAGCTGAGGAGTACGTTAACCGAAAGGGGTACTTCTCCATGGTTCTCAAGGCGCTTGTGGATCACCGTGGGCGTTTTACTAACATTAACGCTGGCTGGTCTGGAAAGGTGCATGACGCACGCATCTTCCGCAACACCGGCCTGTTCATGAAGCTGCAAGCCGGGACTTTTTTCCCCAGACCAGAGGACCCCCGTGGGGGAAGTGGAAATGCCCATAGTAATTCTTGGTGACCCTGCTTACCCTTTAATGCCCTGGCTCATGAAACCGTACACAGGGAGCCTGGACAGCAGTCAGGAAAGGTTCAACTACAGGCTTAGCCGTTGTCGAATGACTGTGGAGTGTGCTTTTGGGCGTCTCAAGGCGCGCTGGCGCTGTCTTTATGGGAGGCTAGACTTGGCCGAGGGTAGTATCTCCGCGGTTATTTCCGCATGCTGTGCCCTACATAATCTTTGTGAGCGGAAGGGCGAAGGCTTCACTCAGGCATGGTCCTCTGAGGTTCAACGCCTGGAGGCCACATATGCCCAGCCAGAGAGCAGGGTTCATGGAGGGGACCAGCGCGAGGCTGTTAGGATCAGGGAAGCCTTGAGGGAGCATTTTGAGGCTGAAAGCCAGTTCTAAAGTGAGGTGCAGATGGAGGGAGGGAGGGAGGGAGGGAGGGAGGGAGCATTCTTTTAACAGGAACAGGCATTTGCTTTTCTGTAGCCTGTAATAATGTATGTACACTTAATAAAAAAAACCCATTTATTAAGAAGACAATTCATTTATTGAACAGGTACTTTGGTTGCTGAAAGAAAATATTGTGATGCATGTGAGGGGGAAGGCAGGGGAGGTGCAATGGGGGTGTCGTGGGGTCAGTCAGAGATCGGAGTATGTCCGGGTCTCTGAGTCTCCAGTGCCCTCACAGTGGCCATGTCCTCCGAACCCCATTTGCGGTGGCCAGTAAGGCATGTTATTAGGGGTAGACTGCAGTGGATAATGGTCTGGGGTCTGGGGGTTGTTCGGTGAAGACAGAGGGGTTGGAGGCAGCTGTGGATGGTGATAACCATTTGGCTGATGATAGTGGCCTCGAGGGTACAGAGGCAAAGAAGGGGAAGGGAGTTGGGGCAAACGATAATTGGGGTGGTGGGTGCGGAGCTTCTCCTCCTGAAGGGTGACAAGCCGCTGCATAGTCTGCAATTGAAGCTGCAGTAATGAGAGCAGCTTGTCGGTGCTTTCCCGGCGGTGAATCGCGTTCTCCTTCCGCGCCTTCTCCCTCAACTTGCTCTCATTCTCCCTCCACCTCTGTGCAACTCGATTCTCCGTTACAGCCTGTTGCATTACTTGCTGTACAAGATCCTCTTTGCTCCTTCGTGGCCGCTTCCTCAGTCGCCTGAGCCTCTCAGCTGTTGATAAGAGCGATGGCGAAGGGGTGAAGGATGACCCTTCTAAAATAAAAAGATACATTGCACAGTGGTTCCCTTGTAAAGAGCAGACACGCCTATCATTCCCCCGCATTCCCCGTTTGCCTGTCCCGCAGACAGCACAGATACAGCAACGGAGCCCCTGCCATGGTGAGTGGACTCCAGAGGCAAGGGAAATGATTTTTTCCCTGCCCTGAAAAGCTGTGGCGGGGGAGAGGGTGGGGAGTGCCGGTAAGTGGCAGGAGCCACAGTGTGAGCAGCAGGCAGGGGGAAGGATTTTTTCCCTGCCCTGAAAAGCTGTGGCGGGGGAGGGGGTGGGGAGTGCCGGTAAGTGGCAGGAGCCCTACTCTGAACACTGTTCCAACATTCTCCGTAGGTGTTTGTCCTGGAAGATATCTCGTTGCTTCGAGTCACTGAGGAGCAAAGGGAAGGGATTTTATTAAGATGCGGCTTCCGCCCAGGGCCATATGCAGCGTGCCTATGTGCAGCAATGCTCCCCCCACCCATTGTCGCACAGTGGCAGGGACTAGTGACCGTGACCGGGACGGGGACCACGCTGGCTCTCCCGGGAAACCTGCGCAGGCGCATTGCAAGTGCTCTTATTGAGACCTTTGAAGAGATTACTGATGATGACTACCGCGAGGTGATAGACTACATCAATGCACTATTCCACATGTAGGCAAGCATGCAAGCATCCCCTTCCACCCCAAGCTGCCTGCCTTCCCCATAGAAAAGCAGCTTTACCGCCGCAATGCACTGCTGAGCTGGCCCCTAAAACCGCCGGACGCTGTGGCTGGCTGCCCTCCTCCTGGCTTTAGAGGAGAGCTCCTGGCTGCATGTCCCCCTGCCCTCCTCCTGGCTTGAACAGAGCACCAGGTGGAATGCCCCCCTCATCCCTTTCCACCCCAAGCTGCCAGCCTTCCCCATAGAAAAGCAGCTTTACCTCCGCAATCCGCTGCTGAGCTGGCCCCTGCAACCGCCGGACGCTGTGGCTGGCTGCCCTCCTGGGTTGAGAAGAGCTCCTGGCTGCATGCGTCCAGGGACTCCTCCGTGCCCTGGATCGCTGCTGCCTCGTCCTCATCCTCCTCCTCTTCTTCATCCTCCTGCTCTTCATCCTCCTCCTCACCCCCCCCTTCACTGGTGGGCTGGGAAGTGTCCGTGGTGGTCGATGGAGTGACCGTGGGATCACCACCAAGTATCGCGTGCAGCTCCTTATAAAATCTGCAAGTCACCGGGGCTGCCCCTGAGCGGCCGTTTGCCTCGCGGGCTTTGCGATACGCATTCCTAAGCTCCTTTACCTTAACACGGCACTGCAGAGTGTCCCGCTCATGGCCTCTTTCTGCCAAGGCCCGTGATATCTGCCCATAGGTGTCAAAATTCCTGCGGCTAGACCACAGCTGAGACTGAACAGCCTCTTCCCCCCAGCAGCTGATGAGGTCCAGCACCTCACTATTGCTCCATGCTGGGGATCGCCTATTGCGAGGAGGCATGGCACGTGGAGTCATGATGATCAATCAGACTGATCACCTGCAACGATTCCCTGAGACCACGCCACGCAATCAATCAGATCAATGAGAATGATCACTTGCAAGGATTCCCTGAGAGCACGCCACGCTTGGCTGGAGCAAACAGGAAGGGGATTTTCAAATTTCCCTGGAACTTTAAAGGGCGGGTCTGACGTGTGGTCACCTGAGGACAGGACAAAAGAGTTTGCAAGTGATGACCAGAGTGGCTCGAACGGGAATTATGGGACAGGCTGGAGGCCAATTAATACGCAGTGGGTGTCCACATTCTTCCTGTAGCGCTACAGCAGGTGCGCTACAGCCCTTATTCCCCATGAGGAGGTAGATTAATAATAGCGCTATAACTCCGCGGTTATAGCGCTATTAGTGCCTTGCCAGTGTGGACGGAGAGTAGGTTATAGCGCTCGTGGGGGCTTTATAGCGCTATAAAGTGCCAGTGTAACCATGGCCTAAGTGCTTTGTCCTCTGAAGGAGAAATTACTAACCTATACAGTAACTTAAGTTGAACATATTTTGTCCCTATCAGTGCTCCACTATAAGATGTGCACACGCTTGTGCACTCAGTTGGAGATTTTAGTTAGCAGAGTCTGTGCCTGCGCACTACACATCCTTTCGCTCCAGTGCAAGGGTATACAGTTAGGTGCAAACTCACAGCCCGTGAGAGAATTTGATGTGCACTTGTCACAATCTTTAATTGACAGCATCTATCACCAAAGAGCTATGAGAAACAAACTAAGTCTAAAATGACAAAGAAGCTACAAAAGCAGCGGTCACTACACTGAACTGTCTCGAGACAAAGGCAGTTGAGAAGGAACTGGAGCAGTGGTGAGTTTGCACTTACCTGTACATGCTCACACCAGAGTGCGAGGATGTCTTGTGTCCCGGTGTGGACCTACAGACACTGCTAACTAAAATCTCCAATCAACAGTGCATGGGTGCACTCATCATACAGTAGAGCACCACTAGGGACATTTACCCAAAGAACAACAAAGGTCATTTCACACACACTACTGTGCATTTTACCTCCCACAATCCATCTCTTCTCTTTCTCTCCAATGGAAATAGGAGCTGCCAGCATCATGTGACCACCAGCAAGTACTCCAGGGACCACAGTCAGGGAAGTGTCAGGCTGCAACTATGGCTCCATACCTATTTGTCTTCCAGATATGAATGGTCTCAGGGTCCATGATTCCATGATGCACTGCTTGGTCATCTAACAGGTCAAAGAAATATTTGACAGCCAGAGGGACAGGGCGGCTGGTGCTGAGGATCACCTGGAACAAGTCATCCACAAATTTCTGCAGGGTTCCCTGTGGACAAGCCAAAGAAAGATAATGCAAAATGAATAGAAAGAATGTAAACAAATATTTCAGCGTCTGGATAGGGAAAAGGTTTTCATAGATTCCATGGACAGAAGTGATCAATGTGATCATCTAGTCCAGGGGTCGGCAACCTGCGGCATGCAAGTTGCTTTTCAGTGGCACGCTGCTGCCAGCCGGTCCTGGCCGCTGGCCCCACTCATCGCACTGCGTGCTTGGATGGACAGAACCCCAGGACAGCAGTGGGCTGACTGGGGCCAGTGGCCAGGAGCCAGCATCCAGAACCCCAGACCCACAGCGGCGCACCTTCTTCTGTCCTGGGAAGTGCAGCACTGACCCTTCGTATCTAGCAGGAGCCAATCCACCGCCTGCAGGATCAAGCCCTGGGGCACCTCTGCCTTGGGCCAGGATGGGGTGCAGGGTGATGTAGAGCAGGGCTTTGGAGCAGAGCCCAGAGCTGGGAAAATAATCTCTTGAGTCTATCCAGTGCCTTAAACACAAGCCCACCCTTTCCCCGTGCACCCTCTTGTGGAAGGCCGTGTTTCTTTGTTCTTAGCTTACAGAAATAAAGAAATACTCAGCAAAGAATCTTGATTTTTCCCCTCCCTTATCCTTTCCCCAATAACAATCTTCTTTACTGAGTTCCGTCTGGTTTTCACTCAGACCATAGTATGGAAATTGCTCTCTTTGGATAGGTGTCAAACTCCTTCTTGTGTCTGAAGAAGGACCCCTTTCCCTCCTTATTCTGCTTGATCTGTGAGCAGCCTTCAGCGTATGTTTCATCCCTACTTATTTATATACCTAATACATAATTATCCCTTCTGACTACTGATCAATCTTATATTTCTATAATCCTACAATTTAACTCTATTTGGCATACAATGATTATATATGATATTTTACTTCATCGTAACATCGCACAATCAATGAACAATCAACTAAAGTCATTGGCTCCATGAGACACCGTGACACTAGATCTACAGGGTGAGGCCTGTGAGATTTTAGCTTAGTCATACTGGGCCAGAGGCTTAAGAAATGCTTGACATAAATACAGTTACCATATGTCCCTATATTCACGGACATGTCCGGATTTTTTAAGCTTAAAATAGCATCCAGGGGGAATCTGCTGCAACCTGAAAACGTCCGGGATTTCAAACGCAGCCAGAGCAGAGCCCCTTCCCAAGGCTGCCTCGGCTATGGGGAGGAGGAGGGAGAGGGCGGGGGAAATTCCTCAGCCCATGCTGGCAGCGGAAGCCCCGCCAGGAGCGTGGTGGGAGCATGGTAAGCATGGTAGGAGCTTTAAAGCCTTGCGGGGAGGTGACACACGCGGGGGAAGCGGTAGCAGCGGGGGTGGGGGTGGAGGGGTTGGGGAAGGGGATAGGGGTGGGGGGCAGAAGAGAAGTCCTGATGCTGGGCTGCCCTGGCTTCCCTCTGCCTGGGTCAGTAATTCAGCTGGTGACGCCACCAACAGCACTTCAGAGGCTGGGCTCTTTAAATGGTTAATTCCTTAAATCCTGGGACATCCCAGTCTCTGAATCCTGCTTGTTTCAAACAGCAGGAGCCTCCTTCGATATTTAGAGCAAAAGGAAGTGTGAAAAGGCAGGTCATTAGCAGGCTCTCAGTTCCCAGGCTGCCGTTTCACATCAAGGCTGTATAGGCTAAGAAGGCAGCAGCAGTGCTGCACCAGGGAGAGATTTTGTCCTTTCTGAAGGCTCAGCTCACCCAAGGGGAGTGATGCAGCAAAGGAATTCCCTCTGCCCCAAATCTAAACCCTCTGTGCCCTGGTGGGAAGCATCCAGGCTCCATTTGAGACAGATAATTGCAGCCCTGCACCGGGGACTGTTCAGAACTGCGCTGTCCCACCGCGCTTCCAGGAGGGATTGGAGAGATTGTGGGCATCACTCAGATGGAGGGGCAGACCCAACCAGCCGGCACAAAGGTCACATTGCCTGGGTCAGGGATCTAGCTAGTAACATTCCAGTCTCCCATCAGAGTTGGCTTTGATCACAGAAAGTCAAGGGTCACAGAGGGAGTCTGTGTCAGAGCAGGGAATTGAACCTCATCTCACTAGTCCCAGGCTAACACCCTAGCCGCTGGACTAGATCATCCTTCCAGATAACTCCCATCCTATCCTACCCTGCCCACTAACACCTGAAACCTCTCAACCTTTAAGATCTTTCAGCTGTAAAACTCCATTGAATTTTATTGGGAAACTTCTGAATTTGAGGGCCAGTGTTGCCAGGTGCCCAGCTTCTCCTCCGAGGTGGTGAATGCCCTTGAGGGCCACTGAATGTAATCAGATTGAGGGCATTCAGCACCTTCCTGATGAGATCCTAGCGGCAGGAGGAGAACCAAGGCTACAGTACGAGCTGGCTGCCCAAATTAGGAAACATTTTGATTACCAAGCCAGAATTTCTTGCCCAGGGAGCAGGGGTGGGGGTTGGATGAGTTGGGAGTTCTGAGGGCGGGGGGAAGCTATCCGGGGGTGTGGAGAGGAGTTAAGGCAGTCAGGGGACAGGGAGCAGGGGGAGTTGAATGGGTCGGGGATTCTGGGGGTGCCTGTCAGGGGGCATGGGAGGCCCAGGGGTCTGTCTAGGTCTAGGGGCAGGTGTGTGGATAAGGGTCAGGGCAGTCAGGGGATGGGTAGGGGGTTGGTAGAGTCCTAGGGGGGCAGTTAGGGTGGAGGGGTCTAAGGAAGGAGCAGTCAGGGGACAAGGAGCGGGGGGGACTGCGGGTTCTGAGGGGGGTAGTCAGGGGGCGGGAAGTGGGAGGGACTGGGTGGGGGCAGGGCAGGGCTTCCCCTGTCCTCTTTTTTGGATTGTTGAAATATGGTAACCCTAGACATAAATAAGTGACCAAAGAATGACCCCAGAGCACAAGATCATAGGAAAATAGGTACCAATGGGGGATATTGTGAAAAATTAACTTTAGAATTTTTTTTTTTTTTGCTTTCAACATACCTGGTAGTTACATTTTTCTAACAGAAGCGACAAAGAGTCCTGTGGCATCTTAAAGACTAACAAGAGGTCTCTGGATACTTTCACTGCAGGCATCCGATGAAGTGGGTATTAGCCCACGAAAGCTTATGTTTCAATACTTTTATTAGTCTTTAAGGTGCCACAGGACTCTTTGTCGCTTCTGCAGATTCAGACTAACACGGCTACCTCCCTGATTCTATTTTTCTAACAATGCTCGAACTGCAGGTACACTATGTGCATAAATGCTAACGAGGTATAGTCAGAATCGCATTATAGAAAAAGGGTGCCTAGATTAGGTCCTGTGATCTGGTCACCCTATGTCTGGCTGATGTGACGAACACGAAGGCGGTCCTGCAAGTAAGGTGCTATAACAAGCATACAGAGAGAGTCTCAAAGGGACTTGTAAGGACAGTATTAAGATCCCAGGTCAGAGGGGGTTCTCTGACTGGTGGATAAGCAAGTAGAAATCTAGATACTGTGGGATACAGAAAAACACTGAACGTGACTACATGGGTGAGGGGTATGCTGAGATTGCTGCAAGATAGACTTCGATGGAGCTGAACAAGCATCCAGAATGTTTCAAAAATGTGAAATATAAATTGAGGATTTTAGGTACTGACTCAATGGGTCATGGTTATGTTGGGCTGCCCAAACTTAAAAATCCTTTCCATTTAGAGGGCTACGTCTTCCTCATGGAGAACTTTCCTCTTGCAGTAGGATATCTTGTAATGCAATCTCTGTCAGTAGCACTCGGACAGCCTGGATACTGGCTGGTTGATACAATAATTTGTTATCTGGATGAAGTATCTGACCTTGGTTTTGTGATATTAGGGTGACAATGGAATTCTATAGAGCGCCTCTCATGGCTGGCAATGGATTGTCTGTAAATCATTGCTGGCTCCTGGAAGATGAAGAACTATTGGGGTTAGCCTGTGTTACTGACATTTCTTTTCATCCCAGAGCATTCTTATAGGCATGGGGAGCAGTATAGTGTCACCCTTCATTCCTGTCCATGGCTTGTTCCTCCATTAAGCCCAGCATCGTCACATCCTTAAGTATGGTGTCCCTCCATCTAGTCGGTGGTTAGCCTCTAGTTTGGACTGACTTCAGGTGGGATCCACATGGACACATACTTGAAGAACAACAGGAGTTGGGTTTGCATTATCATCTTTGGCATCCTATCATATTTGTCTTCTGCAATTTCTCTACCATCATCTCTTTTTGATGGCAGCCAATCCCGTACCCTTGTCACAGGGTCCATGCAGGTTTCCACCCTCTGGTGCCTGCACCCTGTGTTTGGGCTGGTGAAATAAGAGTCCTCACACCGTCTTCTGGTGTTTCACCTTTGTGCTTTTATTTACAGTGCAACAGCTTGGTCCCTTTTATCCCCACCAGGTCTCCCCTTTCTCACCCTTTCCAGGGTCTCCTGGCCCTTGAGGCTCCCTTCCTGTAGTGAGAAGACAGAGCTGCAGCCTCCTGTCCCCTCCCAAGCTAGCCTCTGTCTGGCTACTGCCAATCATCACCAAGCCCCCGCTCCCTGGGGCAGACTGCAGTGTAAGAGCCACTCATCACAGGCAAGGGGGTTTTGGACCAGCAGCCTTCCTCTGCCACGTAGTACCTCTATAGGCCTTGGATCAGGCCCTGAAACCTGGGGAGTTGCCAGCCTGCAGCTCCCCTGCTCCTCTGGCCTTTCCCCTGCCCTGCTTCACTCCTAGTACCCGGTCACACAGACAGCCAGGCCCTGCTCTCTCCCAGCCTGAAGAGAGACCTACCTGATCTCCTGGCTACAGCCTTATTAGGGGCCAGCTGGGCCCTGATTGGGCTAGGAGTCCCATTGTAGCACTATGGTAGCAATACCATGGGTTTGGGTTCTGAAGGCAACATGGGCCATTGGGCTGTGGGAGATGTTCCTGCTTGCAGTCCCGTGGTCTGTTCTTGCAGGCAGCAGTTTTCTGCATGAAGCTGGTCCCCTGTGGCCAGTAAGGCTCAGTTTTTCTGCCTGTAGATGAGTGATCTGCTCCTGGAGGCTCAGTGTCTCCATGGGCCCTGTGGTGCTGTACTTGTGAGCTCCATACCTTTTTCTGGTAGGATAAGCCTATGAGGAGACCAAAGTGGTCTGAGCAAACTGTAAGGCCCAGTGACTGTGGGCTAGTGGGGCAGTCCAGAGCAGTAGTCAAGAGTTGCTGAGTCAGCTTCCTCTTCCTGGTAAGCCTTTTATATAGTACAGGTGCCCAATAAGAGTGTCACCTGTCCATTCAATCAGGGACCTGGCTCCTGCAGGCCTTTAACATGAAGGCTGCTGGTCAGCAGTGCTGGTTCAGCGCATCACCATGGCACAGCAGCTATGGCTGGTACCTAAGAACCTGGAGGGCTGGGTTCAGTACTGGGGTCCTGACAATTGTTTGAGGAGTTATAGCTTCAGAGGGGTGTCCTGGGTCTTCCTCATTCTTATGGAGAATGAAAAACACAGTGAGCTGCAACCTAGCACATGCTTCTCCTTGAGACAAAAAACAGACAGCGGCTGTTGCCATCTGGGATTGGAATGAGACCACTGCAGGATGGACATAGTTTGAAGCTCAGCTGCTCTGAATCTGGCATTTTGGCTCGCACACAGGACTAAGGGACAAATCAAATTTAGCTTTTGGGGTTTTCATATGTCTAGAATAAAATAAAATAGGGGTAATTTTAAAGACAGCTAACCATAACTACTTAATTTTTTGCAGCTGAGGCTGATCCCACTAAGGATAGCAGGCAAATGCCGCTCATTCCATCTTGTTGTCATGGGAAGTAAGAGGGACTGAATGATGATTGCAACTGCCCTGCTTTTTATGCTGTTGGGGGTGAGGTGAATGAGCAGGTGCCTGGTGCAGGCATGACCCAATGGACATTGATGTTCAAAGGGTTCTGATCTCACATGTATGGGGCAGATCCACCTCAAGTAGATCCACATGGACACATACTTGAAGAAGAACATGAGAATAACAAAATGTATCTCCTTTAGAAAGCTGTTGGAAGGCTAACTCCCTTACTATGTGTAGCTCAGATATTACAGTCCTGGAGTTGCAGGGAAACCAACAAATAAATACATCAGTAATCTGGGCAGCAAAGAATTATTTCCGCTTGTGCGGTGCTGCACAGATGGCAAAACACATCCTGGGACTTGAGGATTTAACACCAAAGCACCAAGCCTTGGTCATTGTGGAAGCAACTATCCTCGGCATGACCCAGTTTAGCTAAACTAACACTATGTTCTTTCCTACCTTCATAGAGAGGAGACGTGTCAAATAAATCTCTGGAATGGCCTTGGCTCGCTCCCGATCCCGTAAGCTTCCTCGTCTGTGTTTGGGGAGCTCTGGCTCTTCAGTTGGTTTGACTAGGTGCCAAAGTTTTATTCCACCCTCATCTGCATCATCCAGCATCGGTGTTTCTGTAACATAAATACTACTGAAATCTCTAGGCTCCCCTCAGAGACTGGCCATATTGCTCGGAGCCACTTGCCACCTTACAAGAAAAAAAAAGATTTCCCTGCACTAAGGGAACATGCAGCAAGATAGGGATTGTGCCCAGGCTCTAGGTTTATTATCTGGTGGGTCTATTAGCTATGGACTGCACCCAACCCCTGTGGTTAGCAAGTAGAAGATTTCAGCTCAAGATGGACTCTGCTTGCTGGCCCTGCTTCCCCATTTGTAGGGGCCTCTGGATCCCAGACACTGACAGAAGCCCCTGGTGCTGACAGTTTGGCTATCCTGTCAATGCTACAGTGAGGAAGGCCCAACTCACCCAGTGATTATTGGGGGTTACCATAAAGTTAGGTCTATTGCCTGGGAGAACAACATCCTAGCTTGCCAGCTGATGGACTCTGTGGAACTATTTTACGAGGATGGAATGTTAAGGCCTTAAGCATTAGACTCACTCTCTCCAGGGATGTAATCCTGATTCTCCCTGGGGATATGTTTGGTCAGACGTGGGACCAGAGCTACAGTTGCTCCATCAGGTACCTGTATATAAGCAGAACTCAGGTTAACAATATTCTGCACATTTCTCCTCAATGTGACAGGCAGACTTTATCCAATACAACAGCCCACCCACAAGGAAGAATGGTCTTCTGGTTAGAAGAGGGGACTAGGACTCAGGACC
This sequence comes from Dermatemys mawii, assembly GCA_007922305.1. Classification (NCBI taxonomy): domain Eukaryota; kingdom Metazoa; phylum Chordata; order Testudines; family Dermatemydidae; genus Dermatemys; species Dermatemys mawii. The sequence continues at coordinate 364,476 of ML677435.1, forward strand.
CCAGGGTTCCATTCCTGGCTCTTCTACTGACTCACTCTGTGAGCTTAGTAAAGTTTCTTCAACACTTCATGCCTCAGATTTCCCATCTGTAAAAAGGGCCGTGAGGGTCAATGATGTCTGCCAAGTGCTTTGAGGCAAGGTATTTTAAACATTTTTTATTCCCAGCAGCTTGATCCCAGCTCTGGAGACCATCATTGGCTATACTGGACATGTAGCCCTTACATTGACTTCAACCAGCAAGCCTGTCTCCTGCTGACAGAAGAGGTGCACCATTGCAGGTCGATAATGACAGCAGTGAGATACAGTCTAGTGCAACACAACTTCTACAACCTTAAGTAAAAGAAGATACTGAGAAAGGAGGGAAGAAGGGAGTGAGCTCTAGACTGCGGCGAAGGGTGCATTTGACAGAGGCTGAAGGAGAAGGAGAAGACATTGGTCCATTCTGGCCTTCGGCTCAATTACACAGAGTGAAATGCTGAACAGGACAGCTGCTGTTTCCTAGCCCCACAAACTTTCCATGTGCCCAGAAAGGGACCCATTTGTCTAACTGTTGTTCCTCACATTCCCACAATCTTTGTGTGACTGCTGCTTGGTTTTTTGATGGTGACAAATCTATTGTAGGAGTAGGAAGAGGTGCACCAAAACTGCTTTCAGTTGTGAGTGAAGGTAGGATTAGAGTCTCAATTTCCAGAGTCAAAGGACTCAGGCGCCTGTTCTGATTCCAGCGTCTCCAGAAATTAGCTTAGGGCTACATATTCAAACATCAGACATCCGTTTGCCTCCCCAGCATCCATGGCTCAGGCTGTCAGAGGTGGAGATGCAGAGTACAGAGGAGGTTACACTGATTGAGCAGCGGTTCCTGAGTCAGGAGCAAGTCAGAGGCTTGACCACATCATAGGTGAGGCTAGAAAGGTTCTTTAAATGGGATCAGGCAGGAGTTCCATCTAGAGGTGGAGTGTACACCTCGAATTGAAAGGTCACTGAGAAGGGGAAGGGAAGAATCATCCTCAGTTCTGACCTTGTAGTGCTGAAGAGTGTTCAGGCGCTTCCAGGTGCCCTGAATGACAGAGGTCACATCATCATCGGAAAGGATCAGGTGACCAGCCAGACCTGATCTCCACTCTACAGTCATCAAAACACAGAAAATAGAAAATAAAGAAATGTTTACTGTGAAAGTTGAACTGTCTTTAAAACTCTCATATATTTCACTTTCAATAAGCAGAACCCAATGTCAAGTAAGACTCATAACATGCCAGAACTGTATCAGCAATGCACTGCATTAACACAGAGTTTAATCTTGTAGCTGTCAGGAAACGTGGGGTAAAGTTCCAGCAGCAACAAACTCTATCCCCTTGGATATGTACATCACAGTAACGTAACCACATGACTTCTATGTTGTAATACAAAACAGTACAAATGTGCAGCATGTGTTATAGGAAAAAGGTATGTTTAAAAGTCCTGTGGCTCTTAGGATTGTTACTTACCTTATAACATTATTTGACATAGGGCAGCAGAGTGTCAGAACGTCTGGAACTTCAAAGAAGATATGAAGATATTGTTTTTGCCCCAAAGAACTTTAAATGAGTAAAAGCATCCGAGCCACCCTGCTAGTGCAGAGATGGGCATCTTATCTTTGCCTGGTACTCACTGTGCATAGGCTACAAACTTTGTAAAGCTGTGATCACAGCAGCCTCTCTGCAAAGGAGAGACGGGCCCAACAACCTGCTTGCAGCTGGTGCTGCTGCCTTCTTTCTACTTGTCTGCATTCGTGGATTAGTTGCTGCAATGGCGATGAATGGTTTGAATGAAGAGTGGCGTTCTAAGTGCTACCGAATTCAATGGAGGAGAAACTCAGACTTGTGTTTTCAGCCTTCCTTGCCAAGCTAAAACCTGAGCTTTCAGCATCAATATGGGATCATTCCTCATTGGGAATTCTGTTGGCCATGTCATCCTCTCCCTCCCTCTCAAGCAATGGCAATTCTAGACAGGGAAACAGCTCCATATCCCAGAGGCCAGGAGGGATGGGAGAAGAGGGAGGCATGACAAGAAGTGTGTCCAGAGTAAGCTGCAGACACTGACTCACGCAATGCATTACAGAGCGAGAGCATGTCCTATGAATACAGCAGGGTGCAGAGAAAAGGAACAAAGGAGGAGGAAAAACTGGAGTGCTCATCCCCCACCAAGTGCACTGCATTTGGGCCTGATCCTGCACTGCTGAAGTAAACAGGAGTTCTGCCACTAGCTTCAATAAGAGCAGGATTGAGCCCTTAGCCTTCTAGCACATCTGCACCATTCCCATGCTGTCCCCTACACCCTCAGTGCCCTCTCTGATCCCATATGCTTTTCACAAATATCCCTCTCCTCATTCACATCCTTTCTCAAAGACCACCTTCCTCTACAACTCTTCAGACAATAGCCAGGCAGGCCCAGGAGCTGCTTCCAATGATAAAGGCAAAAAGGACAAAAGGTACAATGCAAACAAGAGGGGGCAGCAGTAGATTACAAGTATCCTCTTTTCTGCCCCACTACCTGCTATTATCCCTCTACCTCACTGATCATGTCACACTGAATCCAGACTAGAATGTAAGCTCCCAGGGGCAGGGACTATTTCCATCCTCTGCTGAATCGACAGTGTGAGGCACACCAATGGCATAGGAGCCAGCTGTTAGATGTATTAGATAACTCCACTCTTCAACCTCATCACTGAGTCTTGGCATCAGTGAATTGTGCTCACCTAAGTCCAGGGAGTCTGGGTCTGGGCGGTGACAATATGGCGTTCCTTTATAGATCTGATCTAGGATTTTCTCCTTCACCTGTGTTATGGTGTCACAGTCTAGCACTTTCACAGAGACACCCTGAGAATCCTCTGCCTCTCCCACAGTAGCTTCAGTTTGAGTCAGGGCATTTAAAGTCTGGGGAAAGAGAAGATAGTTGAAAAGGCTACATACAGTGAAGAGCCTGATTAGCAATCACTCCTGCACTCCCCTCCCCCTAGATACAATTAGCAAACCACTAATAAGGGTTAATATTAATGATAAGCATTTTACATTTCCAGACCACTAGGGAAGAGAAAAGCATGAATATAATGAGCCAGATTCTCACTCCTGCTTCAGTGCGATGTAGGGCATGTAAACTGGTTTAGCAGGCTTCCTGAAGGCTGCCTCTATGTAGCGGCCCTCCTCAGTTGGCAGAGTTGCTGAAGCCTCTTCTTGGACCCTCCCCCTTCTCGCATGATTCTGCAGTGGATGTAGCCAGTGAGGAAGAGATGTAGCTGGAGCACTGCTCTCCTCTGGCAGTCCCTGGCTGTTGGACCTTTTTAGGCCATCACTAAGAGAGCAGTTCTGAATGACACTGAGGATATGTGGACCCAGATCCTGGTGTAAAGCTGTGGCTTCCAGTGGGCAGGGACAGGACCCTAGCGAGAGGGTGGCTTTAATCCAGACTCACAGTGTATTAGGACAGTGGTTCTCAATCTCAGATCCCTAATACATTTCAAATGAAAGTGCCGACTCCTTTGGAGATCTATTGTCTGTATCTATAGTTGAATTCTGTTCACTCAGTTTTCAGTTTAAGTCTTTTGGGAACCCCTTAAATATAGTCCACAGGGGTCCATGCACCACAGGTAGAGAATCACGGGATTAGGAGATGGTGTTTCATTGGTTCAGAACGAGGAGGGAAGAGAAGGCACGAAGGATGTGCAGCAGGGAGTGCTCACCAGAGTCCGGTACTCCAAGTCTTCTCGCAGAAGGCGGTTATCATTCAGGGTGTATTTGGCTTTTCCTGTCACCCAGTCCACTGGTCCCTTATCTACTTGGTGCTTGATTCCACGGAAGAGCATATAGAGCGGCTCCCCGACAGAGTCCTGGCAGAGACAGAAAGAGGCTCAACTCTTGAGAGAAGTCACACTCATTCTGCCTGACAGTGACCTCAGGCCTCAGAATATGGACCCGTTTACCCCCAGGAGCATAGCCAAAGGCACCAGCCAACAAAGCAACTCAAAGAATCCAAATCAGAGGGTTCTACCCACCCCATCCCTGATCCATGTTCAGGAAAAATGGTCTGGTGGCTAAGGTACTGAACTGGAACTCATGAGACCTGGATTCAATTCCACGTGTGCCACAGCATCCCTGAGTGACCTGGGGCAAGACAACATGCCTCAGTTTCCTCATCTGTAAAATGGAGTTCTGTAGTCAGGTTCACTTGGGAGCCCACATAGCCGAGTGGGCAGGTTGTGGCTCAATTGCCCCCCAAAGTCTGGGATGGCCTTGCTAGGCAGCTCACAAGCCTAGCAGCTGGATTATGGTCCTTCACTCCCCAGCGCTCCCCAGGTTCTCCCAGCCAGATGGGGGTATGGGACCTCTCCACCAGGTCTCAGTGCAGGGCCCAAAGGGGAAGGGGCAAGCAGTGTCTCAGCACCCTGTGGCCAATACATCAGACCAGCTTCCCCTGGGCCTCTCCTACCTCCCCATTCTCTCTTCAGTTTGGGATGTGGTCACAGCACTCTGTCTCTTCCTAGCAGAGTTCCCAATTGTCTCAACAGTTCAAACAGCCAAATGGGGACTTCTCAGTTCACTTCTCAGGGTCCAGGTATTCTCCATTGTCAGGGAGCAGGGGCCCCTGGCCAGGTCTTACCTATAGTCCAGACCCTTCTCTTGGAGGATGTTCTGTTCCAGAAGCAGCAATCTGGCAGCCTCTCTACAGACAGCCTCTCTTTCACTCTCCCACTGCTTGACTGTCCGAGTCCCCTTTTAAGCAGGTCCTCCATTTGGAGCATGCTCACCAGCTGCTGAGAGGTAGGGCCCTCTTGGCTCACAACCACTCCTTCACTCCCTTACTTCACTCTCACTTCACTTCACCTATGTGGGGTCTGTAAACCCCATCCCAAGCGCACATCAGTTTCCTCCAACACAGGGGCACTGTGCAGATCATCCCACTAATGTGTGTGAGACACTCAGCTATTAGAGTGGTAGGGCTGTGTCTGCCGGACCAACATGTGGGCATGCAAGAGTCCAGCTCAGCCTTTGGCTGCAGATGAGGGGGTTGATGAAGGGCTGGACGCTTTGCAGTCTGTGCTGTGAGCAACCCAGCTCTTCTTTCCTGCTCACTGCACACAGGATCATTTGTGATACCATTTTAGCAGGCGCTCAGACTGCTGATCTAGATTAGTGCAGCAGGGTTGTGGCATTCTTTTAGTCTCCATTTCTCTTGGCTTCCCACCCTTCCCAGGGATGGAGAATTCTTACCCTTACAAAAGCATACAGACAGATGGACATCCAGTTGGTGAGCAGCTTCTCTACTACTGTTTCTGTCCTGAAAGAGAACCCCAGGCTGGTTACTGTATGTTACCTCCACGAGGAGGCACCAGAGCAGAGAGTGGGGTGGGTGATAAGAATCAGGATATACTTTCTAGGCAAAGCCCATTTGAGGACCTCAGCCGAGTACAAATTTCAAGGCTTCAGACTGAATGGGGCACAGAACGTCTGGTGTGTGAACGGTAAGGCAAGTAATTCACCTGCAGTCCCAAGAGGCCATTAATGCCTCTATAGGCTGCCCGAAGGATGTAAACATAAAACTCTCTGCTGAATCTCCAGCTCCCTGCAAGAGGACAGATCTCACAACAGGGCACTTCGGTGTCTACGCCCCTCTGCTCTATCTCAGACCTACAGAGAGAGTGATTTAGGAATGAAAGGACCAGCTCTCTTGCAAGGCACCAATCATGCCACCAGCTTATTGCAGCAGGGACAAGGTTTAGGAAAAGCTCAGTGTTGGCCTAACTGTGTTCCCACTGAAATCACAGGCTAAACTCCCAACGACTTTAACAGGAGCAGAGTTAGGCCAATGCAGAATGCTGTGAGAAACCCAGCCCTCCAGGAGGAAATATCCTATGCGTTTTGCCATGTAACATCCAGCAGCACCTGCTACAAAACTTTGGTGGGAAGCTAATATCTGGGAATTGGGAGGAGGAGATCTGCCAAAAAACTCCCACGGAGACGTGTGTGTCTCCAGACGGCTCGTTGCACACCTCCTCATCCACTCTATGGTGAAAATGCCTCCCTAAAAGCCCTGGTTCCAGCCTCTCCCTCACACAATATCACTCAATAGTCTATTCAACCCCTCAAGTCCCAGAATCTCCAAAATGATATAGAACACAATATCCCATATAAATCCACAGTCCCAGCTCCCTGCCCCCCACAATACAAGAGATCCATAGTCCCAGCTCCTCCCTGACAATATCATACAGACACAGAGTCCCAGTTCTCTGCACTCCACAATATTACACATAGTCCCAGTCCCCTGCCCCACCACAATATCACAGAGACCCACAGTCCAAGTTCCCTGCCCCAGATAATATCACACACGGACCCAGAGTCCCAGCTCCACCCACACAGTATCTCAGAGACCCACAGACCCAGTCCCCTGTCCCCACAATCACACACAGACCCAGTTCCCTGCCCCAGACAATATCTCACACAGACCCACAGTCTCAGTCCCCTGCCCCCCACAACATCAC